>JBBGZY010000100.1:2835000-3287500 GCA_037952925.1 Lithobates clamitans | reverse complement strand
AATGCATTAGTGATCATTTCTCTACCATTTCCAAACTCTTTATATACTGATGGAGTGAAAAATCTCATATGTTATTATTTATGGTATGAACATGCACTACAGACCAGTGTTCATTTCTAAGTCAAATTTCAATTTAATTTTAGTCTTAGTCTTTTGACTAAAATTGCATTTTAGTTTTAGTCATATTTTAGTCATCTCAATTGTTTTTATTCGTACTTTAGTCGACTAAAATAGTATTCATTTTGTCGACTAAAATGTTTTAGTCGATGAAATTAACACTAAATAGGAAGTAAACCCTGATGGGTTTTACTTTCTCTTTGTTTCCCTGCAAAGGTAAAGCATAATTGGCTACTATGCATCGCATAGTAGCCCATTATGTATCTCTTACCTGACACAGAAGCCTGCGATGTCCCCTAAGGCTGGAAGTGTCCATCTTTGCCCTTCTTCCTTCCGGGGCCGCGAACTTCTGCTCTGTGACTGGCTGTAGTCACGTGACGTCGCTCCCACGCACGTGAGCCCCCAGTCATGGCCCCAGCTAGAAACAGCACAGCGTGCCCTTTCTAAAGTGTGCATGCGCCGAACAACTCATCGTACGGGGAATTGTAAATATCTCCTAAACCGCGTAGGTTTAGGAGATATTAGCAGCACCTACAGGTAAGCCTTAATCTAGGCTTACCTGTAGGTTAAAGTGGCTGTACACCCTTTACAACCACTTTCAAGTGTAAAGTTGGTGTAAAAAAAAATATTCTGAGTTCATTGAAGGACATAGGTCTTGGTTATTCTTGACCATAGGTTTATTGTACCACCTACAGATGTGGGACACTAGGCAGAAAGGGAAAAAAAAAAAAGCACAGCACTGCCTATAAGAATTCTAACTTGTAATCAATCCCCTCTGCTATAGGCAGCTCAGTGTGTTTTTTTTTTTTTTTTTTTTTTTTGTTATTTAAATCTGCCTTGTGCAGGAGTAAGGACCTAATTCCCTGCTGACTTACATAGTAGGTGAGGTTGAAAAAAAGACACATATCCATCAAGTCCAACCTATGTGTGTGATTATGTGTCAGTATTACATATCCCTGTATGTTGCGGTCATTCAGGTGATTATCTAATAGTTTCTTGAAGCTATCAATGCTCCCCGCTGAGACCACTGCCTGTGGAAGGGAATTCCACATCCTTGCCGCTCTTACAGTAAAGAACCCTCTACATAGTTTAAGGTTAAACCTCTTTTCTTCTAATTGTAATGAGTGGCCCCGAGTCTTATTAAACTCTCTTCTGCGAAAAAGTTTTATCCCTATTGTGGGTTCACCAGTACAGTATTTGTAAATTGAAATCATATCCCCTCTCAAGCGTCTCTTCTCCAGAGAGAATAAGTTCAGCGCTCGCAACCTTTCCTCATAACTAAGATCCTCCACACCCTTTATTAGCTTTGTTGCCCTTCTTTGTACTCGCTCCATTTCCAACACATCCTTCCTGAGGACTGGTGCCCAGAACTGGACAGCATACTCACAGGTGCGGCCGGACCAGAGTCTTGTAGAGCGGGAGAATTATCGTTTTATCTCTGGAGTTTATCCCCCTTTTAATGCATGCCAATATACTGTTTGCTTTATTAGCAGCAGCTTGGCATTGCATGCCATTGCTGAGCCTATCATCTACTAGGACCCCCAGGTCCTTTTCCATCCTAGATTCCCCCAGAGGTTCTCCCCCCAGTGTATAGATTGCATTCATATTTTTGCCACCCAAATGCATTGTTTTACATTTTTCTACATTGAACCTCATTTGCCATGTAGTCGCCCACCCCATTAATTTGTTCAGGTCTTTTTGCAAGGTTTCCACATCCTGCGGAGAAGTTATTGCCCTGCTTAGCTTGGTATCGTCTGCAAATACAGAGATTGAACTGTTTACCCCATCCTCCAGGTCGTTTATAAACAAATTAAATAGGATTGGTCCCAGCACAGAACCCTGGGGAACCCCACTACCCACCCCTGACCATTCTGAGTATTCCCCATTTATCACCACCCTCTGAACACGCCCTTGTAGCCAGTTTTCAATCCATGTACTCACCCTATGGTCCATGCCAACGGACCTTATTTTGTACAGTAAACGTTTATGGGGAACTGTGTCAAATGCTTTTGCAAAATCCAGATACACCACGTCTACGGGCCTTCCTTTTATCTAGATGGCAACTCACCTCCTCATAGAAGGTTAATAGATTGGTTTGGCATGAACGATTCTTCATGAATCCATGCTGATTACTGCTAATGATATCGTTCTTATTACTAAAATCTTGTATATAGTCCCTTATCATCCCCTCCAAGAGTTTACATACTATTGATGTTAGGCTAACTGGTCTGTAATTCCCAGGGATGTTTTTTGGGCCCTTTTTAAATATTGGTGCTACATTGGCTTTTCTCCAATCAGCTGGTACCATTCCAGGCAATAGACTGTCTGTAAAAATTAGGAACAACGGTCTGACAATCACCTGCCTGAGTTCCCTATGTACCCTCGGATGCAAGCCATCTGGTCCCGGTGATTTATTAATGTTAAGTTTCTCAAGTCTAAGTTTAATTCCGTCCTCTGTTAACCATGGAGGTGCTTCCTGTGTTGTGTCATGAGGATAAACACTGCAGTTTTGGTTACTGAAGCCCCCCAATTCACTCGTGAAGACTGAGGAGAAGAATAAATTCATTACCTTTTGGGTGGGGGGTGTGTGTGGGATGGCCAGTGTGTCAACTTGTAACTCCAACTCCATCTGGGGATCTGATTCTTCGATTAGAAATAAAATAAATCTGTGCATCCTCCGCCAGTGTAATAAACTGTCACCAAAAATGAATATATATAGAGGCTTACAAGTTCCATGAACTCCTAAATTTCTATTAATTTTGTTTGGCATAGTGGTGTGCTGCAGGTACTCCTGGGGTGGTCAGGCCAGTGGGGGTCATCTCCTCTCCTCTGTTTCTAGGTTGCTTATGTCCAGTCCTTCCTTCCCTCTCCTGCCTTTGTTCTCACCTGATGGTATTGGCCTGGGCGAGTTTGGCTGCAGTCTGTGTGTGGGCTCTGGGTACTGTCGTTCTAGGACACACTATTAGCTGGAGGTGTAGGATTGCTTTCTATCGCTGGTGGAGCCTGCCATGTGCTGGGCAGGCGACCAGTGACAATTTTGGCCTAACCACGGTGGCCATTTTGCTTGGGCCCTCCAGTGTGGTCTGGCAGCCAGCTTGGGGGAGCGTTCCTTGGTGTAGTCCTTTTGTAGCCCTAAAATTCTTTTCAGGTGCCTCTTGGGACTTCTGACATCAACAGTCTGTGTCTCAAGTTTGCGAGACCACTAACTGGTCGTCTGTGCACCCCTTTTACAAAGTGTAACAGCGCTTGTTTCAGTATCTTCAGAAACATGCTTTGGCTGCAAGGACTACCATTTAGGGCTGCCTAGAGCCTCTTTCTCCCCCCTCCTCTGCCTAGAGTTTCATTCCTGAAGGTGGCCACATGCCTGAAGAAGGGGTCCTGTATGTCTCCGAAAAGTTGCAATCTGCTGTAAGGATGTGAATGCTGAATTAAGCTCTTTTTTACACACACACCACTACTCCTGTTCTACGATTTATCTCCAAGGGGCAAAACACATTGAGGGCCACCATAGGACACAGGTATCCTGAGCCCATGCAATGTAAATTCCATTCCATTACCCGTAAGCCCAGGTGATGCATACATCTGCCCTTAGACATAAAAGGTTGTGCACGGCTGTACTGTGGTACATGCTGCTGCTGTAACAATGTGATTGCTGATTAAAGCTTTAGACTTTTTTGGAGATCTTGGTGTGTTAGTGACATTACTCTGACTACATATGGTTCCAGATGGTGGTTGCTTCGGCACCCACTTATAAATACAGCCATCGCTACAGGAATGTGTGCATTGGGAATAGTGCGTTGCCACTGCAGAAGGTGGTGCTTTAACCCTACAGCCAAAAATAATGAAGAGCTGTCCTTTTATTGAGCCTGGAGGAATAGAATTTTACCATGCGTAACGAAACATCCTGTTCTGTTTTTGTAATTAAGTACTGTATGTCTCGCAGTATGCAGGCTGCTGGGTTCTGTAGAAATCTTTTCTTTGGGAGAGCCTTGTCTTCTTCCTGCTGCTAAACTTCAGTGCTGTGGGAGGGGTTACAGCTTCAGGTCTCCAGGCTTGGCGGCACATACTTGTCATTACAATTAAGTCAATTTTGGAATGAAATGCATTAGAACAAAGCTGTTTTATCTGTGCTTTATTCTGTGGGGGGGGGGGGGGGGAGAGACTGCTAATAAAAACATCTGTTTCTGACACTGTTGCCTGGCTGTCATGCTAATGCCCGGGTTGATTCTGGTAAAGGCAAATACTGCTCACTTTGCAAGGGAATTTTCCCCAGAGCTTAGTAAATTCTAAAATTTAAATTCATTTTTTGCTTACGCAATCGGATGATAGAAGTCAGCAGACCTTCACCTCATTCACTAAGCTCTCATGTTTAGTAACTTAAATTCACCAATAAAGGGTATCACTTAAACTCCCAACTTTCTGCATCAATGATTATTTAACTGCTCAATAACCAGAGCACTTTTTACAATTTGGCACTACGCTGTTTTAACTGGCACTTGTGCAGTCATGCAATGCTGTACCCAAACAAAATCTGCATCCTTTTTTCCCCCTCACAAATAGAGCTTTCTTTTGATGGTATTTGATTGCCTCTGCGATTTTTTTTTTTTTTTTTTTTATGGCGATATAAACGGAAAAAGACCGAAAACATTTTCTACTTTTTGTTATAAAAAAAAATCCAATAAACTACATTTTAGTCATACATTTAGGCCAAAATGTATTCAGCCACATGTCTTTGGTTAAAAAAAGTCAACAAGTGTATATTTATTGGTTTGCTCAAAAGTTATAGCGTCTACAACCTAGGGTACATATTATGGAATGTATGCAGCTTTTAGTTTGACTGCCTCTTATTTCTTGAGGTGCTAAAATGGCAGGGCAGTACAACACCCCCCCATTTTGGAAAGTAGACACCCCAAGGAAATTACTGAGAGGCATGTTGAGCCCACTTTTTTGTTGTTGTCACAAGTGATTGTGTAATTTTTATTTATTTTTTGTCATTTTTCAAAGTTGTCACTTAATATATTACTGACGCATGCCATGGTTATATGTGGGATTACACCCCACAATACATTCTGCTGCTTCTCCTGACTACAGGGATATCACATGTGAGAGTTTTTGGGAGCCTAGCCGCGTACAGGACCCTGCAAACCAAGCACCGCCTTCAGGATTTCTAAGGGTGTACATTTTTGATTTTACTCCTCACTACCTATCACAGTTTCAAAGGCCATAAAATGCCAAGATAGCACAAAACCCACCCAAATGGCCCAATTTTGTAAAGTAGACACCCCAAGCTATTTGCTGAGAGGCATGTTAAGTATTTTTTGCAGATCTTGCTTTTTGTCACAAAGTTTTGAAAAAAAAAAAATACATTTTTCTTTTCTAAATTTTCAAAAACAAATGAGAGCTACAAAATACTCATTAAAAAAATAAAATGTTTAATTTTCCCGACACTTGTGGCAAAATATAAAATATTCCATGGACACAACATGCCTCTCAGCAACTAGCTTGTGTCTGCTTTCCAAAATAGGGTCATGGGGGTGGGGGTTGGTTTGTTTGTGCGATCTTGACATTTCATCGCCTCCGAAACTGTGTAAGGTAGTGAAGAGTGAAATCACCATTTTACGCCCTTAGAAAGCCTGAAGGCGGTGATTGGTTAGCTGGCTCCTGTACATGGCTAGGCTCCCAAAAAGTCTCACACATGTGGTATCCCTGTACTCAGGAGAAGCAGCAGAATGTAGTTTGGGGTGAAATTCTACATATGCCCATGCCGTGTTTGAGCAATATATCATTTAGGGCTGCAACTAACGATTATTTTCATAATCGATTAGTTGGCCGATTATTATTTCGATTAATCGATTAATCGGATTAATAACTTTTTTTAAAGTGTGGTGTATAATTTAGTTAATATGTAAAGTTTAAAAAAAAGGCAATTTATTCTTAAATATCTCTATGCAGTAGTAAATGTAAATAACCAACTATATGTTTAGGGAGCAAAATATCTAATCCACTCAGAATAAAAGACAGAAGAGATATATACTATTAGAGGAGATATACTGTATATATACTATTAGAGGAGAGATAGTATATATCCTCTAACAGTATATTAAATGGTGAATCTGGTAAATATCATCAGACTCGGAGATCAATTTTTTTTTTTTTTAAACAAACAAGGTCTTCCTTCAAAAAAAAAAAAAAAAAGTCATTTTAAGAACGTTCGGTCGATTTTCTAATCGCTAGTCTGGTCAAATCGACGTTCATTTTCAACCACAGTAATGGGAAAATTTGGAAATAATAGAAAACTTCTTGGTCAAAGGAATTTTCAGACAGTTGATGTGGTTATTCGTTCAGAAATTACATTCGTTTTCAAAACAGAATGTTAAAAACAATTGAAAATTTCGTGAAATGAAAAATTCTTTCATCTCTGTACAAAGATTTTTCGTATGAATATTCTCGTCTGAAAATTGATCCATGTGGCCAGCATAGGGCTCGGTGCACACCTATGCAATTTGCTTTTGATCTGTTTCTGCAGTGCTTTTTGCTGTGCGTTTTGATTTTGCATTTTTTTTTGGCCAATTTGTTGTTGGGCAGATTAAAAAACACAAATTGCTGCAAAAACGCACTACATGCTTTTCTGCAGCTTTTCCATTGAAATATATTGAACCAAAAAAGCACCATTTTGTGTTTAAAAAAAGTCCCTGACCCTTTTCAAATATGCAGCGGCTGAAAAAAGCATAGTTACAGTAGCGATTATTTGCTCTTTTTGTACTATAAGGGGGTCATTTTAGTTTTTTTAACCCTGTTATGTTACTGGCCGATTAATCGATTATGAAAATAGTAATCGATTAATTTAATAATCGATTAGTTATCGATTAGTTGTTTCAGCCCTAATATCATTTAGTGACAACTTTGTGCAAAAAAAAAAAAGTATGTAATTTTCCCGAAACTTGTGGCAAAATATAAAATATTCCATGGACTCAACATGCCTCTCGGCAAATAGCTTGGGGTGCCTACTTTCTAAAAAGGGGTCATTTGTGGGGTTCTTGAACTGTACTGGCATTTTATGCACAACATTAGAAGCTTATGCCACACATCATTTTTTTTTTTTTGCTAGAAAATGACTTTGAATCCCTAAATATATATATATGCCCTACAGAATAAAATGGTGGGTGTTGCAATTTTTTTTTTCACACAGTATTTACGCAGCGATTTTTCAACCACAATTTGGGGGGGGGAAAAAAAACGCTTTTTTGAATTTTAATGCACTAAAAACACACTATATTGCCCAAATGTTTGGTAAGATAAAAGATGATCTTAGGCCGAGTATATAGATACCAAACACGACATGCTTTTAAAATTGCGCACAACCATGCAGCAGCGACAAACTACATACATTTTTAAAAGCCTTAAATCCTTTACAGGTTACCACTTTAGATTTAGAGAGGAGGTCTACTACTAAAATTACTGCCTTCGATCTGACCTTTGCAGTTATACCCCACAGCCATGGTGCAGTATGACCTAATATGCAGTATGACGCCAGAGCGACTCTTGCCTTCGCCTTTGTGCGTAAGCACGGGGGACGGGTGCTTTTTAAAAGAAAAATAATAAAAAAAACAGCGCTGGAGTCACAACTTTATGTATTGTGGGAGCAAACGCTGTTGCTGTCAGAGTAAATAAACCTGTGCTGCTGCTTAATGGTGTACCTGCTAAGCAAATGATGGTTAACAATAAAACAGTAAGAATAAAACATTACAGTTCTAGAATACAGTAACAATAGAGAGAAAAATAAAACCACAACTATTCTTGGCTTTTTAATTTTTTTGCACTTTTATATAAACTGTAAATGTTCCAGATTAGGGTCTCTCAAAATATGATGGCCATCTCATCTTTCAAAAACCCTGTAAGTGTGCCCTAGAACTGTGCAATGCTGTACCCTACGCTAATACTCCACTAGTGTGTGGTAGGGTTTGAAACCGTCACCAATGCAGAGACCAGGTTGGTCAGGACAGGAGGGACAATAAAAGTGGGTGTCACGCCTAAATCCGCATTTTCTGCAGACATGACATCTTTGGGTAGGGGTACCAGGGAGGACATATGGAAAATTCCTCTCATGCAGCCGGCTTACTGCATTTGCATTGGGAAGGTGGGCCACAGCACTGTCTGTAAACAGAAGGGCTGTGATGAGCTCTTCCTGGAATTTAAGAAAGGATCCAGTTCGTCCTGAAGCTTTGTATAGCACATAGGCATGCAGTAGAGCCAATTGGAATAAATGTACAGACACTTTTTTTTTATACCAGCGTCTGGCCTTACGGGGGGGGGGGGATTGTGTATGACGCCAACTGGTCTTTGAGGTCCACCGCTCCCATGTTAAGGTTGTATTCGTGCACACGGGTTTCCCCACACCAGTCACCGTAGGTATTTGGACTGTCGTATCTGCGTGAAGGGAGGACAGACCGGAAACAGTCTGTGAATCCCTCCACTTCACTGCTAACAAATTATTACATTTCAAGCAGGCTCTCCCCCCCCCCCCCCCGCGTCTAAGTCGGGATTCTAGAAGCCGTTGGGGGAAGCCCCGGCGATTAGATCGCATGGTGCCACATGCATTAAGTCCACAATCAAAAAGGTGACTAAAAAGTGGCACGCTTAATAATTGTCCACATACTAGTGGTACCCCTTTCTGAATAAGGGTGACAACAAGTCCCACACACTCTTACCAGTGCGCTCCCTATGTAGTCTGGGCAGTTCTCGGGATCCACCCGACTATCTCTTCCCTCGTAACCCATAAAACTATATGCATAGCATGTTTCCCTGTCACAGAGCTTATATATCTTGACCCCATATCTGGCATGCTTGCTGGGGAGATACTGTTTGATAGACAAGCGGCCAGAAAACTTAATCAGGGACTCATCAACGCAGACAACTTGATTGGGAGTAAACAAAGCTGCAAACTGTTGGTTGAAGTGGTTTACGAGGGGCCAAATTTTGTGGAGCCGATCATATCCAGGGTCACTCCAAGGACAACAGAGTTCATTGTCATTGAAATGCATGAACCGCAAGATTTGCTCCTATCGTGTCCTGGTCATGGAGGCAGAGAACACGGGCATATGGTGAATTGGGTCAGTGGACCAATATGACCGCAACTCACTTTTTTTTAACTATACCCATGAGGGATAGGCCCAGGAAGGTCTTAAATTCGGAAACCATAATAGGTGTCCAATCTCTGGCAAGGGCCAACTGGGGATTAGCGGCGATGAATTGACCAGCATACAAATTGCTTTGGTCCACAACAGATCTTCCGTGAAAAACGGCGAATAAAAATCAAGTGACGTAAAATCAACTGTTTCCATCTGAATTCCGGGTTGGCCAGTGAATGGGGGGAGTACGGGTGTTGCAGAAGTGGTGGGCTCCTAATTCGGATTGGCAAATGCAGCAGAAAGGGAACTATGGGCTTGACAGGCCTGTCTTTGTCTTCTTGGTGGCTGCGGGACACTAGTTGTGCTAGCCACCTCACAAGCTTTAACTGCACTTATGGGACTCACCACGTCACCAAGTGTTACTGCAGTGCTGGATGTACAACCAGGATGTCCTAGGCTGCTGGTGCTTGCCAGTTCACCAGAAGGATGAGCGGGCACTAGTGCTGGCTCTCTGCTCCATACGAGAGCCCTGTGGTTCTTGCACCTCAACAACTGCAGAAGAACTGTGTCCGGTACGCCTGACCTTGGCAGGGATCACTACTCCGTCGTCAAAGCTATCTGTCAGGGTGCCGCTGCTGGCCACTGGTTCATATTCTGAGCCAGAATCGGACAGATGGGCGACGTACTCTTCACTCTCATCTGTCAGGCTCAGAAATGTGTAGGCCTCTTCACTACTGTACCTTCGATTGGACGTTTTGGCCTCTAAATTTACTGGTACACTAGTGAGACTTGCAGGAAAAAAAAGAGCACCTGTCAGCGACTGCGTCAATCGCTACCAAAAAAACTGTTAGCGTTCGCAGGGATCAGGCACAACTCTGCGAATGCTGCAGTTATGTGTTTAGTAAGTGACAGTGATCAATTGATACTGCACTGGGTGGGCTGGGCGGAGGGTCTAATCGCAGGTGCTAGCAGGTATCTGGGCTGATCCCGCTAACGATGCGTTTTTGGGAACCCTAAACTATTGGGGACGCTAATATAGTTCTGATCAGATCAAAGATATGGATCCATTCGGGCACTATACTACTAAGGGAGGTGTATGGTGCGTGCATGGGTGTTAGCGCTACTGGCACTGACATTGCCTGGGGTGACGCAGACCCTAACTGACGCTAAAACCTGTCTGATGTTACCCGCCGGGTGATCAGGGGGTTAAACCTTTATTAGGTAATATACGGTGGGTGCCCTGACACTATAAAAAAAATAACTACACAGCTGCTACTGTAGCCATAAGCTTGCTTTAAGCCGTTTACCATTTGGTCGCACCAGACACCTCCAAAAAGCGAACTAGATAAGGAATGCAGCACCCTGCCTATCTTGCATAGAGAAGAAAAGAGACCTAGTGATGATGTTGCTGGGTCTAAAATAAGCTATGTAATAAAAGATTAGCATGTTGATAAGAAGGGGAAAGGAGAAACAGAAATGCAAAATATAAGCAGAATTAACTCCCACTTTAACTTAACCTTTTTTCAATGAAAAAAGTAATTTTAAACGTGTCAAAGTGTTTAGTTCTTATTAGGACTAACTTTAAAGTTGAAAAACAAATAGCATATTCCTGCATTATCAACATAACGTTACAGTGCTGTACTGTTTATTTAGAAAACTGAACGAAAGCCCTTCGTTGGGAAACCAGATGATATTATATGCTTAAAAGCCTCACAAGAAATCAAAACTTTTAAACATTTGTAGATACTGTACATTATACAATTTGGGACCTCTCCAAAATAATTAATTTTGTTAACAATTTGGGGTAAATGGGTGGAAATGTATCAAAATGAAACCCAAATCCATCAAAGCCAGATATATGGCTCAAAACTTTGTAGTTATTTTTAAACTGAGATAAATGAGAATCATCAAATTCCATTATGATGTGCGAGTGAAGTTTCATAGCTTCATCTGTCCATGTAACATCTTCCCTTTTGTCATACCTTTATCAAAATATAAAAAAAAAAACATGGTCAATGCCTATGTTAACACTTATGCTCACATAAATTACTTCAAATAGTGCTGTATTAAAATTATGTTTTTTATGCAAGAGGAAATCAAGTTGTTCATGACATGTACATTCATAACAGACCTTTCTTTACAAGTAGTATGAAAAAAGTAACCATATGAATAAAGTTCAGGAAATAACGTTCAGCATTTTCAGGAGTGCCCTGAAAGTTGGAACATTCTAATATGCAAATAAAGGATGGAAACAGCCAAAAGGTTCAGGATGTCCCACCCTATTCAACTACCTGCTTGTACTCCAGACCTAAACCCTACTGTAGGGCATCCTCAAACGGAAGGTGGAGGAGCGCAAGGTCTCTAACAACCACCAGCTCCGTGATGTTGTCATGGAGTAGTGGAAGAGGACTCCAGTGGCAACCTGTGAAGCTCTGGTGAACTCCATGGCCAAGAGGGTTAAGGCAGTGCTGGAAAATAATGGTGGCCACACAAAATATAAATAAATAAAAAACCTTGCGAGCCACATACGGGTTAATGCCTTATAAAAATAAAAACATAAAATCAATCATAGGCCAACATCAGCAGCAAACACTAAATCACGTTCCATAATCGTGTAAGTGAGATATAAAGACAAAAATGTGTCTGCGCTAGATGAAAAATGATAATACTAAAAACTAATAATATTGAAAAATATATATAAACATACAATAGTAAGTGCTAAGTGCAAAAGTGAACATACATATACATCAATGTGCTACAATAAACTACTGATAGATCAGAAATAACTGATGGTGCATATATCCAAAGTGCTATATTAAACACACAAAATGAGTGCCCAATCAGAAGAAAAACAATGACATTCCTCATATAAGTGTTTGAGGTTCAACCAGTGTAAATCCAAAATTGCATAAAGTGCTCAAAATAGTGTCCATGATCAGTGAAGCTCATCCATCATGTTCTTCAAAAGTGCAGCACCATAAAACATGCCTTAGTGCCCTCCAGTGATCCCCATAAGCATATGCGCTCACCTTCCAGCGTGTGACACAGTGTTTAAACTCTGTCAAAAAGCGCTTTGAAGCCACTCCTGTGCTCAAATGGAATCAGCTGTGTGGACCTCCAATGCTCCCAATTATGATTTTATGCAAGAGAAAAGAAACTCCATAGCGCAATACAGTTTAACAATAAAGAATATTTATTTAAATGTATATGGAACTCACCCCTTGCAGGGGTACTCACATGCTACAGGTGCGTCAGTGCACCCTTCTATATAAGCATAGATCAGCCGATCGTAACGGTATGGCGTGCGGTGCGGTGTGTGCCTCCAGAGAGAGAGAGAGCAGGAGATTTGGAGGCACACACCGCACCGCACGCCATACCGTTACGATCGGCTGATCTATGCTTATATAGAAGGGTGCACTGACGCACCTGTAGCATGTGAGTACCCCTGCAAGGGGTGAGTTCCATATACATTTAAATAAATATTCTTTATTGTTAAACTGTATTGCGCTATGGAGTTTCTTTTCTCTTGCATAAAATCATAATTGGGAGCATTGGAGGTCCACACAGCTGATTCCATTTGAGCACAGGAGTGGCTTCAAAGCGCTTTTTGACAGAGTTTAAACACTGTGTCACACGCTGGAAGGTGAGTGCATATGCTTATGGGGATCACTGGAGGGCACTAAGGCATGTTTTATGGTGCTGCACTTTTGAAGAACATGATGGATGAGCTTCACTGATCATGGACACTATTTTGAGCACTTTATGCAATTTTGGATTTACACTGGTTGAACCTCAAACACTTATATGAGGAATGTCATTGTTTTTCTTCTGATTGGGCACTCATTTTGTGTGTTTAATATAGCACTTTGGATATATGCACCATCAGTTATTTCTGATCTATCAGTAGTTTATTGTAGCACATTGATGTATATGTATGTTCACTTTTGCACTTAGCACTTACTATTGTATGTTTATATATATTTTTCAATATTATTAGTTTTTAGTATTATCATTTTTCATCTAGCGCAGACACATTTTTGTCTTTATATCACACAAAATATAGACACTTTGGGCTCATTTTGGACATTTTTCACTTAGAGGTGTACTCACTTTTGTTGACAGCGGTTTAGACATGGCTGTGTGTTGAGTTGTTTTGAGGGGACAGCAAATTTACACTATTATACAAGCTGTACACTCACTACTTTACATTGTAGCAAAGTGTCATTTCTTCAGTGTTGTCACATGATAAGATATAAAATATTTACAAAAAAGTGAGGGGTGTACTCACGTTTGTGAGATACTGTGTGTATATATATTTAGGCCCTAGAAAATAAAATTTGCTCAGCGGCTTTTCAAACTGCACCACAAAATAAACACTTTTAGGGAACACAGACACAATATAATACCCAATTGTTTCAGTAAAATATAAAAGATGATGCTATACTGAGTAAATAGATACCAAACATTTCACACTTTAGAATTGCGCACGCCCGTGGAAAGGCAACAAACTACAGTACATAAATTATCCATGGGCAACGCTTTAAAAGCCTCTTTTACAGGTTCCAGTTTAGAGCTACACAGGAGGTCTAGTGCTAGAATTTGCGGCAATACCTCACATGTGTGGTAAGGGCAGTAGTAAGGAGGGGGGGTGCGGACGGACCCTCTTTTGCTGCCTGTAAGAGTGATCCAGTGGTGGTATAGCACTTTGTACATCAAAGAGAATTGGTACAGGGATCATAATTTTAGCCTCAGCCATGATCCTGGTATAACCACCTCTAAACAAGGCTCATATATTAACGTACATCAGTAATGAAGTGGTTAAACCAATTTTTTCTTCTGACACTTCTCTCAAGATTTAACTGCTTATTGCCTTGGGTTAACTAGCAGTTTCTGGATCAGTACCCTTAAGTTTTACCTTGGGGACCATACCCAAACCCGCTGTGTGGGGCCAGCCTGTAAGGCTTGCTTTGGCCACTGTATCCTGCATTAGCAGCTAACCTTGGCACAAAGTTTAGTGCAGTTAGAAACAGAAACAGGGTTCCATGTCCAGGCACATGTGCTATAGCAGCTCTTATATCAGGACATGCAAATTGCACTTTATTTTGTGAGTACCCCATTGGGGATCCCCTCACTCAGCAATGGTGGATCATAGGTGCAAAGGAGCTGGAAAAAAAGGACAAATAATATGCATTCTGCAGACGGTCTAAAGGAAACTTAGAAGACTGCACAGGATGATAGCTGTTCCTCCGTCGCAATGTAATGTCTCCCCTCATTTGATGCTTACTCCCTCTCAGATGTGTACCATATGCCCTGACAAAAGAAGGTTGTTCTGCTACGCTGTCCTCATGCTTTGGAAAACTTTGGCACTTCTAGAACCTTCTTTTTCCAGAGGCCAGAAATGTTACACCTCCTCTGTTCCCCTTGACTCTGTTCAGGAATTAGAGGTGAAACCTAACCTACTTGGAGGATGCTGAATTTGTAGAGGAGATTTCAGAGGATTTTTCTTTCCTTGCATTTAATGAGCCACACTGTAATCTACGGCTTTGCGCCAAATGTTTTTTCTTTTACTATAGATACACTAAATGACACAGTGCAAACTAGTCTTTGCCTAGCAGTACCCGATTCTCCACAGCCATAACAAGCCTCTATAGGCACTAAAAGGCTGGCTAAGAAAAAAAAAGACTTTTCTCATACAAGCACAAATTGATTGTGCATTAGGTGAGGACTGACCCAATCCTGAAAGCTTTTTGCTAAAAATGTATCCTGTACAACAAATTTAAGAAAACAAATGGGCTGTTCTGGTTGAGGATTCTGACTTTAACATCTTTAAAACACCTTACAGTTCCTATTGAGGATATTCCCTATTAGGTATTCTGTTGATGGGTGTTTTAAAAACTTCTTAAAGGCCCCATTTGCACTTGCAGGTCCAGCCCTGCGGTTGGCTATGGCCACCATGTCTATTTGCCAGACTATTGCTAACTGGAATACAGACCAGGAACATGTTATTGTAATTTCTTCTCTCAGACAAGGAAAATTTCCGGCATCAGTAAACATACAAGATGCCCATACATCAGATCCCCCTGGTCCCCCTGATGAAGACACGTGACTCCCTGTGTCGAAGACGCGTAGGGGAGGGGCCAGGACGGAGCGATCAGTGCTGAGCTGGGAAGAGGATTTTAACACCCCGCAGCACGCTGATTAGCGCTATTTTCTGCCTATATTGTTTGGTGCACAAGAGCACCTGTAAAATGTGAGTACCCCAGTGTGGGGATTGGGTTTTGTATATGTTTTAAATAAAGTATCTGGCGATATCACACTATAGTCCCTTCTCTTTTCTGGGTTGTTACTTGTGGAGCCTGAAAGTGCCTGTCTGGAGATCGTCTGTTGTTCCATCATTGAGCCCAGGGGTGGCTCCACAGCGTGTATTGACGCAGCTAAACACTGTGTCACACGCTCTGAGGTGAGCGCAACTACTTTGGGGGTCACTGAGGCACATCACGGCAGAGTTTGAGCACTGCGATTCAGCTATTGGATTTCTTTGTGAAACACTTCATGCACAGTTCACTTTGAAGCTTTTTCACTGCATGTTGCTGTATGATACTATATTGGAAGAACTTACAGAAAAGGACGGTCACTATTTTAAATCATCACATATCACTTATGTGTTGATTGATCACTTGTCACTCATATGATTTTATTGGAGCTTTGCATGGGACATTATTTTTCATTTTTTATGCACGTATTTATTTATAAGTTTCATTTTTAATTCATTGAACATTATCATTGTGGGTATGTTATAAGATATATAGATACATATAAGGTGCACTCTTGCACATTGCACTTTGCATTTATACATAGAGCTTTTTGGTGTATTTTTCTTACACTTTAATCTTTGTAAGGTTATTGGTGTTTTTTTTTGGAATATTAATAAGTGAGTATTATATTTATCCGCACGTATTTAACACATGTGGCATTCAGTTGAAGAATGTTTTTTGTTTTTTTGATTTGAATATGTGGAATGAATTCAGGGTTGAAATCACGTGCACAGAGCACTTTTTTCATATGATATCAATTGAGTGAATGTTTACAGAGACGCATACCTGAGCGCAACGCAATTATTTCTATTTATACTCACCGCACGGTCATGAATACGTGATCTGCGTTTGCAGCTGGGCATTCACATTTTGTTTAATTTATTCCTCGGTAAGGTATAGGATTATTGTGGCTCGCAAGTTTTTTTCCCTTATATAACCCAGAAGTCATGCTGCCCTAAGAGAAACAAGTCTGATGCTCTTCTGCGTGGAAGTTCACACTCCAGCTCTTTAATCCATCCACATCCTTTGAGTTGACGATTGGCAAATGAACTTTATAAGCTTCAAAAGCATAGACCTGGGGAAATGGTCTCTGTACCCCAAATCTTTCAAAATCTCTCAAGATGTGGACATCAAAGCCTTCAGGTTGAACAGATTTGTAGCCCAGACCAGGGATCCTCTGGCCTTAGTCTGAGTAGTCCAAGGAATTACCAGAGCGAATTGGTGTTTTTCTCCTGACAAACCTCCCTTGATTGATGTGCAAGAAATAGGAGGAAAGGGTTCTAATGCTTCTTCTCACACTAAATTTGCCAAGAAGGATGCGGTACACAGACAAAAAGGATGCACTTTTTTGTGTCTTTTGGCCTCTTCTAAACAGACCAAACATATTGGTCCACCCTGGCTGGCTCTGTTAGTTCCACCTTACTCAGGGCAAGAAATCCAACTGCTACAAGATTTACCATCGCACTTAAAAAAAAAAAAATGTATTTACCCGATGCAAGGACAAATGGCTGTCTCCAGGGAACACTCTTATCACTCATATTTTGGAAATGCTTCAGTCTGGTCTTGACCAGTATCTGGATAAAGCAGAAACCTGTCTCTAAAGGGTACTCAAGGTCATTCTCTTCCAGAAACCTCTTTCGTCGCAATCCCTAATCAAGACTTTTCTTCAGGAAGTTGCCCATATATCCCTCAATGCAACCTCCTGTGTTACCTTGGGATCTAAACCTGGTGCTCCCTAAACTTCAGAGACCTCCCTTTGAACTGATAAGAGATATTCCTTTGGAAGACCTCACATTTAAAGTTGCCTTTCTGGTCACTATTACATCTGTTTCGGAATAGGTAAGTCTTCCATGTAAAGAATTGTTTTGCATATGGACAAGGTGGTCTTCAGACCCAAAAATGTCTTTTTTTAACCTAAGGTAGGCTCTTTCTTTCCACATTTTTCTTCCTTCCCCCTGTCCTGTTCCAAAACATGTCAACGAAATTGGTCTATACCAGGGATATGCAATTAGTGGACCACCAGCTGTTGCAAAACTACAAGTCCCATCATGCTCTGCCTCTGGATGTCATGCTTGTGGCTGTCAGAGTCTTGCTATGCCTCATGGGACTTGTAGTTCTGCAACAGCTGGAGGTCCGCTAATTGCATATCCCTGGTCTATACTGTTTTTATGTGGTCAGGGCTGTCAGGGTCTACCTATCAGCAACGGCCTGTGTTGGCAAACCGAGGCGCTCTTTATTCTGCCTTTGTAGAGGTTTTCCTGCTCCATCATTGCCTGGTGGATCAGAAAACCTATTTCCAGGGCCTACGCCCTAAAATAAAGGGGGGGGGTCCTCCCTTCCCCATCAGAGCTCATTTCACCAGGTGTCTCTCGGACTTTTCAGCATTAATAATCTTTATCTTAGATATGCAAATCTGCCACCTGGTCCTCTTTTTATAAGTTCTCCAAATTTTTACCAGGTGGATGTTCAGGCCTCCATGGATACAAGCTGCAGCCACAAGGTGCTTCATCACTCATCTGACTTTTTAAGGTTCTTAACTCTTGTTTTTTTGTGGTCCTGTTGACAGTTTAACTTACTATTTTGTTGCCCATCCTTCAGTTTATTGCTTGTGGACAGCCCATGGTCTATAAATACAAGTCCTGTATGTACATTTAAGATTATAAGAATTTCAACTTGCCCGTAACTTCCTTACCAAGTCAACATTTCTATTATCAGGCTTCCTACTGGCTTTGGGGTGCTCACAGGAAGCTCATGAAGATGTTAAAAAAATTCATGGAAACACCCAATGGTGCCTACATTTTGCTAATACAACCATTTTGCATACTTTTTATGAAGAAAGGTGTAGCTTAATTTAGGGTTTTAAAGAAAGAAACAAAAACAAGTGAATGTCCCCTTAACTGGTTGCTGACCGCCGGCTGTCAATTGACGGCCAGGCGGCGCAGCTCTCGTGGCGGGCGGGCGTCATATGACGGCCTCGCTTTCCCGGCCCACCAGGGGGCGTGCGCGCCGCCAACGGCGATCGCGCATGCCCACAGTGTCACTGGGCACCCGGTGCGCGTGCCCGGCGGCTGGGATGTCTGCCGGGCACCCGCGATTGCCGGTAACACAGCAAGACCGTGGATCTGTGTGTGTAAACACACAGATCCACGGTCCTGTCAGAGGAGAGGAGACCGATGGTGTGTTCCCAGTACAGAGGAACACCGATCGGTCTCCTCCCCTAGTGAGTCCCCGCCCCCTACAGTTAGAAACACTCCCTAGCAACACAGTTAACCCCTCAAACACCACCTTAGTGTTAACCCCTTCACTGCCAGTCACATTTATACAGTAATCAATGCATTTTTATAGCACGGATCGCTGTATAAATGTGAATGGTCCCAAAAATGTGTCAAAAGTGTCCGATGTGTCCGCCGCAATATCGCAGTCACGATAAAAATCGCAGATCGCCGCCATTACTAGTAAAAAATAAATAAAATTGTTATAAATCTATCCCCTATTTTGTAGACGCTATAACTTTTGCGCAAACCAATCAATATAGGCTTATTGCGAATTTTTTTACCAAAAATATGTAGAAGAATATATATCGGCCTAAACTGAGGAAAAAAATTTGTTTTAAAGAAAAAAAAATTGGATATTTATTATCGCAAAAAGTAAAAAATATTGTGTTTTTTTTCAAACTTGTCGCTCTTCTTTTATTTATAGCGCAAAAAATAAAAACCGCAGAGGTGATCAAATACCACCAAAAGAAAGCTCTATTTGTGGGGAAAAAAATGATAACAATTTTATCTGGGTACAGTGTTGTATGACCGCGCAATTGTCATTCAAACTGCGACAGCGCTGAAAGTTGAAAAATGGCTTGGGCAGGAAGGGGGTGAAAATGCACTGTATTGAAGTGAAGTGGTTACATTTCTCACAGTCACTTTATAATAAATTAAAAAATAAAAGCAGTACTTTCTTACCATCCAGAATCTTTCTTTTATATTCCACCGCTTATGGAATTTAATTTTAGTTATTTTTTTTTTACCGTTTTTACACAAGTGTAATTTATTTTTAACCACTAGCCGACCAGCCACAGTCATTATACTGTGGCAGGTTGGCTTTCCTGGGCAAATCACCATAGCTGTATGTCAGCCCTTTAAATAGCCTTAGCAGGCATGCGATGTAGGAGCTGATGCACGTGCCCAGGGGCCGCTATGTCCGCCGGGCACCCACAATCGCTTGAGAGAGACCGAGAACGGGGGATCTGTAAATGTAGACAGATCCCCTGTTCTGTCAGGGAGAGGAGAGAGATCTGCTGTTTCTAGTGATTAGAAACAGCGATGTCTCTCTACTCCTAGTCACTACACTGTCCCCACAGTTAGAAACACAACACCTCCCTAGGACACGCTTAACCCCTTGATCGCCCCCTAGTGTTAACCCCTTCCCTACCAGTGACACTTATACAGTAATCAGTGGCTACTTTTAGCTCTGATCGCTGTATAAGTGTCACTGGTCCCACAAAAGTGTCCGATCTGTCCGCTGCAATGTCGCAGTGCCGCTATAAATCGCTGATCAGTGATATTACTAGTAAAAATAAATACTAAAAATGCCTTAAATCTATCCCCTATGTTGTAGATGCTATCATTTTTGCGCAAACCAATCAATATAAACTTATTGCGATTTTTTTTTTACCAAAAATCTGTAGAAGAATACATATTGGCCTAAACTAATGAATAAATTTTTTAAAAAAAATGGGATATTTGTTATAGCAAAAAGTCAAAAAATATTGTTTTTTATCAAAATTGACGCTTTTAGTTTTTTTGTTTATAGCGCAAAAAATAAAAACTGCAGAGGTGATTAAATACCACCAAAAGAAAGCTCTATTTGTTGGAAAGGTCGTCAATTCTGTTTGAGTACAGCGTTGTATGACCGCGCAATTATCAGTTAAAGCGACGCAGTGCCGTATCGCAAAAAATAGCCCGCTCATTATGGGGGAAATCCTTCCGGGGCTGAAGTGGTTAAATAGAGAACAAAATTAATTTGTGCCAAAGAAAATAAAAGGAAGAAAATAATAAAGGAACAGCCCACCTGATGTGGAATTTTGTGCAGTCAATTAATATAATAAAAAGTGTGTCAGTAGGGTAAGTTGACCCAACAGATGCCAAAAAAACTTTCACATACCCGATCCTCTGCTCTTCTGGCAAATGGTGCTCCCCTCCAGCAGTCAACTGTCCAATGGCATCCCCATGTTCAATGTAGGGCTATGGGCTCTGCATCAGACTAGATGATGTCAGAGGACCTTCGACCACTGGAGCACAAGGAAGAAGAGGCTGCAGGGACCAGTCTAGCAGCATGGAGGAGCCTGCAGGAGCAGAGGGTTAGGCCGGCTAATCAAGGTTCAGCAGGAACCGGCCGAGATTCAAACCATTGATGGGCAAGCTGAATGTACCAAGTTGATCGATTAATCAACTTGGCTACAAAAAGCCTGCCGGATTCTCGTGATTATCATTAACGGCTGCTATAGCCGTTAGGAATAATCACTGTCTTTTACTGGTGGTGGCAGCTTCCCCTGCTCGACCTCACCGGGAGCAGACAGTTGCTGATTCCCCTGTCAACACTGTGTTGATGGGGGAATCGCGCGATTATCTTTCCTGCAACCCTGATTCACACCATGTATGGCCTGCCTTAGGCAAGTAAAAGTGCTTTGCAAGTTGTTACAAACAAGCAGAGGGGAAAGGGAGAATGTTTCATTTTTCGGAGGTCAGCTTTAAAGTGGTTGTAAAGGCTGAAGTTATTTAATCCTAATGCATCCTTGTTTGTGTACAGGTGCACAGTCATGTTGAAACAGGAGGGGGCCACCCCCAAACTGTTCCCACAAAGTTGGGAGCATGAAATTGTCCAAAATGTCTTGGTATGCTGACACCTTAAGAGGTCCCTTCACTGGAACTAAGGGGCCAATCCCAACCCCTGAAAAACAACCCTACCCCATAATCTCCCCTCCACCAAATGATTTGGACCAGTGCACAAAGTAAGTGCGAGTTTGGGGTGGAGGAACTTGACTGGCCTGCACAGAGTCTGGACCTCAATCCGATAGAACACCTTTGGGATGAATTAGTGCGGAGACTGCAAGCCAGGCCTTCTTGTCCACATCAATGACTGACCTCACAAATGCGCTTCTGTTAGAATGGTCAAACATTCCCATACGCACACGCCTAAACCTTGTGGACAGCCTTCCCAGAAGAGTTGAAGCTGTTATAGCTGCAAAGGGTGGGCCAACTCAATATTGAACCCTATGGACTAAGACTGGGATACCATTAAAAGGGTTGTAAACCCTTGTTTTTTGTTTAAATAACAAACATGTCATACTTACCTCCACTGTGCAGTTTGTTTTGCACAGAGTGGCCCTGATCCACCTCTTCTGGGGTCCCCCGGCAGCAATATCAGCTGCTCCCCGCATCGGTAAACCCCCTAGAAGCATTCTCCCTGGCGGTAACCGTGCGGGCGCGCTCCCGAGTCCCGCTTTTGTGTCCATGGACACAGAATGTCAGACTCGCCCCCCCCCCGGCGCCCACGTCATTGGATTTGATTAACAGCAGTGGGAGCCAATGGCTGTGCTGCTATTAATCTATCCAATCAAGAGCCTAGACCACGGGCAGAGAGGTAAAGCGCGTCTCCGCCGTGGGAACGAACGGGCTCAGATGAGTGAAACGGGGAGCTGGTCAGTGTCAGATGTTTTTTCACCTTAATGCATCAAGGGTTTACAACCCCTTTGAAGTTCATGTGCGCGTAAAGGCAAGCATCCCAATACTTTTGGTAATATAGTGCATTTCTCTGACAGGTGTACTTTCAGGTGACTTATCACACCCAGCACAAAACATAAAACAGCCTCAAGTAAAAGGGGCAAATATATTATTTTTTTATCCAAAAGTTGAGAAATAGTCAAACACGAGATTGATACCTCTCCCTCAGCGCTGTTGAGGGATGCTGTTTCAAATAACGTAAGCAGCCACTATAACAATAAAACAATATACCAGAGATATGTTACAGAAAACACCATAACATTAGTAGTGCTAATCAATCACACTCTAATTAAAATTGTGATAAAATGTCCACTTTATAAATAAATTGTGGATAATGAAATGTCCATTAAGAAAAAGTTCATGCAGGATAAAATCCAGTTGATCACCTTCACCACACTGCATGTGTAATACTCCCCCAAGGTAATGAACTTACCAGATGGCAATAGATAATACGTTTGTGTTTTAGTTACAATCCCTGTCAGCAGGCACTGCGTCTCTCCATCTAAGTTGCCGCTCACGCGAGATATAAAATATAGGATCTATTACAGTCCGATAGACGCCAGCTAAACGCAGATTCTGAGTTACTTTGCTTCTCTCTGAACGTTTTTCTCTCTCTCACAGGACGGCTGCAGTCAGTGAACTTTGTACCTCCTCGGTGACCGATTGGTGAAATCTCTCTTTTAGGGCTGGTTCACAACGGGATTCCATTTTCCTGTGCGATTCACATGCAGTTCTGTTTAAAGAAAAGAGGTTCCCCTAAGTGGATTATTCCGGCACTTACACAAAAAAGTTGTATAAAGTGGGAGAGTACACATTCATATGTAAAGTAAAATAATGTTTATGTTTATTCAAAAATTCTCATATTAAAAACAATGCAGACATTTGCAAACCACGAAAACATAATATATGGTGAACAAAATTCAAAAGAATTTCATGTCTGTTTTTTTTAAAAGATAACACTTGTATGATGGAATTCTTTTCAAGCCCAACGCATTTCGGGGTACATTCTATTTCAGTCCTTCTTCAGGGATATGGTTGAAAAGAAAAATTCATCTAAATTGATTAAAGAGATGAAATTGATAAATTGCCATATATATCTATATGCCAATAACCATTTGTAGGTTAAATGATCCATTGATCACCTACCTGCTGTGTTATCGTTGGTTTCTATGCAAAGAAATGGTAGCAATTACAGCAAAGAGCAAAGAATGCTTGCAAGAAAGATGGCGCTTGGTTTAATGTTTGTGGATAAGGGATGCTGTTCTCTGGGTACTCGATCAACTATACAAATACTTCCCCAAAAGAAAGGGGAGGGGGGGGAGTTTGCTGTGTAAATAAAGCTTCACCTACCCCTGCCCCCCCCAGATGCGTGCAGGCCACAGCGGTATACTGGAGCGAAGAGGAACAATCCTATAGATAAAAATCCAAATAGTTTACATGAGTGATGATTTCTCACTTAACAAGGAGAACAATAGTAACTTTTAGTTTGATATATATTATTAATTATATTAATATATTAATAATTTCCAGGCATGGTCTATTTTGAAATCTGATTATTGTGAGTTTTAAAACAATTCTGGTGTGCCACTCTAGATGGAAAAAACAAGTTCATAAAGGTTATATTTATTTTGTACTGTAGGCTCTGATCGATTGCACATATGATCCCTGCATCATAAATTGCCCTGATTTTATAAGAGCTATTTCAGACTTTTCTATGATGTTTCCTATTAATGTAAGACTATTTACACATCTACTAATAAGCTACGTCCTAGCTGCCCCTTAGGAGGCCTTTATATCATAGTATTCGCACCACGTTCAGTAATGCAAAAATAGGGGACCATATTTGCAGGTATGCAGATAGCCTAACAGTATTAATGGAATAATATCTCTAGTTTGTCAAATCCTCTGTGAATTTTTATTAAGTTGCATTGTTACAACATACAACCTGATTCTTTATTTATGCATGAGTTGTGAACCAAGAATTATGTATCTGTCTTACATTCACTAAAACCATTAGTTTATATGCCAGTACTAATATCAAGACATGTAACATGTTTATTGATATGAATTGATATAACTAACAAATGTAATTATGGTTGGAGTTGGCTACAATATACACTGTGAAGCTAAATGTGCAATGTCACACATTCCATTGATAAAAATAACACAATTTTCCCTATAACAGTCTGTATTATGTATGTCACTTTAGAGCCTCTGAATGAGAGATACACAGAGAACCTCCCTCTGCTCATCCATAAGTAACCATCCATATAAAGTACTCGTGAGTATATAATAACTCACAATCATGCGTTATGCCAAGTATGCCTGCTGTTCTCTGCTTACCCTTCTGTACATATAACTTACAACTCTTATTGCACTTTTCCTTTTTTCCATGCTGTTATACGATCTTCAATACAATTTTTTAATATTTTTCCCTTTTTTTTCAAGTACCAACACTTGTTTGTTTGCTTGCCTTTCTCGTGCCCTCCCCGGGTGCATCTGCCACTAGCGGTTGCCCGGCACGGAAAGCCGCCCAGCATTCTTAGCTGGGCGGCACTTTAGGAGGTTACCAGGGCAACACAACATCTACGCCCACTACCTCCATATTGCCACTTCGGCGGACATGCGCAGTCCGCCGGTGTGGCATTCCGTGCTGGTGGTACGGGTGTGCGTGACGCTGCTCCAACATAACTGCGCTTGCGATAGGAGCGGCGCCGCGCATCCCCGTCTCAGGGAGCAACAGTGAGGCTTTCCAGCTGACGTGTGATGCCAATCAGCTGAGTGCGATTATCACGCCAGCTGATTGGAACTCGTCCTTCATATAGACTGGCCCCACTCATTCCCAGCTCGGGCGCTGTGCTTGCCGGATGCTGGGATGTGTGGCTAGCCATACGTGAACACTCTTTGAGTAAAGGTAAATGAATCTCTCCTTATAGCCACTAAAATGCTGGATCTGGCTCCTTACCCTATTAATCTATTTATTATCTGTGAAATACTTTCTCTGTAATATCAGAGTTTCCGTCATAAAAAGCTGTAATCTCCCATCCATACATATATATTTTTTGATTTCTCAATATTGTGCACATCCCTTGCTTTAAGTTCTTAGGCAAGGTGATGGCACTATATTATAACTGCCATTGGGCTGAAACATAAATTACATCAATGGATATGATGGGAGCCTACAGTACAAAATAAATATAACCTTTATGAACTTGTTTTTTCCATCTAGAGTGGCACACCAGAATTGTTTTAAAACTCACAATAATCAGATTTCAAAATAGACCATGCCTAGAAATTATTAATATAATTAATAATATATATCAAACTAAAAGTTACTATTGTTCTCCTTGTTAAGTGAGAAATCATCACTCATGTAAACTATTTGGATTTTTATCTATAGGATTGTTCTTCTTCGCTCCAGTATACCGCTGTGGCCTGCACGTATCCGGGAGGGGCAGGGGTCGGTGAAGCTTTATTTACACAGCAAAACCCCCCCTCCTCTTTTTTTTGGGGAAGTATTTGTATAGTTGATCGAGTACCCAGAGAACAGCATCCCTTATCCACAAACATTAAACCAAGCGCCATCTTTCTTGCAAGCATTCTCTGCTCTTTGCTGTAATTGTTACCATTTCTTTGCATAGAAACCAACGATAACATAGCAGGTAGGTGATCAATGGATCATTTAACCTACAAATGGTTATTGGCATATAGATATATATGGCAATTTATCAATTTCATCTCTTTAATCAATTTATATGAATTTTTCTTTTCAACCATTCCCCTGAAGGACTGAAATAGAATGTACCCCGAAACGCGTTGGGCTTGAAAAGAATTGCATCATACAAGTGTTATCTTTTAACAAAAACAGACACGAAATTCTTTTGAATTATGTTATGAGAATTTTTGAATAAACATAAACATTGTTTTACTTTACATATGAATGTGTACTCTCCCACTTTATACAACCTTTTTGTGCAAGTGCTGGAAAAATCCACTTAGGGGAACCTCTTTTCTTTAAATAAGCTTTTTGGATGTGGCACGGCCTTTTTCTTTTCTAAGGCCCCTTTCACACGGGACAAATCCGTGTTGATCCGCCCCGTGTTTATCCGCTGCTCACCGGGGATCGCTCCGCTTTCCCCAGCTGAGCAGGCAGATGACAGGGCGGGACCCGCACACTGTGCAGGGACCGCCCTGTCAGATCTCCGCTCTCTCCTATGGGGGATCGGAGGAACACGGACCGTCTGTCCGTGTTCATCCGATCCACTCTGCAGACGGATAGAAAAATAGGATTTTCTTCCGTCCGCAGAATCGGACGAGAGCGGAGGCGGACAACATCGGGTGTTAGCGGATGTACATCCGCTGACACCCGCTATCCCATAGGGATGCATGTATGTCCTTATTTCATCCGAAAACGGATGGATGAAATACGGACATACGGTCCGCATGTGTGAAAGGGGCCTAACCTAGGAAAACTAGTCACCCTCCTTTTAACACATGCAGTTCTGTGTGGTTCATTTTGAATGGGCTGAAATCGCAAATCGAACAAATTGGGATATAGAGAAACATTTCATGTTTGGTTTAAAAACAAAGTCTCAGAAGTCTCTGCCTTTCCACCCAACCTTAGAGGGAACGTATATTGTAATTTATTCTCAAGGAGTAGCAAAGATTTCCCACTACGGTCTAGAGATCATCAGGAAGGGTTCAGCTTACATCTATACAATTACTCACCATGAGGCCTGCTCTTTCCTTAATGGGTTTATAAGTGCAGGACCCTGTCTGTTAGATCTCAGTGTCTCCTGGTTTCCCATGTTGAGGGGAGCACCTTTGGCGAGCTCCTCTACAATATCGGCTTCTTTACTCAGGACAATATACGTTCCCTCTAAGGTTGGGTGGAAAGGCAGAGACTTGTGAAACTTTGTTTCTAAACCAAACATGAAATGTTCCTCTATATCCCAATTTGATCAATTTGCGATTTCAGCCAATTCAAAATGAACTGCAAAGAAATCCAAGTGATTCTCACAGGAAAATGGAGTCCCATTGTGAACCAGCCCTAAAAGAGAAATTTCACCAGTCACCAAGGAGGCACAAAGTTCACTGACTGCAGCCGTCCTGTGAGAGAGAGAAAGAACGTTCTGAGAGAAGCAAAGTAACTCAGAATCTGCGATCAGCTGGCGTCTATCGGACTGTAATAGATCCTATATTTTATATCTCGCGGTGAGCGGCAACTTAGATGGAGAGAGCAGTGCCTGCTGACAGGGATTGTAACTAAAACACACGCGTATTATCTATTACCATCTGGTAAGTTCATTACCTTGGGGGAGTATTACACACGCGGTGTGGTGAATGTGATCAACTGGATTTTATCCTGCATGAAGTTTTTCTTGATGGACATTTCATTATCCACAATTTATTTATAAAGTGGACTTTTTATCACAATTTTAATTAGAGTGTGATTGATTAGCGCTACTATTGTTATGGTATTTTCTGTAACATATCTCTGGTATATATTTTATAGGTAAACATGATTATTTGGTGTTCAAATTCTTGAATAGGCTCAGTTGTCTGGTTCTCTAAGTTGAATTACAAAATGTTATGTAGCTACTTAGGCACACTGGCACTAACAATTTCATCATAGCCAGACAGACTGAAAAATATGCTCAGACTAATTATCACTTCCCCTAATATGCTGATTTTTGGTTCAAATCATTAATCTACACCCCAGGAACAACCAGTGCCAGCATTTTGAACTTCTTTTACTATGGAAAATGTTCACCTGTCTCTAGTTTCATACCTTTAATTGTAAGGCAGTGGCATTTTGAGATTTGTTTTATTAGTGTTACAGCTTCAGTGTACAAGACCTAATGATTGTTTAGCAACCATCAATGACTTTGGCTGATTCTTTATGAAAGGGAATTCCCCAGGACAAGCTACAGTGGATATAAAAAGTCTACACACATGTGTTGCGTTTGTTAAAAATATGATTTTTTTATATTAATCAGACATAAGATAAAAATGGGATAATATTATAATAGTGAGTTGGTCCGATTACTGTCAGTTTTTTGGCTTGAGTAGATTTCTCAAACAAATGCTGTTTTATACAATGGGGGTAGATATCATTGTTGTATTTAATTGACAGTTCAATTAACAGGCTATTGTGTCTATAGCTACAGTAAACAAGTAAGACATTACTTGTTTCAGATTCTTTCAGCGTTCAAACTGGAAGAATGACTGTTAAATTACTGTCTTGGTTTGAGTAGACAATGGTACGTAGATACCATTTTTGTATTCAATTGACAGTTTTCAACAGTCCATTGTTTCTACAGCTACAGTAAACAGGTATGTTTTCTGTTGTTTGGTAACTATGGTAAACAGCCTGACACATAAAAGGGGTGAGTAGAGACACACACACACACACCATGATGCTGTAACATCTGAAGCCACTCATGATAGAAGAAATTTGCCTGATTCTCCAGGAGAATCGTTGCCAATGGAGATCACGAACATACAGTAACAGAAGATAAGTAACCTTTAAGTGTATTTGTACTATTATAGACCATAAGCTGTTCAGTTTGCTAGGCATTTTGCTTGTTATAGATATCTGTCAGTCTTGTATTGTATTCCTAATATTGTAATAGTTTTGTATGTACAGCATCTTTGTATAGTAAAACACATTTACACACTGCAGAAATCTCAGCTTCCTTGCTTATACCACAGAGTAACCTTGCTAGATAGACGCAAGCAAAACATTTGGGGGCTCGCCCGGGATCTGTGCTATAATTCAACTGAAGCAGACCGGTTTTTCTGTAGTGTGTTGTGTAGCTTGTGCTAGGTAAAATGCTGCGTAAGCTGTTTAGGAAAAGCAAGGCTGCAGAGGGTTCTGGTGGCCAGAAGGAAGTGTGCAGCTTACCTATCTGGGCCAGAGACAATGAGTGGGAGCCTCTTTCTAAAGAATTTGTGAAGTATGCATCTCCCTTGAAGCTGACTTGGGGTGATAAAGTCTCAGATAATGTTGTAGATTTTAGCCTTAAGGGGTTGGATTTAAGTAAAAAAAAGAGAAGAGGACAGTGTCCACAGTGGGCTGGTATTTCCTTAATGCTATTTACACTGAATCACAGAGAAGGGAGAAGGCAGAGGCAGAAGTTAAGGTATTAAAAGACCAGCTAGCAGTTGCTTCAGAGTGTGTGCGTTCGACTGCTAGTCGGGCTGATGTTTTGCAAGAGCGGTGTGCAGCCCTCATGACCAAATCAATTAATGCCTTAAAGAAAAGGGAGGGCCGTAAACCTGTTAATAAAGCGAGGGTACGTGCCATTGTCACATCCCAAAATTGGGATCGTGAGGGTGTGCTCTCCTCAAATGATAGTGAGGATGAGGAGATAGAGTTTGATATTTCGCATGATGATCTGCTAGTGCGAAAGAAAAAGTATGCCAGACCTCTCATTACTAAGCATAGGAAACGGCAACAAGATAGAGAGGATATGGCAGATGGGGAGGTGCATTATCGCAACCCCAGAGATGTTGAATTTGAAGAAGTACGGGAGTTTACACAAACTGAACTGCATGAGCTGGCAAAACAATACAAACATAGGTCTGGGGAGCCCCTATTGACCTGGCTCCTATGCTTATGGGATGAAGGGGCAGACAGTGTTGTTTTGTCAGGTAAGGAAGAAGTGACTATGGGAGTGTTAACCTATGATCCACAGTTGCGTGAGGCAATACGAAAAGCCCAAGAGTTTAGCGTGAATTTTTCACTGTTAGACCTTGTGAGAGATGGAATAGTCCGAGTATACGCTAGTCCTACTGACCTGGAAAATACCTACTCATGGAGGGCAATAGGAGAGGGTATTTCCAGGTTACGCAAGATGGGTTGTATAACCGGATTAAATACGTTTCCAGAATGGATGGGTCCAGATATGGAACCCTTTATGTCTGCTCTGCACTTTAAGCTGATGAAGTCTGCGCCATTTAATCCCAGGGCTCCATTATTGTCCTTGTTGGGAGGCCTGGGATTAAACGGCAAGATTCATGAAGCCACAACCCTTTTGAGCCAGTTGGGGGAGCTAGAGGTGACTAAAACAAAACCTGTCAGGGCAGTAGATAAGGTCAAGGTCAGACAGGAAGAACACAAGCAGAAAAGAACAGAAAAGAAAGGGAATGGGTAGAGAAGACAGGAGGTGAAGAGAAAACCAGGCTTGTTATTTCTAGGAAATCAATGTGGGTGGACCTTTTAAAGGCAGGAGTACCTAAAGATGATATAGATTGCATTTCTACTGCAGAAATGCTGAAGAGGTGGAAACATTTAGTAGGGAGAACTGTCAGGGTTAGAGAAGTGAAGGTAAGATCATCCTAGACTTAGAGGAAACAGAACAGACCCCTCCTGTTAGCCCCAAACCAATTCCCAAAATTGAACATGAACCCAAACCCAAATCCCTTTATCCTGGGGAGGAATTAGAGAGAATCAGAAAAGGGAATAGGGAGGTTCCTTATCCTTTATGAAAGGAAGGTGAGTCTCCTGTAACAGCCGTGAGGGCAGTGACATCAGGAGACCGACACCCATATGCACCTGTCACCGTATGATGGGGGAAGTCATCTTCTCCTACACATGTAATGGCTTTAGTTGATAGCGGAGCCGAAGTTACACTTTTTCAAGGAAATCCTTCCCTTCACAAAGGAGAATTGATTTATGTAGAAGGTTTGGGATGGCAAACTACAGCAGCAGTTAGGATACGGATGAAATTGGCTATTGGCAAGGGATCAGGATTTATGACAAATGTTTTGGTATCAGAGTTACCTGAAAATATTCTTGGGATGGATGTACTTCAAGGTCAGTCAATTCAGACTGAAAGAGGTACATTCACATTCGGGTATCCTGATAAAGCTTATCTGGTTAAGGCGGTGAAGGCTGTGGTCAGAGGTCAAGCGAAATGGACCCCTGTCTACATTCCTCCACCAGAGAAGCCAGTCTGTCTCAAGCAGTACAGAGTTCCTGGAGGCCACAAAGAAATTGGGGAGACTATTCAAGAACTGTTGAGAGTAAGTATCCTTAGACCTGCTGTAAGTCCTTTCTCGTCTCCGGTGTTCTCAGTAAAGCAACCTGATGGGACATGACTGTGGATTACAGAGGTCTAAACAAAGTGGCACCTCCATTGAAGTCAGCTGTACCAGATATGATCTCAATTGTTGAGAAAATTGCTAAAAATGCAGGAGAATATCATGCCTACACAGCACTTCAACATGTAGAGACCATTACAGGAAAGGACACAGTCACCATCCATACTGCATTGCCAATAGCAGGATGGGTGAGAGATAATGGACTGGCCACTAGGGCAGCTGTAGCCCAGAATCAGACACTGATGAAATGGAAGTGGTACCTTCAAAAAAAAGAGGGGGTATTGCAGCTGGGGATGTTAGAGACAATTCAAAACAGTTGGCTGGGCTTGTCACTTTTACCAGCACCCGGCCAGAGGAAGAAATTCCTGTGCTGCAGTCATCCCCTATTCAAGAGGCTCCAGCCTTTGAGTCTCTGTCAGAAGACATAAAGGAGTCAGCGTGGTTCACTGATGGTTCAGCAATAGTCACCCCGTCTGGACGTAAATGGACAGCAGCAGCCTACAACCCAAGTACAGACACAGTGCTGCAGGAGACCGGAAATTGGAGGGTCCAGTCAGTATGCAGAGTTGAAAGCTGTGGTGATGACTCTACAGGAGGATCCTTCGTCCCATGTCACTATCTACACTGACAGCTGGGCGGTTTTTAAAGGACTGACAACTTGGATTCCCACGTGGAAGTCCAATGAATGGATGATTCATGGAAATGTGGTGTGGAGAGGCAAGGAAGTCTGAGACTACATCTGGAAGGAAGCTCACTCCTGGACACTAAAGGTGGGGCATGTTGATGCACATGTGCCCCTAGTCCCAGACTTTGAGAACTATAACAGAGTTGTAGATGAAATCGCCGAAGTGAAGGCAGTTGTGCCAATTGGTCCCGTCTTGATGAACTTGGCCAACTGGGCCCATAAGCAATCTGGAGATTTGGGGCAGAAAGCAACATATGAATGGGCACAACAGAGAGGATTGCCTATATCCATGGACATGATAAAGACTGTAATAGGGAACTGTACAGTGTGTGGAGAAGTGCGACAATGGCCATTGCAAAAGTACTCCACCGGGTCGATTAAGAGGGGTGAGAGGCCTGCAGAGATCTGGCAGATCGATTTCATCGGTCCCCTGTCCCTGGGAAATAATGAACTGAGATATTGTTGCACTGCAGTGGACACCTATTCAGGACTTATGCTTGTTCATCCCTGCAAACGTGCAGATCAAGCCGCAACGCTTCAACTGCTCCAGAAACTTGTCGTTGCTTATGGTTGTCCCAAACGAGTCCAAAGTGATAACGGCTCACACTTCACTGGATCAACAGTACAGCAGTGGGCCAAAGATTCTGGAGTGTACTGGTTGTGCCACATCCCATACCATCCACAGGCAGCTGGTTTGATTGAAAGATACAACGGGCTATTGAAGGACCAGATACGCAAACTTACACCCACACATACACTAAGGGGCTGGGATCGGGTCCTCACACAGGCAGTCATGTTGTCAAATTCTAGGTCAATAGTCAAAAGCACCCCATATGAGAGGATGGTAGGGGCTGGGGCACAGATTCCACAGCTGGAGTTCAGAGTTCAGTATTTATGTAAGGATCCTGAAAGAACAGGGCTTAACAGATACCATGTTACTGCTTCCCATGACATAGAAACCAAGAGTGATGTATCTGAAGCTGAAGCCTATCTAGGAATGAGAGGGAATCTGACAGGAAGGTTTGAAGTTACATTTGCATTGACAGATGAGCTTCAAGACAGTGGCTGGGACTCTGACTGGTTAGTGGATACTTCTCAGCAAGAGTGGAGTGAGGCTACATAACAGCAAATCTTCCAAAATAAACAGCAGTGATCTTCTGGGAAATTTCAGTATATTTCCTCTCCTCCCTATTGATGTTCTTTGGGAGGGTCAGAAGTGGGTACAGGCAGGGGGCAAAGTGTTAGTCAGATATCCAGGCAAGAAGCCACTTAGAGGAGAGATTTTGACTGAAGGGCCTGGATCTACTGTATATGTATTATTAGAAGGAGCAGATAATCAGCTTTGTTTTCCACTCCACAGGCTGACTCCGATTTGATCCATAGGACATGATGGAAAGAATGACGGAAGATTGCAAGAGCTGTGGAGAGCAAGGCCTTTGATGTATTAAAAGCCTGGACTTGTTTCTAAAGAACTTTAGAATGGACTTTCTAATGAACTTTTAAAGACTGAAACACCTTCTCAATGACAGAAATATGGGAGGTGTTGCATTCAAGGAAAATGAATGTTTACAATGAGTTTTCATAGTAATGAAGTCATTTTCCGTATGGAGTCTGAAAGAAAAAAAAAATCTAGGGCGGAATGTGTTGCGTTTGTTAAAAATATGATTTTTTTTATATTAATCAGACATAAGATAAATGGGACAATATTACAATAGTGAGTTGGTCAGATTACTGTCAGTTTTTTGGCTTGAGTAGATTTCTCAAACAAATGCTGTTTTATACAATGGGGGTAGATATCATTGTTGTATTCAATTGACAGTTCAATTAACAGGCTATTTTCTCTATAGCTACAGTAAACAATTAAGACATTACTTGTTTGAGATTCTTTCAGCTTTCAAACTGGAAGAATGACTGTTAAATTACTGTCTTGGTTTGAGTAGACAATGGTACGTAGATACCATTTTTGTATTCAATTGACAGTTTTCAACAGTCCATTGTTTCTACAGCTACAATAAACAGGTATGTTTTCTGTTTGGTAACTATGGTAAACAGCCTGACACATAAAAGGGGCGAGTAGAGAGACACACACACACACACACACACCATGATGCTGTAACATCTGAAGCCACTCATGATAGAAGAAGCTTGCCTGATGCTCCAGGAGAATCGTTGCCAATGGAGATCACGAACATACAGTAACAGAAGATAAGTAACCTTTAAGTGTATTTGTACTATTATAGACCATAGGCTGTTCAGTTTGCTAGGCATTTTGCTTGTTATAGATATCGGTCAGTCTTGTATCGTATTCCTAATATTGTAATAGTTTTGTATGTACAGCATCTTTGTATAGTAAAGCACATTTACACACTGCAGAAATCTCAGCTTCCTTGTTTATACCACAGAGTAACCTTGCTAGATAGACGCAAGCAAAACACACCTGTTAAAATGTCAGGTTTCTGTAATGTAAAAAAATGAGACAAAGATAAAATTATTTCAGAACTTTTTTTCCACCTTTAGGCTCTGCTTCCACTACTGCGAGTTGTTGTGTGACTTGACACATGTGAAGTCGTATGACAAGTCAAAATCCATGTATTTCAATGGTACCCGTTGTAATTGGTACGACTCAAGTCGCATCGACTCCAAAAAAGATTTTTGTACTACTTTGTTCTGTCTTCGGGTCGACTTGTTCTCCATAGAAAGTAATTAAGTTGCAATTTAGTGGCATGTACATCTATGTCACCGTGACTTTGTTGCAACTCCCACGGAAATCTGCGGAAGCACATGATCTCTGTTCCTCCCAAACAAATCACTTTCTATATGGATGTACGCGAGTGTGGAAGACAGCAGGAAGCATGCCTAGGGCTAGAAAGAACAAGCGACAAGTTCATGACAATGAAGAAATCATTCAGCTTGTCAGACAATGTCTGGCAATATATGACCTCCATGTTACAAGGATCATGTAAAGGAGAGAGCATGGTTGGAAGTGGCTCGCATATATTATGTTACCCGGCACTCTTTATCAGCTACAGAACGGTCTGTAAAAAGCAAGTGGTTGATATATGCTGCTTAGCACTTTGCGGCTTGCACCTATTTAAATGTGCAGTAACCTCTAGCAACCAACGGGTGTGTGGTAATAATGTGCAGTAACCTCTAGCAACCAATGGGTGTGTGGTAATAATGTGCAGTAACCTCTAGCAACCAATTGGTTGTGTGGTAATAATGTGCACTGTTTTCTTGGTGGGGACTGCTTCTCCTTCTGGGAGATGACAATGGTTTGGCAGGAGGGAATCCCATGTCAACACTGTCTGTGTGTTGATGGTGGAATTTAGCTAGTTTCTTTCCTGCAACCTGTGGCTACAGGAGAGTTAATCTGTGTGTGTGTGAGGGGCCCCAAATAATATTTGCTGGTCCAAACAATATTAAAGATGGCTCTGACGACATCCTTCAGCACATCAAAGTCTGCAGGTGTCATGGATAATATAGCTTGCGGTTGTTTTCGCATCATCAACATCAATTATGCAGCCTAGCAAATGAATGACCTATGGCCAGTTAATAAAGAAAAACATTTTGAACTTGGTATTGTCTTTATATTTTGCAGTGCATTAGTTACAAACTTGTTGGAGAAGTCTCAAAGACGGTTACAGCCAGTACCTACAAAAATTAAAAGGAAGGAAGGAGTGGTTCCGGCTCAAAAAGATTAGCCCCATATGCCCATGCCGAGGATCTCGGATTTTTAAAACCGGTGTTGGAAATGCGAGAGTAAGTTATCAGCAGGCATATTTTCAGAATTTGACATATACAATTGTAATGCTTCCTTTAAAAATGTGTTATTCATATTTCAAAACCCAAGCAAGCTGGGAAGACAGCACGCAGGGTTTGCCACCAGAAGATGAGTCAGAGGAGGCTGCTGCGGAGGAAGACACTGTTGACAAGGAACTGTTCGTAGATGAAAGAAGGTCATCAACAAACTCCATGAATAAGGAGGGGGCTGAACCAGGGCCTAGCAATGTCTCTAGGCCTTTGCGAAGATCTACAAGGGGAAATGCCAGGGCTGGGAAACCCATGGATAAAATCTTACATGTGGTCAGTGAGATGTCCACTAAAATGGCTGAAAGCCAGTGTGAAGACACAGCATTTCTCACTATAATTTTAGGCATATGTATACAGGTCCCCCGAGAGAAAAAATATGCACTCAGGATGGCTTTGATGACAACTGCTCAATCCTTTGTGGGTGAGGAGCCAACAACATCCTCAGCATATATGCAACCCCCCATATCCCCCTTATCACCAGTACCCTCACTTTCCAAGTACACAGTATGCCCCACCAATAAACCGCCCATACTGTGATGAGTATGGTAATATGCTGAATCCCTCAAGGCCATGCATGTTACATCCAATTCCTGCCCCCACTACCTCAACTCTTGGCCCCCCGACCACTCACCAACTTATACAGCTTACACCCAGTCAGGTTCTACCTTTTCTGGAAAGGCAATACTACCCAGGAACATCAGTGGATTACCCTGGACCATCCACTAGCATACCTCCCAACATTCTGAGATGGGAATGAGGGACACCTACTAGCAAACGTATGTAGGCATAGGACACGCCCCCCGTCACACCCCCTTAAAGGAGAATTAACAAAAAAAAAGTTAATTAATGCCACTAGGGCTTTTTTTTACCACTACTATTCCTTTATATTGGCTTTTAAAATTTACAAATGCTGCAATTTAGGATTTGGATGAAAGGTTTAGCACTGGGAAACACTTTTTAAAGCAAAAAAGTGCATTTTTTATACAACTATATAGATCAGACCAAAATGAGGGACAAATGAGGAGGAAAGAGGGACATTGCTCCAAGTCAGGGACAGTCCCTTGGAATCAGGGACAGTTGGGAGCTTTGCACTAGTTCAGGTTCTGGGACCACTGAAACAAAAACATACCACCAATTGTAAGGTTTTGTTATTTTTTTTTGGTGTTGTTTTGATACCTGTTCATTTATGTTTCTTTGTTGTGGTTGCCAAAACAAAAACCCAAAAATGGTGTAGTTCAAAGAAAAAAAAAATTATTTTTGTTGCATTCTTGCGCTAAGATTTTGCTGCTAAAAAATATCCTGATTCCATATTGTTATTTTTTTGTATGCTTTTTTGGTGTTGTTCATTTAATTGTTAATATGTTTATATGTTCATTTATTTTTCTTTGTTGTGATTGGCAAAAATAAACAACCAAAAAATGGTGTAGTTCACCGAAAACAAACTTTATTTTTGGTGCATTCTTGCAAATAAAAAAAAATTTTTTGTTACATTATGTTTTTTTTAATTATCCCTTTTTTTTGGTTGAAGACCTGTTATTCAGAATTTGAATGCAAATACACATAGCAGACATATAAATAATAATCAAAAATAAAATGCGTGACATACATTATGCAATAGCATCCTGCTGCCAGTGAAACCCTCACGCACAGTGACACCATTGCTGGTGCCCCTACTGGCAATCCACTGTGCACCCTTCATATCATGCATGAGGGAATCTTCAAAAAGGTACCCATCACAAATTCGGACACATGCTGATTTTACCGCAGATATTGCATTCTCCATTTTCAAATTTATAGGTGTATGCAGAAACCGCCACTTGTTAGATAAAATGCCAAAAGCACATTCCACAACTCGTCTTGCCCTCGTTAAGCAGTAGTTAAAGATTCTCTTCTCTTCACTCAGCGACCGATTGGCATAAGGCCTTAGTAGATGGTCACTGAGAGTAAAGGCCTCATCCCCAACATAGACAAATGGCAGTGGACAGTCCTGTGGCAGGTCCAGGTTATTTACCCTCAACATTCTTTCAAAAGATTATTGTGCAAAAATACTGGAGTCTGAGCTGCTGCCGTACCATCCTATGTCTATATATCTAAAACAATACTTGGCATCAGCCACTTGTAGTAAGAAAAAAGAAAAAAAAAATGTAATATACAGTGCCTTGAAAAAGTATTCACTCCCTTGGCATTTTTTGTGTTTTGTTGCCTCACAACCTGGAATTAACATGGATTGAGGATTTGCATAATTTAATTTACAAAACATGCCCACAAATTGAAGATGTTTTTTTTTTTATTGTGGAGCAAACAAATAGGACAAAATAACAGAAAAAGTCAATGTGCATAACTATACACCCCCCTAAAGTCAATACTTTGTAGAGCCACCTTTTGCGGCTATCACAGCTCCAAGTAGCTTTGGATAAGTCTCTATGAGCTTGCCACATCTTACCACTGGGATTTTTGCCCATTCCTCCTTGCAAAACTGCTCCAGCTCCTTCAAGTTGTATGGTTTGCGCTTGTGAACAGCAATCTTTAAGTCTGACCACATATTTTCTATTGGATTGAGGTCTGGACTTTGACGAGGCCATTTCAACACATTTACACGTTTCCCCTTAAACTACTCAAGTTTTGCTTTAGGAGTGCGTTTGGGGTGGTCATTGTCCTGCTGGAAGGTGAACCTCTGTCCTAGCCTCAAATCACACACAGAGTGGTACAGGTTTTGCTCATGAATATCCCTGTATTTAGCACCATCCCTCTTTCCCTCAACTCCGACCAGTTTCCCAGTTCTGACTGCTGAAAACAGCCCCACAGCATGATGCTGCCGCTATCATGTTTCACTGTGGGGATGGTGTTCTTTGGGTGATGTGATTTGTTGGGTTTGCGCCAGACATAGCATTTTCTTGGATGGCCAAGAAGTAAAATTTTAGTCTCATCAGACCAGAGCACCTTCCTCCATACATTTTGGAAGTCTCCCACATGCCTTTTCACAAACTCAAAACGTGCCATTTTGTTTTTTGCTGAAAATAATGGCTTTTTTTCTGGCCACTCTGCCATAAAGCTCAACTCTATGGAGCGTACGGCCTATTGTTGTCCTATGTACAGATACTCCAGTCTCTGCTGTGGAACTCTGCAGCTCCTCCAGGATTACCTTAGGTGTCTGTGCTCCTAGGGATCAAAGATTTGGATATTTTTTTATAACCTAAACCTGACTTCTACTTCTCAACAACATTGTCCCTTACTTGTTTGGAGAGTTCCTTGGTCTTCATGGCAGTGTTTGATTAGTGGTGCCTCTTGCTTAGGTGTTGCAGCCTCTGGGGCCTTTCAAAAAGGTGTGTATATGTAATGACAGATCATGTGACACTTAGATTGCACACAGGTGAACATCATTTAATTATGTGACTTCTGAAGGCAATTGGTTGCACCAGAACTTTTTATGGGCTTCATAACAAAGGGGGTAAATACATACGCACATGCCAATTATCAGTTTATTTCTGAAAAATATTTTTATGTATATATTTTTTTAATTTTACTTAAACTAGACTATTGAGTTCTGATCCATCACATATAATTCAGATTAAAAAAACATTGAACTAAAGGCGGTAATGTAACAAAATAAGTAAAAAGCCAAGGGGGTGAATACTTTTGCAAGGCACTGTATATAGGTCATCATAAAAGGACCCCAAACTGGTCTCTCCCTACCCTTTGGCGATGACGGAATGGATCCAAAACCTAATACTTCTCCTCCTCCGGTTATCTTCTTCTTCATCTATTAATGCTGCTACAGCAGCCATAATGACTGCTGACCCAACATATTGCATAGCCAACATGTTTGCTAAGCACTATACAACACATGACAACGAATGAGGAAGGGGAAAATGACTGAGCAGGATAAGGAATTACATCACAATGACTAAATCGCACATCAAAGTCGCACAAAGTCGTTTGTAAAGTCGCGTCATATCCCAACAAAAATCGCATTGCAAAGTTGCACTGTAAATCAGGTGACTTTGGGGTCGCAATAGTGGAAACCTAGCCTTAATGTGACCTATAAACTGTACAACAAACTGAAATCTTTTAGGTGGAGGGAATTAAAAATAAAAAAATATGGTTGCATAAGTGTGCACACCCTTAAACTAATACTTTGTTGAAGCACCTTTTGCTTTTATTACAGCACTTAGTGTTTTTGGGTATGAGTCCATCAGCATGGCACATCTGGACTTGGCAATATTTGCCCACTCTTCTTTGCAAAAACACTCCAAATCTGTCAGATTGCGAGGGCATCTCCTGTGCACAGCCCTCTTCAGATCACCCCACAGATTTTCAATCGGATTCAGGTGTGGGCTCTGGTTGTGCCATTCCAAAACATTAATCTTCTTCTGGTGAAGCCATTCCTTTGTTGAGTTGGATGTATGCTTTGGGTCATTGTCATGCTGAAAGATGAAGTTCCTCTTCATGTTCAGCTTTCTAGCAGAGGCCTGAAGTTTTTGTGCCAATATTGACTTGTATTTAGAATTGTTCATAATTGCCTCTACCTTGACTAAGTCCCCTGTTCCAGCTGAAGAAAAACACCCCCAAAGCATGATGCTGCCACCACCATGCTTCACGGAGGGTATGGTGTTATTTTGGTGATGTGCAGTGTTGTTTTTGCACCAAACATATCTTTTGGAATTATGGCTAAAAAGTTCAGCTTGGATTTTTTTCTTAATAAGAAAAGGCTTCCGTCTTGCCACTCTACCCCATAGCCCAGACATATGAAGAATACGGGAGATTGTTGCCACATGTACCACACAACCAGTACTTGACAGATATTCCTGCAGCTCCTTTAATGTTGCTGTAGGCCTCTTGGCAGCCTCCCCGACCAGTTTTCTTCTCGTCTTTTCATCAATTTTGGCGGGAGATGTCCAGTTCTTGGTAATGTCACTGTTGTGCCATATTTTCTCCACTTGATAATGACTGTCTTTACTGTGTTCCATGGTATATCTAATGCCTTGGAAACTTTTTTGTACCCTTCTCCTGACTGATACTTTTTAACAATGAGATCCCTCTGATGCTTTGGAAGCTCTCTCCAGACCATGGCTTTTGCTGTAGGATGAGACTAAGAAAATGTCAGGAAAGACCTACTAGAACAGCTGAACTTTATTTTGAGTTAATCAGCGGCACTTTAAATGATTGCAGGTGTGTACTGACTCCTCTTTAACACGAGTTTGAATGTGATTGCTTAATTCTGAACACAGCTACATCCCCAGTTATAAGAGGGTGTGCACACTTATGCAACCACATTATTTTAGTTTTTATTTTTACGCCCCCCCAAAAAAAAAAAAATATTTCAGTTTGTTTTTCAATTGAGTTGTACAGTTTATAGGTCACATTAAAGGCGTTAAAAGTCACAGAAACCTGACATTTTAACAGGGGCCTGTAGACGTTTTATATCCACTGTAAGTATCCTTGGTACTAAGAGATGCTACTCAATGCAATACAAAAGCTGGGGTTCTGCAGCAAAAGCCAGGGTGCTGCATAGGATGGTGGCTTCCACTTTGTGTCTAAGACTGGCCATAAATGGTGCAAATTTCTTTGAAGTTCACACAATTCCCCCATCAATACAAACAGTGTTGACAGGGAAATCAGCAACTGTCCTCTCCCGGCGAGGAGGCGGGGAAAGCGTCCCTGCCGGGAGAAGGCAGTGATCACCGCTAGTGGCTATAGCAGCACCTAGCCAAAATCGCAGGAGAACCAGGCACACTGGTTGTACCCTTAGTACATTCAGTCTGCCCATTAACGGTTTGAACCATGTATGGTTGGCCTAAGGAAAGGATGGCTAGCATTAGCAGCCACTAACTGCCCGTAATCAAGCAGATGTCCAGCGGAGGACAGGCACAGCAATAAGAATTCTAGTTAGAGCCTGTAAATTGCAGCCACAGATCCTTCATGGTTTCATCTGCTTTGAGTACTAAGGGACAAAACAGTATGGCGAGTCCCTTTCAAACTAGAATTGCTTCACAAATTGCAAAAATAAAACAACTTTTTTTTTTAATATTTTAAATATTACCATATACCTCCAGTGTGAGTGAAATTGTAAGAATCGTGAAACTCCAGTTTGGGCAGCTGCTACATCTATATGTACAGATACATCTAAAAGACATAAAATAAAAAGTCTCAATCTTCAACTAATACGTTAACCACATCAGTATTTGCCATCATTTACGAAAAAAAATTCTAATTTACTAATTTATATTTTTTTGGCAGGCAAAGGGGGCGCAGGTCTTTTTATGGTGGTAATTTCTATTTGAATTACTTATTTTTTTTTATTTTAAAAGGCATTATTTAAAAAAAGGCAAAAATAAGTAAAAAATAATATACTGGGTTTAAATTTTTAGCAGCGAAAGTTTTAAAACTAGTATTACTATAGGTACAAAGTACACATTTTATTTTTCTTTGTCCAGTTTATCACAAGACCAGAATGATCTGGTACAAAGCTTAGGGCCCTTTCACATTGGGGCGGTTTGCAGGCGCTATTGCGCTAATAATAGCGCCTGCAAACCGACCCGAAAGTGCCGCTGCTTTCATTCCAGTGTGAAAGCCCCAAGGGCTTTCACACTGGAGCGATGCGCTGGCAGGACGGTAAAAAAAGTCCTGCCAGCAGCATCTTCGGAGCGGAGTGTATACCACTCCTTTACCGCTCCTGCCCATTGAAATCATGGGACGGCGCGGCTATACCGCCGGCAAAGCGCCTCGGCAGATGCGCTTTGCGGTGGTTTTAACCCTTTCTCGGCCGCTAGCAGGGGGGTAAAACCGCCCCGCTAGTGGCCGCATACCGACGGTAACGCGCCGCTTATAATAGCGGCGCTTTACTGCCGACAACGCCCCCGCCCCAGTGTGAAAGGACCCTAAGAAAGGAAATAAAAGGGGTTTTGTTAAAATCTGTGTTTAAAGGATAAGTTCACCTTTGGAACATGTTACACGTTCCACCCATTTTTAGGATGGCACATGTAATGTGTTCCAGCACCTGCAGCCTCTCCCCTTGACCCCCCGTGACAGTGGGTGGGGGATCCACTCCCTGCACTCGCTATCACAATTTGACAACAGTGTGACTGTGCGGAGCTCCACCCACACAGCCACATCCTTCATTCACAGTTTCCTGTAAATGAATGCTAACAAGTTTCATCCACCATTGCGACTGACAACTTGCAGGTCTCAATGAACTACAAGGGTACTGGTAAGCTTCCTTGTAGTCCATTGATCATCCTGCTCTCAGGTAACTGCCTGCCATTACGAGGTATGAGCAGACAGCTATGCTAAAGTCTGCAGGAGCCTAGGATTGCACCCGCGATCTTCTGACCGTGTTTGCAATGCTCTGCAGGCTCCTTAGAAAAGGAAAAAAAAGTGACAGAGACACAGTTATGGGCGTGTTCGCACCGGGAATCATACAGGAACGCGTTGTACGCTCTTGGGGCGATTCACATGCAGTCCTGTTTGGTGAGATTTCACCAAAAATTGCACCACATCAAAAGTAGCACATGCACTACATTTGGAAACTCACTGCAACAGGATCACGTGGTACTTCTGTACCATAAGATCCAGTGCAGGCAGACGCACTGCGTTTGGGGTGTCATTAACAATATTGACACCTGCTGCAGATCACAACTGCAGTGCGTTTTGAATGCAGTATGGGAAATGCGCACCGAACGTTTTCCATATTGCATTCTGGTGTAAACTGGACCTAACAGTTGTTTTATAGCAGTAAATTACAATGTAGGAAACCGTTGCATTATTTCCACAATTGATATTGTAATAAGTTATTACAATGATACTGTAACGAGAGGCTCTCATAGGGGCTCCTGAGCATACACTACAAGCTTGGCTGTCAAAATGGTCAATCAAGGGAGTTGCAATCACACAGTAGGGACTGAGGTGTTTGTGGGACTTACTATGTACGCCCTGTCCCATAGGTTTAACTTAAATCTAGCTTGATTTACAAGTGGTTAAATCAATAGGATGTATCAAGGAAAATCAGCATATCTAGAAATAAAACCATACCTGTTGAAGGGTTCACAAGTTTATGTAAGGTATCCATTGCAACACCTCCAGGATAATTGAAATGGCACACATATAAAGATCCTGCAGAGTAGGTTGCATTACCCAGAAGATGTGCTATTACACATAAAGATCCAAATTTAAATAGCCAAGATTTATTGTAGTTCTGGAATCTAAAAAATAGTAACAAACAATCATGTGATATAATTCAAAAGGAACTACTCAACAAGTCTCCAATAAAATATAAGGAATTAAACGTGTGTACTGCACAAAAGGATTTATGTAATGCATCCTTTAGGACCACCTATTGGTAACCTGATAGATAATGGGAGTCTCAATTAAAACATATCTTCCTGAAGAGCCTCAGGTCTTAATTTAACAAGGAAATTAAGCATTGTTCCAACTTTACTACTGACTGATTTGCAGTTGACCCTTGATCGTGAACACTGAAACTATCAGCACTAGATTTCTGTAAGCCACCACAGCTGTGCCAAGTATGGCAGCATTTATCATACTTTTGAAGGGTCCGATTTCATTGTCTATGGCAATAGGATTTTTTTTTTCTTTATGGAGGCATTACACCACTTGAGGCCAGGTGAAATTTTAAAATAGTGCTTGGATAGCATCCACTTGTCCATGAGCCATTTTAAAAGTGCATATAGAGTCAGCGGGGTTTAATACAGGAACCACCAACTGTCAGTAACAGCCACAGCCCAATACTAATCCCTGCTCTGATCAGCTCCTGGGCTTGTGATCCAGCCAGAGAGAGCATCATAAGGGCACTCCCTAATAGGGCACTGCAACACAATGCTTCAGCATTGTGTTTACAGAGGAAAGATGTAAAATCACAGCACTATTTTAGCTCTTTGCTGCCTCCTCTGAAAGCAACAAATCATTGCAGTAGTGAGTGGCAGTGCATGGGAGGGGCTTGGGTGTACTGTACCACCCCTAAAAAAAGCCCTTTAAGCGATAATTAGCCCAAAAACAAAACTTTATTATATTGCAGTTTGTCTATTCTTCGATGTGGTGGCTGCATTAATTTTCCTTTTTAAGCCGTTTTTCCCTGTTTTCACCTGTTGACCCGGCCAGTATGTCTGTTATTTTTCAGTAGTCTGTTATTTTTTTATCGCCAGCTTTTATTTGTTTGCAAAATAACTTTATTCCAAAAGGAAAAAAAAAAAAAAAAAGGTTACTCTTAAAGTGGATGTAAACCCAATGTCGTCCTTTCTAAACTACTGCCATAGGGGTTATCTATAAGGATATACATGCCTCCTGCATGTATCTTTACCTGTCAAATGTCTCCCCTCTGTCTGTTATGAGACCCGAAAAACTGCAGATTCTGTGGGTGGGTCTGTTGTCTGGAGCTCAGTGGGTGGAGTCGTGATGTCAGTAGACTCCCCGCCCACCTCTACACTCCCCTTGTCAATATGCATTTCTCCTGTGTATTTCTTACACTGAACTTCTGCTATGATCTCTAACATCCAGTGAAAAGACAGGAAAGTAACCACATGACTTCAGCATGCCAAATCATGCTGAGGTGTGGAACAGCCAATCCTTGCAGAGCTGCTGAAGAAAGGAGTGGGAGGGAATTAAAAAATAATGCATGTCTTAGGCTGAAGCACGAGATATGTGAATCACCTGTCACTCACAGCAAGGGGGAGGATTTGACAAAGTTTTTCTCTGTTCGCCAAGATTTATCTCACTAAACAATAAAAGAGGATTGCTCAGAGATGGATTAACTCTTTGTAGCAAGACTGGGCTCAAATGATAGGAAATCTTATACTCTACAGTATTATATATAGAAAAAAAAAATTTAGGTTTACATCCACTTTAACCGCTTTGGTGTTAGCAGAATTTGGCTCTAAATTGTTAGTCGAGTTCATCTAAATCTGCTTGTGCATTTAACACTACCCTAGATTGACATGGCTGCTGTTCAAAGGTGTCTCCATTTCTCCTATAGCCAGAGTGGAAACAAACTGTGATACTAGCTGAATCACCAGGTAAAATAAAAGGAGAAAACACCCCTGTGTGTACCAAACAAAATAATATATAGTAGGTAAGGGTAAACTACTACAGTTAAAAGAGATAAGATGTGGAACCTAGACATCTTGTTCTAGGAAGGTACAGCTATGTGTAAAGTGAAGTACACCCTATGAAAATTGTGGACTTATCCAACACACTTGAGCAGGCAAACATTAGATTTTTATTCAAACATTGTCTACAAATATAGGTGATAAACGTGAATGGGAACACAAGTAAAATAGTATATTGTGGAAAAAAACAGCACTAAAAGCAGAACTGACTGCCTGTATAACTGCCTGCTACTCTCTGAAATTCCTTCAGTTGTAAAAGATTTGTGGGTTTCCTTGTATAAACTGCCCCTTTCAAACCTCTCTAATAAATTTCAATTGCAAGAAAATCATGGCTTTAATTAGGGTACTTCAAAATCCTTTATTTTGTCTTTTTGAGCCATTCCAGGGTGGACTTGCTAGTGCACTTCAGAATGTTCTCGTTGAAAGACTGTTATGGTTCAATTGCAATTTTTGGACAGGTGGCTTCACATTCTTATCAAGTGTACCGATGCAGAATGTATATCGGACTTGATGACTGTGAGCTACCCAGGCCCTGAAGCAGCAAACCAACATTTCACCACAATGCTCCACAGTTATGAGGTTTGCCTCTTGAAATACTGTCTTTGGAGTGCAACAAACAAGTCGACTGTCACTGGCCAAACAACCCTATCTGGTCTGCAGGTTATGGTTTCAGAAGGCCTGGTCTTTCCCGGTATGTGCAATTGCAAACTGTAGTCATGCTCCCATGCAGAGTAAATTGGTGCAACTTTCTTTTTAAAGAAGATGCATGTAGTTTTGAACCCATCTATTGTATAAATTACGTGAAACCCTCCAACAAAATTTTGCTGTGCTTGGGGATTTCTTTTAGCATCAGTGAGCTCTTGAGCTGAATTTGCTGGGCTACCTTTCATGGGCAAATTAGCAGTTGTTAAAAGTCAATTGTCACCTGTAGATTTTGATTGACTACATTTTTAGATAGTCTACTGACTGGAATGATACCAGCTGATTAGAGAAAAGCCAATGTAGCACCAATATTTAAAAAGGGCCCAAAATACATCCCTGGGTATTACAGACCAGTTAGCCTAACATCAATAGTATGTAAACTCTTGGAGGGAATGATAAGGGACTATATACAAGATTTTAGTAATAAGAATGGTATCATTAGCAATAATCAGCATTGATTTATGAAGAATCGTTCTTGCCAAACCAATCAGGTGAGTTGCCATCTAGATAAAGGAAGGCCCATAGACATGGTGTATCTGGATTTTGCAAAAGCATTTGACACAGTTCCCCATAAATGTTTCCTGTACAAAATAAGGTCTGTTGACATGGACCATAGGGTGAGTACATGGATTGAAAACTGGCTACAAGGGCGAGTTCAGAGGGTGGTGATAAATGGGGAGTACTCAGAATGGTCTGGGTGGGTAGTGGGGTTCCCCAGGGTTCTGTGCTGGGACCAATCCTATTTAATTTGTTCATAAACGATCTGGAGGATGGGATAAACAGTTCAATCTCTGTATTTGCAGACGATACTAAGCTAAGCAGGGCAATAACTTCTCCGCAGGATGTGGAAACCTTGCAAAAAGACCTGAACAAATTAATGGGTGGGCGACTACATGGGAAATGAGGTTCAATGTAGAAAAAAGTAAAATAATGCATTTGGGTGGCAAAAATATGAATGCAATCTATACACTGGGGGGAGAACCTCTGGGGAAATCTAGGATGGAAAAGGACCTGGGGGTCCTAGTAGATGATAGGCTCAGCAATGGCATGCAATGCCAAGCTGCTGCTAACAAAGCAAACAGAATATTGGCATGCATTAAAAGGGGGATCAACTCCAGAGATAAAGCGATAATTCTCCCGCTCTACAAGGCTCTGGTCCGGCCGTACGTGGAGTATGCTGTCCAGTTCTGGGCACCAGTCATCAGGAAGGATGTACTGGAAATGGAGCGAGTACAAAGAAGGGCAACAAAGCTAATAAAGGGTCTGGAGGATCTTAGTTATGAGGAAAGGTGGCGAGCACTGAACTTATTCTCTCTGGAGAAGAGACGCTTGAGAGGGGATATGATTTCAATTTACAAATACCGTACTGGTGACCCCACAATAGGGATAAAACTTTTTCGCAGAAGAGAGTTTAACAAGACTCGTGGCCACTCATTAAAATTAGAAGAAAAGAGGTTTAACCTTAAACTACGTAGAGGGTTCTTTACTGTAAGAGCGGCAAGGATGTGGAATTCCCTTCCACAGGTGGTGGTCTCAGCGAGAGCATTGATAGCTTCAAGAAACTATTAGGTAAGCACCTGAATGACCGCAACATACAGGGATATATAATGTAATACTGACACATAATCACACACATAGGTTGGACTTGATGGACTTGTGTCTTTTTTCAATCTCACCTACTATGTATGTAAATTATTGATTTCTAATCATTTTGAGATTTTTTTAAAATCCCTTGCTGGATTCTTAAAGAGGAAGTAAACTGGCATTTTTTTTATGACCTGCAAATTAAAGCCATAATGTGCAAGTATGCAACGCATACTTGCACATTATGTTAAACTTACCTGCAAACTAAGCCCTCGATCGATGCCTTGTCCCCACTGCAGGCCACATCCATCTTCACCCATCTTCCTTCTGGGTCCACAGGCTCCAGCTGTGTGATTGGCCGGAGCCACGTGAAGTCACTCCCGCACATGTGCTGGGAGCCACCATTCACGGCACAGGAATCTGAAGGAACGGCATAGGCCGCCATTCCTTCAGAGCGTATGCGCCAATGACATCATCGGCTGCATGTATACTAAATATCTCCTTAACAGGGCCCCTTTAAGGAGATATTTACAGTACCTATAGGTAAGCCTTATTATAGGCTTACCTACAAGTAATGAATCAATGTTTACTTCCTCTTTAAGCATCCACAACTTTCTTTCTGAGGATCTTAGAGAGCTCTAGCATGATGACAGCTCGCATGTCAATGGCAAAGAGAACACCAGACCGTAGATATCAGAAGTTCCACCTGAATACTCCCAAAGGAGGTTCTAATCATTTAAACCTAATCTGGAATACTTCATTTCAATTCATGATTTTATCGTAAAATGTTATTACATTTCTTGAATCTTGATGACAAATCTGCAATTTTGTTCATTTAGATCATGAAAAGGTTATGTGCCCTTTTGTTCAAATAGATCTGTAGGCACGATTTTAATCACAAGTATAATATTTGCCTGCTCAAATATGTTAAAAAAGTCAAATTTCCAAGAGGTGTACTTACATTTTTTACTTGACTGTGAGGGGATAAGGCTCTGGGACTAAAGTGGGTAAAGTGTATCTTAAGCAAAGAACAAAAATTTAATATATTGCAGCTTACCAGTCCTTAGATGTCCTGACTGCATTATTTCCTTTTTTTGGGTTTTGTTCCCTCTTTATTTGCAACCTGGTGATACCATCAACAACACATTTCCTGCCCTATGTTGACAATGCTCACCTACTGATGTACTGTAGCTATAGAGGAGCAGCATTGTCACCCTAGGCTACTTTCCTGATTTGGACTACAAACACTGCCCCCTTTCTTTGCTGCTATAATAAAAGGGGGAAGGTAGTCTGTATTTCACAGAACTGGTGAAAGCTGATAACATTAAAGTAAACTGCTTCAGATGATACACAGAGAACAAATCCTCCTGCATAGGTTTTACATGTCTATCTGCAGTCTGCTCCTCTCTACACACAGAAGAACTGTGTTGTGAATAGACAAGCTCCGTTCTGAGCTCTCTCTCCCTCCCAATACAAATGTATCTCATGTGTCAGGAAAACGTCTCAGAAATGACTCATGCTGATAACAGAGGAATGCAGCACCAGAGAGAAATGACACTTAGAGCTTTGGAGAGAAATAAGTGAACACTACAGACATATGTTCTTTGCTCAGATTCCATGACTAAGGCTACTTTCACACTGAAAGTGCCCAGCGTTAGCGGGAAAGTGCCGCTAATATTAACCTTCACTAGCGGTCAAAGAAAGGGTTAAAAGGGCCCGTGTTGCGGCGCTGCCAACGCACTTTGCAGGCTTTTTGTCAGCACTGCCCATTCATTTCAATGGGCAGGGCGTTTTGGGAACGGTGTATACACCGCTCACAAACGACCCCATGATGCTGCTTGCAGGACTTTTTCTATTGTCCCACAGGTGCGCTGCCCCAGTGTGAAAGCACTCAGGCTTTTCACTGGGGAGGCATTTTTTAGGCGATATTTCTAGCGCTAAAACACCTGAAAAATGCCTCAGTGCGAAAGTAGCCTAAGATATCAGTTCAGAACACAAAGTTACCAGTAAACTGGATTTTTGGCAGTAAGGACAAGTATTTTCTGAAAAATGAATGCAGCCACCACATCTAAGGACTGGTAATCTGCAAAATGTTACATTTGTGTTCTTTAGGGACCATCAAGGATGCAAGCCAATAAGATTTTGATTCAAGTAGCGATCACACAAAAAAATTTACACCCCAATCTCTATCTGCACTTTTTAGGCTAACACTAGGCATCGAACGAAAGGTAAACCTTTTTATGTATTAAGCAAGTTTCCTTTGTACTTACATAAATGCACATCCTTTAGCAGCCACAATGTTTAAAACAGGAAATGTGTAAATGATAAACCGCAGTTCTTTATGGGGAAGGAAAGAGTACAAAAATATGAAACCCACAACTGGTGCAATCAGGAGACGCATTCTCCTGTCAAAAAGGCCAAATGGCAGGAAGAAAATGCTTAATGCCAACGTTCGTGGTATGACTGAATAAAAATACCACAGGAATGGTGAAGTCTTAAAGATATCAGATAAGGAAATCTGTCTAAGCAAAGTCGGAATAAAAACTATTTTAATATAAATTATATAAACATGGTTTGATTTTACCAAGTGCATTCTTTAAGCATTTGAAAAAGTCATATAGCAGAAAGTTACTGGCTAATTTAGGTTATTAAAATTGTAATCCTTCACGATTGCTTAGATCACTCAGTCAGGCTTTAAACAATTCTCACTTTGTTAACACTGGTGGTCATAATGGATCACAGGTACAAAAACTGGGCAAAAGAAAATGAAGCAAAAGTGGGGAATTAACCCACAGCAAACCATTATATTGCTTCTTTCATTTCCCACTAAGGCTATGTTCACACCGTAAAAAGATGTACATCGCACTGCAGCAGGAAGCAGTGCGATGTACATTTTAAAAAATTTGCTTCACATACAAGTTCTTCGATTTTCATCAAAGTGGTTCTTAGCAACATTACTACAGTCAGTTATGACAAGGTAACTGCAGAAAACATAAAAATACCATACAAATCAATCAGGCCCACTGATAATTAAGCATTTCCTCAGCAGAAGTAGGGATCAGAGATGTCTGTATATATTGCCCTTTACAACATACAGGGACCACTGGAATGTATCCAATAAAGGCACCCTCTTCAGCTAAATTCCCACTTTGCATTGTTAAAATGCACATTTGTATTTTGCTTTTTGTTCATTGATGCTTCTGTTTTATATAGCATACTGCAATAAAACCGACTACATGTGCAGTTTATGCATTTCAGTTATTTTCTGTGGCCCCCAAAACACATGATGCAGACAAAATTCATATTTTCCAGCTATCTAGCAAGAATTGTAAGTTTGATTTGTTTTGCTTTTGAATCTGCTTTTGTATAAGCTTCATGTATATGGATTTTAAAAGACAATTATATCTTGTATTTTCAGAAGTGGTATAAATCCACGAAGAAGAATTTATTTCATATTTACATTTTGAAACGCGTCGGATATCCCTGCTACCCATCACCACCTGTATCGTGCATGGATGGTATATTTGCAAGTAGTTGGGGAATACCACTTCAGGATAACCAATTGTACAATATTATGATATATTATATGTCTTTTTGTATTTTTCAAAAAATTTTAATCATGTTCAATGTGTAATAAACTCTTTAAATTCAATATATAGTTTTTTCCTTCTCAAATTGCCTCAAAAATCCAGATCTAAGAGATATAAATATATATATATATATACACACACACACATACACACATGATGGCAATTTGCATGCCAAGCTACATGAATCTTTAAAATATTCTGAGGATAGCCCCACCTTGCTTAGCTATAAACTACATATGTAGTTCTTTTTGGGAGTGGCTGAGCTGTTTGTATGACAGGTGGCAGCCTTGTAGTGGGCTCAAAGGAACAGCATACAGACAGCCTGAGCAGGGCTGCTTGCTTTCTCAAGTCTGTGTTTGTCAGCTGTTTGGGTCCTTCTTCCAAGCTAGAACCCAAAGTAGGACCAAATTAGAGTCTGCTTTGCTGGATAGCAGGGCTAAGGACATCAGGCTGCATCTGGTGCTGGTCACATTATCTTATATCATGCACAAATTAACCAGCTGCACAAAATGCAATACTAAAAATGTGTATTACACAGGGAAAACAAAACAAATTTCACCACTTGCATACAACTTAGATCAGCCATGGGTGTTTAGAATTTTCCAGTATTCTTGAAGATTTCCAGTTTGTCTTACAACTAGCACCTGGCTGTAAAAACGTTAGAGCCAGCTAAATTAGTCCATGGAGCATATAATAATTTTTTAAGGTGAGACAACAAATCTGTATACCCTCTAGCTCTACTGGTAGCACTGCACTTTGGACTTTACGTCCTTGATCTAGCAGTGATTAAGGTAGTGGCCAGTCCTGGGCCATATTGGAATCAGTGGAGTAAACATGGCAGTCACTTCATACCAGTAATGGTAAATTACCTAGCATTATTGCAGAAGAAACAGGGTGGTAGTTCCCTAGCAGTACTAATGTTGACTATTACCTCATTGTAAAGATCCAGCAGTGGTGAACCTAATCTGACAAAAAGCAGCCATGTACACAGTACTAACATATTTCTTGACCCAGTGGGGTTGATTTACTAAACGCAAGTGCAAGGGAATTTGGAATTTGCAAGATAATTTGCCCCAGAGTTTAGATAATGTGAACTTTCAATTTGCAAAGTATACTCAATTGCATGCAAGGAAAATTAAAAAAATAATAATAATTTTTTCTTGCACATGAACGGATGATGGAAATCAGCAGAACTTAATTTACTAAACTGTAAGGCAAACTCCTTTGCAAAGTGAATTGCCTTTATTTAATCTGCCCCACTGATTCCTAAAAGGCTATCAGACAGGTCTAAAAACCTCATCTGTATAATTTCTACATTTGTTGTTGAATACCATCACTCTACAACTCTTTCTATTATTTCCTGAGAATAGTTTTAGAAGTTCAGAATGTGTGCAACTGGTAATTGTTTACAAAGTAGCTATGTACACATGGTCAAAACTTTCTTAGTCCCATTAGACAGAAATCCCACCACATCCCAATTAGGACAGGAAGTGAGGGTAATCTTCCCAGTGAGGACACAGACACAAATAAAAACCTGACCAATATTCTAGCAATGCTTGAAACATTTCCCCACTCTATCCAAAATAGAAAATAAAACACCAATCCCAAAAAATAGTCTGAGTGCTTATCTAGCCTGCCTGCAGTCCAGACCTTTCACCAACTGAAAATATTTGATGCATCTTGAAATGAAAAATACGACAAAGATGACCCAGGACTGTTAGAATTCTATATCCAGCAATAATGGAACAACATTCCTCTCTTAAAACTCCAGCAATTGGTCTCCTCAGTGCCCAGATGTTTACAAAGTGTTCTTTAAAGAGAGGATCCTACACCGTGGTAAACATGGCCTTGTCCCGACTTTTTTTTAGATGTGTTACTGCCATTAATTTCAAAATTACATTATTGTTTTTCCTAAAATGGTAAATTTTCTCAGTTAAAACTTTTGATATGTCTTCTATTTTCTATTGTGAATAAAATATGGGTTTATGAGATTTGCAAATCATTGCATTCTGTTTGTAGATTTTACACAGCGTACCAACTTTTTGGTATTTGGGTCTTAAAAACAGCATCGCTAGGGTGGGATGCTAGTCCAATTTGAACTTTCAGCTAGCTGGTCAATACATTAAAGAAAAAAAAAAAAGGATACTCCCCAATTTGCACTTTTATTCAAAAATGTGTTGTACCACAAAACTTCTCCCTCTGGCCAAAGAACACGTTTCCAGAATATGGAATCTATAGCAGTAGTTAAACCTAAAGTGACAGAAAACAAATGTAAGACCTGTAAATGAAAGCTAAATTTTAGGTGGTTAATAAAAACATAATATGACTCAACACTAAAAGGGACAGCAGCCTTAATCAGTCAGAGCTTTAATATACTGCACAGTGCTGTCAGACAGGTCATATTCTTGAAACAATGGGAAGCACAGAGGTGAGTGTTGGCTGTTGTCTTTCACTGTCCAATCAGTAGGCTGGACAGGGAGGCAACACCACTATTTCTTAAAATGGAATAAAGAGGAAATGTGATCCTGGTCATGAAACATGGCTAGGGTATGTAAATTACAAAAAAGTGGCAGAGTAGAATGACTTTTTTTTAACACTTCACATATTTCAGCTACTATATGTTTTTACAGTAAGCTCTGTGACTGGAGTTCACCTTAGTATAACTAAAGGCAAAACTTTTTTAGTTTTGGACAGAGTGGAGAGGGATTAGAACACCTCCTAGATTTTTTATCAATATCAGAGTTCCCATTAGGGAGATTCACCATCCCAATTTGTCATGCTTATCATTATCATCAAAAGTAAAAAAAAAAAATCCCATAATTTGGGCTGTCTCCAGAACAGTAATAGAGGGAAAGTCTTCCAATTCAGGCACTAGTTCTGGTGACTTCCTCAAGTTGAAGGGATTTTCTCTCACTTCCTGTCTTATGAGACAGGAAGTGAAGTTTAATCTTGGACACCCATGGCAAAAAAGCCTGGCAGGTGGTATAACCCTCCCTTAGAACAAACAAAAGAATTCCTCTTAATCCAGCGCTGGTAGGTGATGGCTACAAACCACTTGAGGCATACATCAAAGTAGTCACAAAAATGTCTATGCCACTGTTTATGTAAAAAGATTTATTGTAAAATCAAAGTATTCAAAGAAGGGTTAAAACATGGCTGACAGACAATCAATGTTAAACATCGTGCTTGATATTGAACTTCAATCTCACTCAAACCTCGGCAGGCTGACCTGGGCATATTAAGGCCTGTGCTGGGGGCAACCAAAATGTGTATAGGTGCCAGATGTTACATGAGCATCCACCCAATGGAAGCTGTAGCAGGCTGTAGTACTGGTAACGCATTTTGGGCGTGGCCCTTTATCAAAGGGCCACTCCCGAAACGCATTACCAGTATTACAGCCTGTTACAGCTTTCCATCCTGTCTACAACTGCATCTTTGTTCCACCCCAAGCCTTGCTGTGGTGAGTCAGTTCAATATCTCTCTGTGTTGGTGACAGCACATCCAGCGTGCCGACTACACCAGCTGCGTCCTCCGGCAGGTTGGAGTCCAATGTCTGGTCTATTGGGAGCCTCTCCACATCACTGACCCTTACGGGTTCCACCAGTGGTCTGTCGTCTCTTCCAATGGGTGGATGCCCATGTGACATCTGGCACCTATACACCTTTTGGTTGCCTTCAGCACCGGCCTTGATATGCCCAAGTCAGCCTGCTGAGGTTTGGGTGAGATTGAAGTTCAATATCAAGCATGATGTTTAACATTGATTGTCTGTCAGCCATGTTTTAACCCTTTCCATTTTTGGAATAGTTTGAATTAACAATAAATATTTTTACACAAACCGTGGCATAGACATTTTTATGACTTCTTTGAGGTATGCCTCAAGTGGTTTGTAGCCATCACCACTGAGCGCTGGATTAAGAGGAATCCTTTTGTTGTTTGTTCTTTTGCACAACACCATCACTGGTGTTTTGGTTCCCCTCTAGCTGCAGAGGGCTAACATTTATTATACAGACTGCCATATGTTGGTTCTCCATACAGCGCCTGCACTTTTTAGGAATAACCCCCCCTTACTCTATCCAAATTGTTTTAAAAAAAAAGTTTTGCATTTAGTTCCACTTTAAAGCTCCACATACCCAGTTGCAAGGAACGTGACTGGTTTGCTTGTTTTAGTTGGAGAGACTATTAGGCAGTGCAGTGGTTAATTTTATGGCAATACCATATCAGAGTAGAAATACAGTTTATTAAAGAACATCATACTGCTAGGGTCAGCCAATTACTGCTGCCTTGGTTTCTGCTAATCAAATACTTATGAAACTATTGTATTTTTGTGAGTGAGTATGAACAGGAGGTAATATAGCATTTAGGCTAATTTCACACTGGCGCGGGGGTTCGTTAGTGGTAAAGCCCTGCTAGTTTTAGCAGCATTTTACAGTCGTAAAGGGATAGTTTTTTATGATGTAAGTTTAGTGGCACTTTAACGAGAAAAATTCAAAAGTGTATGAGGCTTTTTTCACTGTTTCAATCCCCTCCCAGTGTAATACTCTATTTTTTTTAATCTTATCTGCTCTTGTTGTCACATGACACATTATCACTCCCAAAGCTGAAGTTGTTTCATCAAACAAAACTGCACATCCTCCTGGGTTCCATCATGTTCATACAACATGTCTGCACAACAGTGAAGTAAATGCTATGGGAAAAACAAAAGCACACTCATGTATAACTTTTTACAGCTGAAATTTTTGATAAAAATCTTAAAATTATACTCACAATATTCTTTCTTGGCTTCATATTATCACAAAATAAGTGTTCCATCACATTTAATAGATAACTTATTAGTTCAAATCTCTTTGCATTGCCCATATTGCACACATCTGGAACACATTTTTAACCACTTGAGCCCCGGACCATTATGCTGCCTAAGGACCAGAGGTCTTTTTCCAATTTGGCACTGCGTCGCTTTAACTGCTAATTGCGCGGTCATGCAATGCTGTACCCAAACGAAATTTGCGTCCTTTTCTTCCCACAAATAGAGCTTTCTTTTGATGGTATTTGATCACCTCTGCGGTTTTTATTTTTTGCGCTATAAACGGAAAAAGACCGAAAATTTTGAAAAAAAATGATATTTTCTACTTTTTGTTATAAAAAAAATCCAATAAACTAAATTTTAGTCATACATTTAGGCCAAAATGTATTCGGCCACATGTCTTTGGTAAAAAAAATGTCAATAAGCGTATATTTATTGGTTTGCGCAAAAGTTATAGCGTCTACAAACTAGGGTACATTTTCTGTAATTTACACAGCTTTTAGTTTATGACTGCCTATGTCATTTCTTGAGGTGCTAAAATGGCAGGGCAGTACAAAACCCCCCCAAATGACCCCATTTTGGAAAGTAGACACCCCAAGGAAATTGCTGAGAGGCATGTTGAACCCATTGAATATTTATTTTTTTTGTCCCAAGTGATTGAAAAATGACAAAAAAAAAAAAATATATATTTACAAAAAGTTGTCACTAAATGATATATTGCTCACACAGGCCATGGCAAAACCCCCCAAAATGACCCATTTTGGAAAGTAGACACCCCAAGCTATTTGCTGAGAGGCATATTGAGTCCATGGAATATTTTATATTTTGACACAAGTTGCGGGAAAGTGACACTTTTTTTTTTTTTTTTTTCATAAAGTTGTCACTAAATGATATATTGCTCACACAGGCCATGGGCCTATGTGGAATTGCACCCCAAAATACATTTAGCTGCTTCTCCTGAGTATGGGGATACCACATGTGTGGGACTTTTTGGGAGCCTAGCCGCGTACGGGACCCCGAAAACCAATCACTGCCTTCAGGATTTCTAAGGGTGAAAATTTTTGATTTCACTCTTTACTGCCTATCACAGTTTCGGAGGCCATGGAATGCCCAGGTGGCACAAACCCCCCCCAAATGACCCCATTTTGGAAAGTAGACACCCCAAGCTATTTGCTGAGAGGCATGGTGAGTATTTTGCAGCTCTCATTTGTTTTTGAAAATGAAGAAAGACAAGAAAAAACTTTTTTTTTTCTTTTTTCAATTTTCAAAACTTTGTGACAAAAAGTGAGGTCTGCAAAATACTCACTATACCTCTCAGCAAATAGCTTGGGGTGTCTACTTTCCAAAATGGGGTCATTTGGGGGGGTTTTGTGCCACCTGGGCATTCCATGGCCTCCGAAACTGTGATAGGCAGTGAAGAGTGAAATCAAAAATTCACGCCCTTAGAAAGCCTGAAGGCGGTGATTGGTTTTCGGGGTCCCGTACGCGGCTAGGCTCCCAAAAAGTCTCACACATGTGGTATCCCCGTACTCAGGAGAAGCAGCAGAATGTATTTTGGGGTGTAATTTCACATATTTCCATGGCATGTTTGAGCAATATATCATTTAGTGACAACTTTGTGCAAAAAAAAAAAAAAAAAAATTTGTCTCTTTCCCGCAACTTGTGTCGCAATATAAAATATTCCATGGACTCGACATGCCTCTCAGCAAATAGCTTGGGGTGTCTACTTTCCAAAATGGGGTCATTTGGGGGGGTTTTGAACTGTCCTGGCATTTTATGCACAACATTTAGAAGCTTATGTCACACATCACCCACTCTTCTAACCACTTGAAGACAAAGCCCTTTCTGACACTTATTGTTTACATGAAAAAGTTATTTTTTTTTGCAAAAAAATTACTTTGAACCCCCAAACATTATATATTTTTTTAAAGCAAATGCCCTACAGATTAAAATGGTGGGTGTTTCATTTTTTTTTTCACACAGTAATTGCGCAGCGATTTTTCAAACGCATTTTTTGGGGAAAAAACACACTTTTTTAAATTTTAATGCACTAAAACACACTATATTGCCCAAATGTTTGATGAAATAAAAAAGATGATCTTAGGCCGAGTACATGGATACCAAACATGACATGCTTTAAAATTGCGCACAAACGTGCAGTGGCAACAAAATAAATACATGTTTAAAAGCCTTTAAAAGCCTTTACAGGTTACCACTTTAGATTTACAGAGGAGGTCTACTGGAAAAATTACTGCACTCGATCTGGCCTTCGCGGTGATACCTCACATGCATGGTGCAATTGCTGTTTACGTTTGACGACAGACCGCCGCTTGCGTTCGCCTTAGCGCGAGAGCAGGGGGCGACAGGGGTGCTTTTTTTTTTTTTTTTTCTTTATTATTTTTTTGCTTTTTTAATCTTACTTTTAAACTGTTCCTTTCATATTTTTTTTTTTAATCATTTTTATTGTTATCTCGGGGAATGTAAATATCCCCTATGATAGCAATAGGTAGTGACAGGTACTCTTTTTTGAAAAAATTGGGGTCTATTAGACCCTAGATCTCTCCTCTGCCCTCAAAGCATCTGACCACACCAAGATCGGTGTGATAAAATGCTTCCCCAATTTCCCAATGGCGCTATTTACATCCGGCGAAATCTAAGTCATGAAATGCTCGTAGCTTCCGGTTTCTTAGGCCATAGAGATGTTTGGAGCCACTCTGGTCTCTGATCAGCTCTATGGTCAGCTGGCTGAATCACCGGCTGCATTCTCAGGTTCCCTGTTGAGACAGGAGAGCCAGAGAAAAACACGAAAGACGGTGGGGGGGGGGCATTCCCTCCCACGGCTTGTAAAAGCAGTCTAGAGGCTAATTAGCCGCCAGGATTGCTTTTACATGAAAGCCGACCGCTGGCTGAAAAGAATGATACCAAGATGATACCTAAACCTGCAGGCATCATTCTGGTATAACCACTCAAAGTCGTGAATGGCGTACCTGAAGACAAAAAAATGGTTAACAATGGTTAACAATAAACAGTAAACAGTAAAGTATAAATAATTACATACCTGAAAAACAAACATGATAAAACATAATAACAATAACAATAAAACATTGCAGAATAGAATACAGTAAAAAAAGAGCAGAACAATAGAGAGAGAGAATAGAGAGAGAGAGAACAATAAAACGACAACTATTTTTTTTTATTTTATATATTTTTTTTTTTTACACTTTTTTTGTAACTAACTTTTATAACGGTAACCGGTTCCAGGTTCGGGTCTCTCAAAATGCGATGGCATCTTGGGAGACCCTGTGAAAGTGTGCCTAGTATGTGCAATGCTGTACCCTACGCTATTACTCAACTAGTGTATAGTAGCGTTCAAAACATTCACCAATGCAAAGACCAGGATTGTCAGGACAGGAGGGACAATAATAGCGGGTGTCACGCCTATATCCGCGCTTGCTGCAGACACGACATCTTTTTTTGGGGGGTTCGTTGGGTAGGGGTACTCGGGAGGACATATAAATGCCTCTCATGCAGCCGACTGCATTTGGTTGGGGATGTGAATGGGGGAAGTACGGGCGCTGCAGAAGCGGTGGGTTCCCAATTAGGATTGGCGAATGCAGCAGGAAGGGCATTATGGGCACGACGGTCCTGTGTTTGTCTTCTTGGTGGCAGCGGGACACTACTTGTGCTTGCCACCTCACCAGCTTGAACTGCACTTATGGGACTCGCCACGTCACCAAGTGTTACTGCAGTGCTGGTTTGGCTACGACCGGGGTGTACTATGCCGCTGGTGCTTGCCAGTTCCCCAAAACGCTACCAAAAAAACTGTTAGCGATCGCAGGGATCAGGCCTGACTCTGCGAACGCTGCAGTTATGCGTTTAGTCTTTTGTATGTGACAGTGATCGATCGATACTGCACTTGGGTGGGCTGGGCCGGGCCGGGCGGAGGGGCAAAACGCAGGTGCTAGCAGGTATCTGGGCTGATCCCGCTAACACTGCGTGTTTGGGAACCCTAAACTGCTGGTGACACTAGTATAGATCTGATCGGATCAGATATTGATCCGTTCAGATACTATACCACTAAGGGAGGTGTACGGTGCGTGCGTGGGTGTTAGCGGTACTGGCGCTAACCTGACGCTGCCTGGGGCTGGTGCTTGCCAGTTCACCAAAACGCTACCAAAAAAACTGTTAGCGATCACAGGGATCAGGCCTGACTCTGCGAACGCTGCAGTTATGCGTTTAGTGTTCTGTAAGTGACAGTGATCGATCGATACTGCACTTGGGTGGGCTGGGCTGGGCCGGGCGGAGGGGCAAAACGCAGGTGCTAGCAGGTATCTGGGCTGATCCCGCTAACACTGCGTTTTTGGGAACCCTAAACTGCTGGTGACGTTAGTATAGATCTGATCGGATCAGATATTGATCCGTTCAGATACTATACCACTAAGGGAGGTGTACGGTGCGTGCGTGGGTGTTAGCGGTACTGGCGCTAACCTGACGCTGCCTGGGGCTGGTGCTTGCCAGTTCACCAAAATGCTACCAAAAAAACTGTTAGCGATCGCAGGGATCAGGCCTGACGCTGCGAATGCTGCAGTTATGCGTTTAGTGTTTTGTAAGTGACAGTGATCGATCGATACTGCACTTGGGTGGGCTGGGCGGAGGCGCAAAACGCAGGTGCTAGCAGGTATCTGGGCTGATCCCGCTAACACTGTGTTTTTGGGAACCTTAAACTGCTGGGGACGCTAGTATAGATCTGATCGGATCAGATATTGATCCGATCAGATACTATACCACTAAGGGAGGTGTATGCTGCGTGCGTGGGTGTTAGCGGTACTGGCGCTAATCTGACGCTGCCTGGGGCGACGCATATCACCGCCGGGCGATCGGGGGGCTAAACCTTTATTCGGTAATAAACGGCGGGTGCCCTGACACTATAAAAAATAAACGAACTAACCAGCGTCAACCGTATCGGTTATACGGTGATCAGTGGTGAAAGGGTTAACTAGGGGGCAATCAAGGGGTTAAAACATTAGGTAGTATATGGGGGTCCCTGACACTATAAAACGCTGACGGCGAACCTAAATATTTACCTCACTAACTAGCGTCACCAGCGACACTAATACAGCGATCAGAAAAATGATCGCTTAGCGACACTGGTGACAGGGGGTCATCAAGGGGTTAAAACTTTATTAGGGGGGGTTAGGGGGGTACCCTAGACCTACAGGGGGGTAACAGTAACTGTGCTAACACAGTAACTGTCACAAACTGACACCTAGCAGTAATCAGAAAAAAAAAAAAAACAAAACGGCTGGTGTCAGTTTGTGACGGGGGGGGGGGGGGGTGATCGGGGGGGGATCGGGGTGTTTAGTGTGCCTGGCATGTTCTACTGTGTGTGTGTGTGTTGGTGCACTCACTCACATGTCGTCTCTCCTCGGGCCGGAACGGAAACTACCGACCCGAGGGGAGATGACATCACTTCCTTTGCTGCTGTTTAGCATACAGCAGCAAAGGAGTGTTCCTATTGGCCGGCGGCGATCGCGAGGGGGGGGCCACGATCGGATGGCCTCCCCCTCGTCTCCGATCGCCGGGGGACAAAACGGGACCGCCTCGGGCGGCGGTCCGATCGGACCCCCCACCCGCGGGAGGCAAATCACGTACATGTACGTGATTTTGCCTGCCCGTGCCGCCTTGCCGACGTACATCGGCGTGAGGCGGTCCTTAAGTGGTTAAGACGTTATTTTTGCTAATAGTCTAAGAGCAAGCCAGGCAGTGTCAGATTTATAAGGATAGACAGTTATTAAATATGATGCACCCGTTGAGAACACTGATCATCTCATTACAAGAAAGAATCGAGGCCAACAAAGAATCTTGTGAGTGCATTGTTTTGAAATTTTCAATTATACGTTTGCACACATCGAAGCATGCTTTGTTTTCTCTGTAGCATATGCTTAGCTACTTGGCACATGTCACATGACTATAATGGTGACAAATAAGAAGTACATCAATGCTAGATACGTGACCTTGGCTTGGAAGGAGACTGCATGGCAGTAAATCAACATGAACTGAACTCTTGCTGAGATAAAAGAACTACAGTGTTGCACCAGGAGACTACTGAAACAATGAGAGAAGACACACAAGTAAGGTTCTCTGTTCATTTTTTTTTTTTTAATTAGGCTTGATAGCAGAATCAAGGCACGAGAAGCACAATAGGACTTCCATTAATGCATGACAAGGTTTCAATCTGTAGCAAATGTTCACCTGTCATGCAAAACGAAAATCCAATAAGTAACTGTAAGACAGATTTCTACACTCATGAAACCCCCTACTATAGGTTATGTGTTCCCATTTGAACAGCATACCTAAAAATAATAATAAAAAAAAAAACAAAATATATAATTTCTTACCTTTCTAGTCATGTCTTTGGAACAGCATTGTTTATTGGACTTCATACAATAAAACGCCCAAGCCTTGAGATCTTTAACCATTTGTTAGTACGGAGAGTGTGCACAGTTCAGTACAGACAAGATTCATTTTGGTAAATATAATTCCCCATCCTTACTTAATGTTACATAGAAGGGGAAATCTTCAGCTTTGGAGTTTTCAGAAATAAGCAAGTAAAAATGTAAACAGCGATTTTTAGATATTTTTAAAGTTATTCCATGTAAATGGGAACATGTAATAAATAGAACATATACTAGATGTTATCCAAATTTGGCTGAAAAATTATATAAAATCAGAATTATAACTCTTCAGTATTTATTCTTAAAAAAATAAAATAAAAATTAGGCTAAACTATACACATACTCCGGTAAAGCATTTTCCCATATACCCTAGAAAAGGGAATATAGAAAGCTGGGGATATTTAGTGTGCCAAAAAATGAAACACAAAAAATATGTAGTATATAAAAACACACATTTATTTATACATTAAAATTAGGATTTTTTCTACAGCTTACCTGTAAAATCCTTTTCTTGGAGTACATCACGGGACACAGAGCAGTCATTACTATATGGGTTATACACCACCTACTGGTGAATGAACACTGGTAAATCAAACAAGACGTCCTCCTCTATATAACCCCTCCTACACGGGAAGCACCTCATTTTAGTAGCAAGCAATAAACTTCCCAGACAAGAGGGGAGGGATCTCTGTGTCCCGTGATTTACTCCAAGAAAAGGATTTTACAGGTAAGCAGTAGAAAAAAATCCTAATTTCTTTATCGTACATCACGGGACACAGAGCAATCATTACTATATGGGACGTCCCCAAGCAATGCCCCTGAGGGGAGGGAGACACCATTGCAGAAACTGCCACTATTACTGTTTGTAATACGCTGAGACCAAAGGCAGTCTCCTCAATGTTCTTGACATCCACTTGGTAAAAACCCTGTGGATGTATAAACTTAAAGACCAAATAACGGTCTCGACACCTGATGGCCAAATATACTCCCACACACCTGGTGGAAAATCTCTCCGCAGAAAAAAAATGGGATTTTGCTCATTAAAATCATAGGCATCATTGAGGGATTTTGCTCATTAAAACCATAGGCATCATTGATAAACTGGCAGATCCACTGCTAAACAATCGACCTGGATGCCGCCTGTCCTTCCTGGGCTTTTCTGGCTGCACAAATCAGGTTCCTGACCTGTGCCGACAATTCAAGTAGACCCTAAATGTCTGAACTACCTCTAGAGTAGGTAGCAATTTTTTTCCTGCCGACTGTGGATTAGAAGAAAAATAAAAAAGCAAAACACTGTCCTGATTCAAGTGAAAACTAGGAACCACTCTAGTCCAAAGCCTGTAATCAAGGTACCCTGAAACCAGCTTCCAGGGCTCAACAGTGTGGAGATACAGGACTCAAGACCATTAGGTCCCACTGGACGGAGTGTTCAAGGGGCGACTCCCGCAAGACTTGCTATGTCAGCGTACCAAGCCCTCCTGGGCTAATTTAGCTAATGCTATTATCAGTGTTACCAACCTCCGGATTCTTCGCAAAAGATGTGGAAGAAGTTGAAACAGAGGGAAAGCATCAAATAAGGGAGAACTGGTCCCTAAGGTGTTACCAGTGCATCTTGCCCTTATAGCCGGTCGGACTTTTGTCCCAGACAACCTGTTCCCACTTGTTGCGGAACTTGGAATTTAGTGGATGCACCTGCAGAGTTCCCCCTGCCATTATACTATATCTGGAGTATGTACTAGTGATAGAGACAGCACTTGTACTGTCTCAGACAGAATGTTGTTCACCATCCTGAGCTGTATGACTCCTCGTGGTTGATATATATGCCTGCAGAGGCATTACCAGATTACACCTACAACTGGCTTGTCCCAACATCCAGAGCAAGGCCAACAATCCAAGATATCGATGGGCAATAATTTCTCCTGTGGAGACCAAGTCCATTGAACTATAGCCGCCTTCAAACCAACTAGAGAAGCTGGCATCAGTGGTTATCTTGGCCATCCCTTCTCCAGATCTCGAACCATCAACCAGCAATCTTAGCTCTGTAATACCCCAGGAACAGAGCCCTCTGGCAATCCAATGCCTGGAACTTCATGTTCCAGACAGAGAGAATGATCCTCTACCAAAGATCTGTACGTAGGGAACGTGCCTTGACCTAGAAACAACTTCCTCCTGCAGAAATGTATCAAAGGAAAATCTGGAACAAACTGCTTCCTGAACAAAGATTATTGAGGTAAACTGAGATTGGCACATCTGCATTTTCAGTAAGTCCAGTACTGGGCTGGGAGCTTTGTGAACCCTCGGAGCTGTGGCCAGCCCGAAGTACAGAGTCACAAAAATAAAATAAGATGACTTTGCACTGCAATTTGTAAAAACCCTTGATGAGCCTGGAAAAAACGGCACATAAAGATATGCGTCATTGGACCTATGGACCCCGAAATCTACCTCTCGCAGAGATCAACACTAAATGGACAGAATCTAAAACAAAAATGATGTCCAGTGGCTTAAGATCTAAGCTAGACCTAATGTCCCCATTTGGTTTTGGGACCATTTGGTTTTTTAAATAATGAGCCCATACCTTCTGCTTCAAGAGTCAAATGCAAGGCAAAAGACTCTGTGGCCCCCAAAGGCCAAAAGAGGTGTACCTAACCTATCAAGCTTTTGCTGGCTAAAGATGAAGCAAAACCACCTCAGAGACTGACCTAAGATCTTCTGGTCTGAGATACTCTCAACACACAGCAGCCTCAGATGTATCTCTCACACAAGTGGGGGAAAGCTTACAGCCTCTGGTATTCCCAGGCAGTCTCACATCTATATACTAACCATGCTTGATCCTGCTTAGGCTTCGATCAACAGCTATCAGCCATGATCAAGGTGATGCGGCCGCAGTCTATCTGATGAAAAATTAATGCGTCAGAAAAATGCTGCAATGCAAAACACCACAGCAGCTCAGATGCATCTGACACCACTGTTTATTGAGGGCATGTGGACACCGCCAGATCACTGAACCTGAGAGCAGTGCACCTGCCTCGGGGGGCTGCATGCTGGGCGCCGCCGGCTTGTCGGGCATGGGGGCCACGGGGCGGGGCCCTCTGCGAACATGTGTCTATGCAAGCTTGTGTTCTATGCAAGTATCAAGCATTTATACTATGCTGCCCATGCCTAACCGCACCTGGGCCCATACTAGTTATGCCGTGTACACACGGGCGGACTTTTCAACCGGACTGGTCCGACGGACCGAATCCGGCGGACAATCCGACCATGTGTGGGCTCCATCGGACCTGCAGCAGACTTTTTCGGTCAAAAATCTGACGGACTTTAGATTTGGAACACGTTTCAAATTTGTCCGACGGACTTGAGTCCGGTCGAAAAATCCACTCATCTGTAAGCTAGACCAACGGATGAAAACCCACGCTAGGGCAGCTATTGGCTACCGGCTATCAACTTCCTTATTTTAATCCAGTCGCACGTCATCACGTACGAATCTGTCGGACCTTGGTGTGATCGTGTGTAGGCAAGTCCGTTCGTTAAAAAGTCCATCGGAAAGTCCGTCGGACAAGTCCGTTCGAAAAATCCGCCCGTGTGTACGCGGCATTATAGTCAGGATTAGCCAAGTACACAGGCATCCAATGCAATCTCTATGCTGTTTCAACAGCCTAAGGCCTCTTCCATTCCTGTGCGACACGTTCTGCTACTTGGGACTGCAAGCTAGCCTGACAAGTCGCACCCCATGATTTCCAATGAGTACCCTTCACATCAGTGCGTCTTCAAGTCGCAGCGACCTCAAAGCAGCTCCTGCATTACTCCGGTCTGACCTTGGCACGACTTGAGGTCCATAGACCTCAAGATTTCACAGGCACTGCTTCACGTCGCTGGAAAATTGCATTAAAGTTGCGGCCAAAATGCGCGACTTTCAAATCGCACAAGTGTGAGAAGGAAGCCTAAAACTAAGCTACTGCAGCACCGATGCCCATGTTCTTCCAAACATGTGCTTATGTCACATGTATGTATGCAAAACATGTGTTTATTCAAGCATGCATTTAGGCAACAAGCTTGCAAGCATCTATACTATGCAGCACTTGGCCCCATACTAGTTTTTCACCTGTTCAACTGCACCAGGCCCCATACTATCTTTTGTACTAAATGCACAGTATTCTGGAAACCCAACACTTTAAAGTGCACTGCCAGGGGTGTACCGACTTTCAGTTGTACAGGCCCCCCGGATTAAGCAGTAAGTGAGCAGTATTATAACCATGACTTGTCTGGCCACGCATTTCCCCCATAGTAAGTACTCACACTTCACTATTATCCATGGGCTGGTGTTATGTTTCCAGAGGCCCCACCTGGTATTCCCAGGACCACATGGTTTTCTTAACATGGCTGCCCTTCCACTTCCTGCCTATATAAAAAATAGGTCATACTGAGCGACCTGCGCCCTCTAGTGGCTGGATGATAAACAGCAGCCCACACAACTAAGAAGTACACAGCATGATTAAACAGCACACTGCCCCCCAGTGGCCACTGGGAGAAGAGACAGTCAGATCTCTCTTAAAAAAAAAAAATTAAAAAAAAAGAGAAACTGCAAAAATGCAGACTTACCATTCCCGCTGCAGGACTCTGAACATAACATGAGTCCAATCTTCGCCCATCATGGCGAGCTTTGTCATAAAAGTCCTTCAGAGGCTGGGTCCCCCTTAATCTGGGGTCCACTCCCCTGGACCTGTATAGTACGCTGCAGGAAAGCACCTTGGTCAGAACAAACACTGCACAGGATTCCATTACGCAGGGTCCAGCGCCATAAGGCTGCATTACAGGCAAAACCTCAAGGAATCTTCTCTCTTTCCAATGAGGCTTGGGCACCATCCATTTTGCCTGATAGCTTTTTCAAATGGATCCGATTGAAGTCCACGATTCTTAATAGAACCGTTCAGACCTCCAAGTATGCTCCAAGAGCACATGTCACTTCAGTGACCATCCACCTAACAGACACTGGCGAAAAAAAACTGAGGTACTTCCTGTGTAGGAGGGGTTATATTACGGGGGGGGGGACTTCTTGTTTAAATGATTTACCAGTATCCATTCACCAGCAGGTGGCGTATAACCCATATAGTAATGACTGCTCTATGTCCCTTGATGTACAATAAAGAAAATTGTAATTTCCCCATGTATAAAACCAAATATCCACAGCTACAATCAACAATATCCAACATATACACTAGAATCCATATGTAGATATATCACTGGATCAATGCGTTTCACCCTAGAAAATGGGCTTCTTCAGGATCCACTTGATCATTCACTTGTACGAGCAAGGAGACTTACAAACAAAATGTTAGTAGATGTAACCATCAGTTCAACTGAATATGGATGCCATCAACCTGTATAGTCCAATAAGAGAAAAAACGTGATCGCTAGCTGGAAAGATGAAAGTATTGCCAAAAGGGAAATTGCTGCTTGGCCAACAAAATCTTGTGTGAAACAAAACACTGCACATGTACTTATCCTGCCAGCTGGCAATCACGTGCCTTAGTGGACTATACATGTTGGTGGCATCCTTATCCAGTTGAACTGATCTGGCAGACTTAATTTCAATGGTTACATCTACTAACATTGTGTTGCCAAGTCTCCTTGGAGTGATATACTGGCAAGGTTGTTATTTTATGGCTGATATGAAGGCTTTTTTGGACAAGGGGATTTTGAAGAAGCCCCTTATCTTGGGCAAAACGGGATATATCTACATATGAATTCTATTGTATATATTGGATATTTGTTTTTATGCATGGGGAAATTACAATTTTTAATGTATAAATAAATGTGTGTTTTTATATATTACATGTTTCCGCACACTAAATATCCCCAGCTTCCCATATTCCCTTTTCTAGGGTGTATGAGAAAATGCTTTACTTGTTATTAAAGGGGATATTGCCTTTTTTATGACAAGGTCTCCTCAGTTACTATATTATTTCTAAACATACTCACTTAGGCAGACAATTCCAGCTGGGACTGCATAGGAGAGGGCTGAAAAAATTGAAATGCTTCTCTTCATTAGAGATATTAGCAGCAGGAGTCCCATTAATATACATAGTTCAGATCTGAACACAATGATGGCGAATGCTGAAAGCCAAATAAATGGACCAGACTTCTGCTTCATCCAGTATTTGATAGCCAGCAAGACTAAATGCAAAGGAAACAAAAATAGGAGAAGTAGTAAACGTGTACTCCATTACTGTTTGCTATTTGCAAAGATTTGCTTTATGGTGGCCACACATATATGGATATGACCATTCAGTTGATCATTCAATGCGACTAAACTGACTGAATTGAACAAAAATTGCAATACAAAGACCATCTGTTTGATTGACTTAGTGAGCTTTTGATCAAATTCAATCTTGCCAAGTAAATTGTAACAAAAAAATGTTGTCAATCGCTTCTGACTAAACAAATAAATCTCTACATGTGTGCCAGAGAACCAATTTTAATTGAAATCAATAAAATTATCATTTTTTTTTGTTAGGATCATCTATAACAAATCACAGTTTTGATATGCCATTAGGCATAGTACCTATAATTATGATAATTTCGTCCACATGTTAAAAAGCTTAGCCTCCTACAAAAAACACACTAATGCCATGTACACACGGGCGGACTTTTCGACCGGACTGGTCTGACGGGACGAATCCGGCGGACAATCCGACCGTGTGTGGGCTTTATCAGACCTGCAGCGGACTTTTCTGGTCGAAAATCAGATGCGCAGTCAACAAAATTGACTCCTTTTTTTCCCACAAATAGAGCTTTCTTTTGGTGATATTTGATCACCTCTGGGGTTTTCTTTTTTTGTTTATAGCGCAAAAAATAAGCAACAATTTTAAAAAAACAATATTTTTTACCTTTTGCTAAAATAAATATCCCCAACAAATTTTTAAAAAACATTTATCAGTTTAGGCCAGGGGTAGGCAACCTCGGCCTTCCAACTGTTTTGAAACTAAACGCCCCATGAGACATTGCAAGACTCTAACATAACAGGCATGACTCCTAGAGGCATGATGGGATTTGTAGTTTCACCACAGTTGGAGGGCAAAGGTTGCCTACCCCTGGTTTAGGCCAATATGTATTCTTCTACATATGTTGGTAAAAAAAAAAAAATCACAATAAATGTATATTGGTTTCCACAAAAGTTATAGCGTCTACAAAATAGGGGATAGACTTATGGCATTTTTATTTGTTTATTTTTTTTACTAGTAATGGCGGCGATCTGCGAGTTTTAGCAGGACTGCAACATTCTGTGACAGCAGACAGATCGGACACTTTTGACACCTTTTTGGAACCAGCGACATTCATACAACGATCAGAGCTAAAAATAGCCACTGATTACTGTATAAAAGTCACCGACAAAGAAGGAGTTAACAGTATGGGGCGATCAAGGGGTTAACTGTGTCCTAGGGAGGTGTTTCTAACTATGGGGGCAGTGTACTGACTGGAAGTAGAGAGACATCGCTGTTTCTAATCATTAGAAACAGCAGATCTCTCTCCCCTCCCTGACAGAACGGGGATCTGTCTGTTTACAATGACAGAACCCCCATTCTCTCTTGGAAACGATTTCGAGTGCCCGGCAGACATGGTGGCCGCCGAGCACGTGTATCAGCTCCTATGTCATGCGGCGGGCATGCGCGCACCCGCTAAGGCTATTTAAAGGGCCGACATACAGCTACGCCGATTTGCCCAGGAGAGCTGACCTGCCGCCGTGCAACAACAGCGGCTGGCCGGCTGCTGGTTAAAGTGACATACTCTTGGCTTCTAAATGCATTAAACAATCCAGTAATGCATTCATTAAAGTATAACTTTTGACAAATTGAAAAAAAATGACCCCCTAATAAAGTGAGATACTTGAACTTACTGTAAAATCAATTTATTGGAGCCCATTAACGAACACAGAAACTCAGAGACCATCGGGTTATGCTGCCTACCGCAGTATTGAACACTGACAAACAAAAGAAAAAACATTGTGAACCAGCCCAGGATAACCCCTTCTACATCCAGTATGCCTCAGTTTTGTGATAAAGCAGTGCCAAAAGCAGGATTTTAAACACAGAAGGGTGGGACGTGTCCCTCATTGGACTCCACAAATCCTATTATCATTTTCATCCATTGAAGGACATAGGAATTCAGAGACTGACAGCATGTCCAAAAGCCAGTCCAACTGAGGTGTGAGCAATAACAAAGAACGAGAACTGGGTACTGCCTGCAGCTCAATGAGCTGTCTTGCAAATTTGAAAAACAGTTGCATGCTGCTGAAAAATCCAAGAAGCTCTCATGGATCTAGTAGAGTGCCTTGACAGGAAAGGGAGGAGGGTCAGTCTAAGGGAACGAGAAACTAATGCCGCGTACACACGAGCGGACTTTACGGCAGACTTTGCCCGGCGGACGGGATTTGGTCGGACAATTTGATCGTGTGTGGGCTCCAGCTGACTTTGTTTTCTCAAAAGTTGGACGGACTTAGATTTGAAACATGTTTTAAATTAATCCATCGAAATCGAGTCCGGTCAAAAAGTCCGCCATCTGTATGCTAGTTCGACGGACATAAAGCCACGCTAGGGCAGCTATTGGCTACTGGCTATGAACTTCCTTGTTTCAGTCCGGTCGTACGTCATCACGTACGAATTCGAAGGACTTTGGTGGATTGTGTGTAGGCAAGTCCGTTCATTCAGAAAGTCCGTCGTAAAGTACGTCGAAAACTCCGCCGGGCAAAGTCTGCCGTAAAGTCCGCTCGTGTGTACGCGGCATTAGAGCCAGGTTCACCTTTATAGCGACGATAAAGTATTACAGAAAAAGTCAGTCTGTCTTTCTAATTGAGGCAGTGGATGCAAGTTAAACTCCCACAGCCCGAACTACATCCAAGTTATGGAGGGAGATCGCTTTTTGATGAATAGGAGCCAGGCAGAGGGGGATGGAATGCAGTTCTGGTTGAAGTGAAAGGCTGAATTCACCTTAAGTAGGAAGAAAGTTTTGAGCTGCAAAGTCACAATGTCTTTGTGTAAGTCCAGAAAAGGCTCTTTACAAGATAAGACCACCAGTTCATACACTGACCTCACAGAGGTAATGGCAGCAAAAATGCAATTCTGAATTTGTGAATGACAGTGGAAACAGAAATATTCCTGGCATTATCTGAAGTGCCTAGAGAACTAAATTCAGATCCCACTGAGTCACGGGGGAACACACAGGTAAAGACACCTTGCACAAGTGTTTTAATCAAAGAATGGGAAGCCAGTGGTCTCTGTAACAAGGTTGCAAGTACAGGGACTTGACCATTAATGGTGCTAAGGGCCAAGTGCTGGTCCAGGCCCATCTACAAAAAAGCCAGAATTTTCCTGGAGGTGAAAGTTTCCTATCTTGCACCAAAAAAAGTATGCCTTCCATGTGCCATGGTAGAAATTGAAAGAAGCAGATTTCCTTGCTTTTACCATTGTGGGGATCTTTGATTCAGAGATGCCTTTATCCCTCCACAAACATGCGATTAAAGCCAACGACCGTGAAGCTGGATAGTAAATTGGTCTTTAAAGTGCTTGCAAACCCTTACATATACCCAGTGAAGTCACTAGATTCAGGCGATGCACATAGGGGAAACAAATCCTCCTACATAAGCTGTACCTGTTTACCTGCAGCCATCTGTCCTGTACAACCTTCTACAACACACAGATGAAAGGATCTTTCTCAGCAGGAGAAATCAGGGTCGGGATCTGACATCACACACACTACAGAACTAGAACACAGAGCTGAATGTAATCTGAGAGCTGATAGGAGGAAAGTGACACACCCTGCCTCTTTACAGGATCCGAGAAATATAGAGCTGGGGGTAGGAGTCATCTGTGTGCTTGAGGTGGGGGGGCAGGTCCTCTCGTGGGTGGTTGTGGTGATGGCTTACTCTATTATTAGGAGGGAGTTGTGCAGATAGTGAAGATATCAGTGAGGAACCAGACTGGCGCTTTGGATTCAGCTTAATACACACTATAGTGTGATATGGTTTCTTCATTTTTCATGTCTGAGGTTTAAACCACTTTTAGATAAAAGGTCTACATGATCTGGAAGAGCCCATGGAATGTTTGTAAAGAGTCTAATCAGGTCAGAGTACCACATCCGCCTGGGCAGTCCAGAGCTATAAGTATCACTGGAATGCCCTCCATGCAAAGCAGACGAGGAAGAAATTTCAGGGGAGGAAAGGCACAGACCAGGGTGTACTGATCCCATGGAACTACCAGAGTATTTACTGATTCCGCTGGAGGATCCCTGCACCTGGAAACAAACCTGTCCCAGTTGTTTTTGAACCTGGAGGCCCACATCTGGCACCCCTCACCTGTGACACTAGTCCTAGAACTGGAGTACAATAACAGTCCTTCACAATATTTTATTTGGTTAACCTCCTGGCCCTTTAAGGGGTTTCAGATGCTGGGAAGCGGGGTGGGGTTTCTGATCATGTGACCGCCGTGACTGGATGTTATAGCGGTCACAAGACCGGGAAGCTCTTGATTGCTAATATGCATCGGAAGCTTTCCGGTACCCGCCGGCTACCGTGCTGGGAGTGTGGCAAGTTGTTTTAACAGGGCAGCATTATGCACCCGCTCTGCGTTAAGGCCCACCCGCAGAGCGCCCACATATATGCATGCGGCCGGCGTCAAGGGGTTCAAGATAAACAATCTGGACATCCAAACAAAACACAGAAAAAGTCTAACGCATTTCAGCCAAAGCGTTAGCCATAGTTTATCTGCTGCACACTGAGCTCCTTCTTATACACAGGCGCAGGCACAGATCCAATCTCAATACTAATTACTAGACCAAAAAGGGTGCAGACATAATCACACAATACCATTTAAAAATTCCACATAGAAGTCCAATTGGTAACAAAAAGTACTGCCAAACATTTTACCTTAACTCTCAGAGAGGAAGAGGAGTGGGAAAAAAAGAAATATGGGGGGGGGGGGTGAATAACAAATTATTCAATTTGCAGAGCAGGTCCTGCCAGGGGAAACAGGGTTCTAGCAAGGGCCTCCAGCCACTTGTCATGGGTCCCTTAATTGACAGATTGATCCTCTGCAGGAATGGTAGATTTTATTTGTTAAGACAGGATACTGCCAAATCTACATACATAGCAGCCCACTTTTTAACAAAGTCCCCCTCAAGCTGGTATAAGGCTGGTAGCTGCTTGGGAGATACAAGGAGCCTGACAGAATTTTTTCAGTCTCCATAAAGGAAGACTGCAAACAGAGGAGCTTCATCTGTCAGAGATCCGAGACACCCAACATCAGACAGAGTCTCAGTTGCTGAAGGCTCAAAGGCTGCTTATTCTGCAGGCAGATCTGATAGTAATTCTGCAAAGGGTACAGGGTGCCTATGGCCTCTGCTGTCAGCAGTGCTATTTGGCCCATGTAATTAAATCTTCTCTGGATAAAGCAGGGGAAGCAGCCACATTCAGAAGAGCTAAAGCTCAGAAGATTACATTATTGATTTATGACCCATTGGCCAGATGCATACAAGCCCGAAACAGCTGTGTGAAGTTTGGGATACATTGTTCTATATTATTAGGCTGTATTTGCACTATACACCAGCAGTGCTTGGCAAAAAGCTGGCCAATGGGGCATAAAGTGATTTGTATGGTTCCATCCACTTTCTCAAAATGAGGAATAATTCCCCTGTTTCATTGAGATTTGATGGAATGAAGCATGTGAATACATTTTGTTGTAAGAAGGCTTTACTGTGCTTTTACTTGACTTAAAAAGGCACATCCTCACAGACCTACTACAAAACTTCCAGAAACACACTTTTGGATTGAATTTAAAAGGTCACAAAGGATTAATGTGCTTTACACTGACAGCACTTTTGAGAATGCTATTAACTCATTTTTAAAAGCCATATTCCCAATGTTTACATGTACTGCAGTCAGACTACAGCCTTGAAGTAGCAAAACTGGCAGATTCTTACAGTTAGCTAATAAAATATAGCAGGTTTATATCTAATGAATATGCCACATGCAAATGAACAAATACTCACCAATGGGAAGTGCAAACGTATTAGGAAGGGTTCGAGTACAGTAGAACATCAAATGAAATTGAGATGTTGTTATAAGGCAGAACAACGTAGAGACGGTGGATCCAAACTGCTTCCATATCTCTTTCTGTAACTGCCATAGTGCAAAAATGACAGTCAAACCTAAAGATCCTCGAACTAGTAGAATGAAAAGAAAACATGTTTTGACATTGTAAAACATTATTAGTATTTTAGCAGTGTGTATAGTTAGATAGTCACTTCATGCAGAATCAAGTGAACTTTAGAATAATTTGTGTCTACAGCTACATGGACGATTCTCATCTCTGAGAGAAATAGACTTGTTGACACTCATGACATCAGCAGTACAGTTATTTTCAATGTGCTGCCAAGGGAATGACTGCCAAAAAGTGGTTAAATCTCTTAGCTGCAGAGATATTTAATCACCCGTATAGCCCTAGCCAAATTTAATGCAACATGCTAAAAAAAGTGTTTAGAAAATTATGCAACACCAAACTATAAGGAAGCCTCTAACATGTTTATGCATATAATAGGCAATGCATGCAAATTTAACTGCCATCTAATCCTTAAAGCCAGCCTAAAGTAAACTTGTGGCTTTAAACTGTAAACTAAACCAGGTGTTGTGCTATAGGCACCAATAGATGTCAAAACATACATTTAGTAAACACAGCTAAGCCTCTTAAGCTGCATCTAGAACCCCCTCATAAGAAAATACAGTTTTTGCAAGCACGCCCCTTATCACCATGCCCATGAAGCAAAACTTTCCCAAACTATCAGGTTACCAAAGTACTGTATTGTGGGATGGATAAGGAGTGCTCCTAACTTGTATTCTTTATTTTTTGCCCCATGTCTGAAAGGGGTCTATCCTTATTAAAGGTGGAACATTGATAACACCTTCAGAAGAAAGGATGGTTTTGGGCATAAGACAACCTTATCTGTATGAAGTATGAGGAATGGCTAATTAATGGAGAGGGCTGCCAACTCAGACAGACGTCTGACCAAGGCAGCAACCTAGGCTACTTTTTAGGAAAGGTCATCTAAGGGAATATCCCTGAAGGGTTAAAAGTGTGGTTTCGGCAGGACAGAGAAAAACAAGTTAAGATTCCAAGAAAGCAAAAAGGTGCTGCGATGGGGGCTTAATGCTAGATACACCTTAACCACTTGCCTACCAGGCACTTACATCCCCCTTCCTGCCCAGGCCATTTTTCAGCTTTCAGCGCTGTTGCACTTTGAATGACAACTGCGCGGTCATGCTACACTGTACCCAAACAAATTTTTTATCATTTTCTTCCCACAAATAGAGCTTTCTTTTGTTGGTATTTAACCACCTCAATAGAGTGCATTTTCACCCCCTTCCTGCCCAAGCCATTTTTCAGCTTTCAGCGCTGTCACACTTTGAATGACAATTGCGCGATCATACAACACTGTACCCAGATGAAATTGTTATATTTTTTTTCCCCACAAATAGCTTTCTTTTGGTGGTATTTGATCGCTTCTGTGGTTTTTATTTTTTGTGCTATAAACAAAAGAAGAGTGACAAGTTTGAAAAAAAAAACACAATATTTTTTACTTTTTGCTATAATAAATATCCAATTTTTTTTTCTTTAAAACAATTTTTTTCCTTAGTTTAGGCCGATAATTAATCTTCTACATATTTTTGGTAAAAAAAAAAAAAAAAAAAAAAATCGCAATAAGCGTATATTGATTGGTTTGCGCAACGACGCGGCTCTTTACAGAGATCAGGGTCGCGCCGTGCTCTAGCAACACAGCACGGCCGAGAGCGGCCGTTCTGAGATGTAGTCATATGATGGCATCCCAGAATGAGAGCTGCACAGCCCCGCCGTCATTTGACAGTGGGCGGGCAGCAAGCAGTTAAAGAAAACATTTTACAAGGGTAAGGGACACAAGATGTCTTTGAAATAAAATGGACAAGGATGAGACCTGAGCAGACAAGGCAGAATTCACACTGGAAGGAAGACATAGATCTGAAGTCGGAACTGAGACCAGGGAGTTATCAGCATTAGACGATTTGTGGTCCGAGCTACAAACAGAAGTAGTTTGTTGTTTAAGCTGGAGGTTAAGATGTCTACATCTGGAGTCCCCCATTTCTCATACATCAGATTAAAAATTGCCTGATATGTGGACTGCAGAGATTGGTGGACAGTAAGTTTCCATCTATGAGATTTATCTTTCAAGGCTGTCATTCTGGACTCCTGGTTCCCCCTTGGTGGTTTATGTAAGCCACAACCATGGCATTGTCACGACTGCACCGCGATTGATTGGGTGTCATTAAAGAAGGGGGGTCCAATGTTTTAGATAGGGTTGCCACCTCATCTCTTTAAACCCGAACACATATGAATTATACAGGTTCTGAAGATAATTTAATGTAGATAATGCACCAAGTGAGTTTAATTACCACCTTAATCAGCCACAGATTCTGTGTAATATGTGTTCAGGTTTAAAGGGATGAGGTGGCAACCCTATTTGCAGAGCCACTCAAACTGCTCTGAGCTCCTAGATGTTGTTGGGAGAGCTTGGCTTCCACAGGCAGGGCCGCCATCAGCGGGGTACAGCCAATACAACTATAAGGGGCCCTGGGGCCTGCCCGGGCCAGAAGAAGGCAGGACGGGTGAAGGGGAGCCATGTTGTACACTATAGAAACAATCTCACAGCTTCTCTCTGAGCTGCTCTCTGTGTCATTGAGTTAAGACATCAAACTTTTTGCTGCCACATCTGGCTATTATGTGCATGTGCACCCCTCGTGTGACCTGCCTGTATTGTGCTCCTCTGTGTCAGCAACATGTCAGCTTTGTGGAAACGAGCTGGGACTAGGTAGGGAGAGTTCCTCTAAAAGTAGGGGCTGTGAAGGAAAAGGAGGCGCTGTTTGTGTACAAGGAGAGGCCAGAGGCTTGTGTGTTTACAGTTTTGTATGTGTGTGTGTGGGGCTGACACACACATACATTATATATATACACATTATATATATATATATATATATATATATATATATATATATATACACACACACACACAGGTGGGGGGGCTGACATATATACAGGTGTGAGGGGGCTGACATATTCAGGTGTGAGGGGGAGCTGACATATATACAGGTGTGGAGGTAGAGCTGACATATATACACAGGTGTGTGTGGGGGGGCTGACATATATACACAGGTGTGTGTGGGGGGGCTGACATATATACACAGGTGTGTGTGGGGGGGCTGACATATATACAGGTGTGTGTAGGGGGGCTGACGTATATACGGGTGTGGGGCTGACATATATAGAGGGGTGTGTGTGGGGGGGCTGACATATATACAGGTGTGGGGGAGTGGGGCTGACATATACAGGTGTGAGGGGGGCTGGCATATATATACAGGATTGAGGGGGGCTGACATATATACAGGCGTGAGGGGGGCTGGCATATATACAGGTGAGGGGGGCTGCCATATATACAGGATTGAGGGGGGCTGACATATATAAAACACTGAGGGATGGCTGAGTGGATGGTGTGTGGATTTGGTGAGATGGCCCGTGGACAAGCCCTGGGGAATGTTGATGGTCAGGCTCATGAAGGCCCAGGCCTAAAGCTGTGTAATGCCGCGTACACACGACCGGACTTTACAGCAGACTTAGTTTGGTGGACCAGAGTCCGCCGGACAATCCGATCTTGTGTAGGCTCCCACAGACTTTTTTTCCCAAAAAGTCAGGCGTACCTAGAAATGAAACATGTTTCAAATCTGTTTATTGTAACTGCACCGGACTCAGTTCCTGACGGGAAGCCCGTTCGTTTGTATGCTGGTGCGACGGACCCTTAGGTCTGGTATGGATTTTAAGGGGAACTCCCTACGCTGAAAAAAAAACGACGTGGGTTCCCCCCCCAAAATCCATACCAGACCCCGATCCGAGCACGCACCCCGGCCGGTCAGGAAAGGGGGTGGGAACGAGCGAGCGCCCCCCCCCCCTGAACCGTACCAGGCCGCATGCCCTCAACATGGGGGGGTGGGTACTTTGGGGGAGGGGAGCACCCTGCGGCCCCCCCACCCCCAAGCACCTGGTCCCCATGTTGATGAGGACAAGGGCCTCTTCCCGACAACCCTGGCCGTTGGTTGTCGGGGGTCTGTGGGCGGGGGGCTTATCGGGATCTGGGAGCCCCCTTTAATAAGGGAGCCCCCAGATCCCGGCTCCCCACCCTATGTGAATGTCTATGGGGTACATGGTACCCCTACCCATTCACCTAGGGAAAAAGTGTCAATAAAAAAAAAAAATAAATAAATAAAAACATACTACACAGGTTTTTAAAGTAATTTATTAGACAGCTCCGGGGGTCTTCCTCCGGCTTCGGGGGTCTCTCTGGTTCTTCTCCCCTGTCTCCGGCCTCTTCTCCCGTTGTTGGACCTGTTCTCCGCGCTCTCCGGATCTTCTGCCGGGCTCCTCCCCTATCTTCTGCTCTTTTGCTATCGGTGGCCAGGTCTTCTGCCTTCTTCCCTCTTCTCTTCTTCCGATGTTGACATGACGCTCTCTCTGGCTGGAATGCTCTCTGAGCGCTCCGATGTGACTTATATAGGCGGTGACCCCGCCCCCTTATGCTGTCACAGTTCCTGGGCATGCTAGGACTATGACGGCATTAGAGGGCGTGGTCACCGGGTGATGTTGACCACGCCCCCTTAAGCCATCACAGTCCCAGCATGCCCAGGGACTGTGACGGCATAAGGGGTGGGGTCACCGCCTATAAGTCACATCGGAGCGCTCAGAGAGCATTCCAGCTGGAGAGAGCGTCGTGTCAACATCGGAAGAAGAGAAGAGGGAAGAAGGCAGAAGACCGGGCCACCGCTAGCAAAAGAGCGGCAAAAGAGCAGTAGATAGCTGAGGAGCCCGGCACGAGAACCGGAGACCGCGGAGAACAGGTCTAACAACGGGAGAAGAGGCCGGAGACAGGCGAGAAGAACCGGAAAGACCCCCGAAGTCGGAAGAAGACCCCCAAAGCTGTCTAATAAATTACTTTAAAAACCTGTGTAGTGTGTTTTTTTTTTTATTGACACTTTTTCCCTAGGTGAATGGGTAGGGGGTACCATGTACCCCATACTCATTCACATAGGGTGGGGGGCCGGGATCTGGGGGCCCCCTTATTAAAGGGGGCTCCTGGATTCCGATAAGCCCCCCGCCCGCAGACCCCGACAACCAACCGCCAGGGTTGTCGGGAAGAGGCCCTTGTCCTCATCAACATGGGGACAAGGTGCTTTGGGATGGGGGGGCCGCAGGGTGCCCCCCCTCCCCCAAAGCACCCACCCCCCCATGTTGAGGGCATGCGGCCTGGTACGGTTCAGGAGGGGGGCGCTCGCTCGTCCCCACCCCCTTTCCTGACTGGCCGGGCTGCGTGCTCGGATCAGGGTCTGGTATGGATTTTGGGGGGACCCCATGCCATTTTTTAGGCATAGGGGGTTCCCCTTAAAATCCATACCAGACCTAAGGGCCTGGTATGCCCCGCCTGGTATGCCCCTGGTAGCGGCGAGATTGACTTCCTTTTCTAGTCCCGTCATACCCGAGTCACGTTCAAAATGAACAGACTTGTACGTGTGTGGGCAAGTCCGTTCATTTTGAAAGTCCGCCGTAACTCCAGCGAAAGTCCGTCGGGAAGAACAGCAGACCTAGTCTGTTGGGAAGTCCGGTCGTGTGTAGGCAAGTCAGTCCGTTCAGAAAGTCTGGCGGGAAGAACGTCGGACCTAGTTTCACAGAAAGTCCGGTCGTGTGTATGCGGCATTGGGGGCCCAAAAATGTCTGATGGCTGCCCTGTCCACAGGCGACCATTTTACCTGGACCATGAGGGACTGGAACACTCCTCCCCTGCCTAAAAGACTGGTGTCTTGATATAATTTTCCATAGGGTTGGGTTTGAAATCTACCAAGACATGGAGTTCCTTGCTTGGTTGGACAGGAGCATGCTTTTCCAGGTCAACAGGATGGGCAAATGGTACAGTCTTGAAGGAGGCTACCATGAGGCCTAGAATTCTCATGGAGAATTCCATTTTCAGATGTCTGTTTGATCTCAATTATGGAGCGTGGCCTCAGAGAAAGAATTTTTTTTCTGTAAGGAAAACCTTGCGCCTTGTATTCTTCTTTATTTTTATTTTATATTTACCATGGGTAGTTTTGGCTGCAAGATTTAAGTGTTAAACTGATTACCATTCCATTTTTCAGTTTACGTCTTTGGAATGCCAGGAGTTTTTTGGGTTTTTTTTGCAATCTATAGAATCATTTAAACCTGTCTTGTGGAGGTATAGGCACAACAACTTTCTGGAACAGGAGGTAGTTCAGGGCATTCTTCTAATCAGACTGGGAAGTTGTTGGTTAATTTGAGAGATCTAGGACACCTTTGAACCAGAGAGAGGCAATCTGTAACTTTAAAGAGTGAAGGTGCCTCTTCATTGGGAAGAGGGCTTTGGGGAAGACTCTGTGGCCTAAACTTAAGTTTTGAATTTGAAGTCTGGCTAGAGCAGTTACGTGCTAATAGGGGGGTTTTGGGATCTTCCCCTGTGGGAGTAAAGCCTTCCCTCCTGTGACATGTTTAATGAACTGGTCAAGTGCCTCTCTAAGAAGACACTGGCCTTGAAAACACATACATGTGAGGAGATTTTTACAGACAGATTCAGCTGTCAATGCTTTAGCCATAAGATTTTGCACATGTGAATGGAGATTAAGGCCATTATGGAAACCTCTCTCATGTTGCTGTAAATTTCTGTTAAGGCATGATCCTGAGAAACAAGGTTATGTTGGTTCTCCATTTCCCTAGTTTAGTTAGCTGCAGTTTGACACTGCAGTGAAATCTGGTTACAGGGCTAGGCCTGCAAGAGTAAAGAGTGCCTTTAAGAGCATCTCAAACTTTCTATCTCTAGAATATTTGAAGGTAGGAACATCCTCAATAAGTGCAGTGCGATGTTAAAGACCAAGACAGCAGGATCAACTACAGGAATAGACCATTTATTTATGAACTCTTTTTCCACTGGACAGAGTTTAACAGATTTTTTTTTTTGGGGGGGGGGGGGGGGGCAAACATTCTGTCTGGAGTGATCCAATCATCACAGACTGCACATTCTATCTCTTCACAAAACAGTAGAGCTGCACAATTCTGGATAAAATGAGAATCACAATTCTTTTGCTTAGAATAAAGAAAGATCACGATTCCCAGCGTAACATCATCTTTCCCCGAAAAAATTGCCAAAAACAGGTACCCGTTCCCTACTGAAAGGTGCCAAACGTGGCACCGGAAGGGGGGGGGGGGGCGGGGATAGATAAGCGGAAGTTCCACTTTTGAGTGGAACTCCGCTTTAAATTGCCCTCATTTACAGAACGAAGTTCATTCCTTTGATCTAAAAGAACTAATGATACAATGTTTCTTTTTATCTCAATGTGATAAACTTTATTTTCAGTGCAGACCAGCTCTGCACTGAATCGTGGCAATGCTGGATTAAGATCGTGAGGGGGGTTGAATCGAGATTGCTCTTTTTTAACGATTAACCGACACAGCTCTAATGAATAGGGAAGGTTTTTAAAGATCTTGCAGATCTCTGTACCCAAAGGGGCATGGCAAGATGGAAGTAATTCAAGCTGCACAATGCCATGGATCTTGTGATCAGCAGGAATAAGCTTTTCCACGTTAGCAAGCATGTTGTGAAAAGCTCCCTCTTCAATACAGCGGCATCCTGGGAGGAGAAAAAAAACTTCTGCACCTTCCTCCAGTACTGCCTCTGTGCCTGCCTCATCTAGGGCAGGCATATTGGGATCCAACTTAGATAGAGAAACAGAAGTAGGAGAGGAGGCATGGCATTTCAGAGCCTTGGGCAAAGATGTCTCTATAAACACATTTTTTTTTTGTCCAAGGAATTGTGACATGGATGCAGAAAATTATGATTTTGTCAAGTGGACCACACGGTCAATAGCAAGGTCCACATGGCCACAGTCATGTGGACCAGTAAGTAAGGGAAGGGATGCTATAAATAATTATTGGTTTACTGGGCAACTCTGCTGGCAGTTGGGAAGGATGCAGGTTAGGTCATACCATTGGAGATTGTTCAGACACCCTGTCCTTACAGCTGGTGGCGACAACACCAGGGTTTTCTCCTTCACCTCCTCAATGACCTCTTCCATTATGTTATCCTCTGTTCCACCAATCTCCTTTAAGTATTCAAAAGGCTATACACTGGCTCAGGTTACATGATGCCATGCAATTCTGCAGCTGGTATTCCCAGAGCACAGGAGGGTAGAGGAATCCAGAATCCCATGCACAGGGGCTAAATGTTCAGCGTGCATAAGGCCTAAAGAGTACATACTGTCCAGCTAATCAGTTCAGTTTTCCTGACTTGTGGCTCAGAAAAATCACATTCTAATTTATATTTTTAGGAGGATCAAACCTACGTAGGCTCTCCATCTTGCATTGTGGCCTGGGTAAAAACACCTACATGGTGTGCTGCATATCTGTAAAATATTTCTGGCAATGTGACATAATAAACTAAATTTTTTACTCTAAATAAAATATGCCTCATTTCTTTCTCCGACATAGTGACCAAATACAAAGACTTGCTTACCCCCTTGGCGCCAGCGCCTGCAGGCCTTTTAAGGGGTTTCAGATGTCAGGAGGCGGGGCGGGGTTTATGATCATGTGACCGTAGTGATTGGCTGTCAATCGGCGGTCACATGATTGGAAGCTTTCCATTAGCCGCTAGGAGCGGGCAGGGCAAGGGGCTCTTGGCACAGCTGGTTTTGCAATGTTGCATGCAAATATGCAGCCGCTTGGTGCCAAGACCTACCCACCAAGAGGCTGTATATTTGCGCCCTGTTGGCACCAAGAGGTTAATGTGTAGTGGGCCTCTAAAATATTTATAGCTGCTGTGTTTGGAATATCAGAACCTTTTTTCTCTTTTTTTGTTTAATATCTGTTTATTGAAGTATTTTAGTACAGATAAAGGGAACAAGTACAGCATAAGATAGCCGAAACATAGGGCTAAGATACATCCTGTGTACAGAGCATAGGTATTGCAAGAAATGTGCAAGTCAGTAGGGGTATTAACATGGCAGATCAGTGAAAGATTACTTAAAAAGTATATTAGGTCTACGAAAAAAAAAAAAAAAAAAAAAAAAAAAAAAAGAATTGGAAGGGTAATAGGAAGGGAGAGTGAGGGGAAAGGGGATCATTGCCTCGGGCTATGCTATCAGCATGATAATCCAATAAAGTATATTACAGAATTTGCATAGAATCATGAAGATGTGGATATGGCAGTTTGCAACAGATCTGTGAGTGACATTTTTAAAACGTACTAACAGGACCATACCCTGCTATGAGAACTAGAAGGCTGGCAAGAAATCTCAGAAAGCTCTTCCACGAGACATATGCCATCTGCTTTCTGAAACCACTGGATTATGGAATAGATTTTTGCCCCCCAGCGAGTAGGAATAATGTCCCGTACACACGATCGGAATTTCGGCCAGCAAAAGACCGATGAGAGCTTTTGGTCAGAAAATGCGACCGTGCGTATGCTCCATCGGACTTTTGCTAGCGAATTCCAGCCAACAAAAGATTGAGAGCATGCAATTCGGTCGGAAATTCCAATCGTCTGTACCAATTCCGACGCACAAAATTTCTACGCATGCTAGGAAGCTTTGAACTTCATTTTCTCGGCTCGTCGTAGTGTTGTACATCACCACGTTCTTGACGATCGAAAGTTCAGCGAATTTTTGTGTGACCGTGTGTATGCCAAGCTTGAGCGGAATTCCGTTGGAAAAACCATCCAAGATTTTTCTGACGGAAATTCCGCTCGTGTGTACGCGGCATAAGAGATATAGCAGCTTTTAAAAGATGTGGGGGTAACAGTGTTTTTATTGGCCTACAGTAAAATAGAACAGCCCATTGAGCATTGTTATGCATTGATGTACATGAATGTGCTAAAAACAGGCAAGATTTTTTTTTCTCAGTCATTGAGGAACACATATACTGACACCTACAGGAGGATCTGGATACTGTAATAATAAAATAAAAAAAAAAAAACCATGAACAACCCAGTATAACCCCTCACACTCCCTCCCAGCATACCTCCACTTTTTGCTTGTGTCCTAGAAGGATAAGCATATTGACCAAAGTTTGACCATTTTTACTATGCATGTTTATGGTCTTGCTTTCATCACTGAGGAAAGCCAAGAGTGAGGAGGTATGACACAAGGCTGGCCACTGTTTTTATTTTTTTAATTGCCAGTTTATAAATCTTTTTACAGCCAGCAGTACAGTATGACCCCAGTGTGTTTGAATCCTGTGCCCCTTAAAGCCTGATTCACACCTATGCATTTTTAGTGCTTTTTGCATATTTGCACTACAAGGTTTCCTTTGGAACACGTGCTGTAGTGCAAATCTGCAAAAAAGCACTAAAAATGCATAGGTGTGAATCAGACCTAAAAGAAATATGGTATTGTGTTTTTTTTAAATCATACTTACCTAGGTGGATGCAGCATCGATCCAATGCTGTATCAGTGCCACGCTGGCTCTAAGGCTGAGAAGTGAGCGATCAGACACCGCTCATCGCTCAGTTCTCCCCGGCACTCTAAGCAGACTAAGTCACGGCTCTCTGCTCCCCCCCCCGCTCACTGGAGGGCTGGGCTGTGAAGGGGCAGGAGCAGCTGGCTCAGGCTCTCAGCAAGTCGCTGAGAGCCTGAGCCAGGTGCTGGTCCAGGCTCCTGGGTGGATCTTGACCACTGGGTCACGATCTTTCCCCAGCCTGGACCGGTTCGGTGACGTGAAGGATTTTATGGAGAGTAAAAAAATTCATTCATCTCTACAAAGCACATGAACACAATGCATACATGAACTACCCTCTCTGAAAACAGCAGCTAAATGTTCACATATATGCATTTGTGAAGCCCACCCTAAAAACACTGTCTACCTTGCCAGAGTTCCCTTTTCTGCTCCTGCCATGGTCACGCCAGGTGCTAGAATTAGTCACTCACTTGGCTGCTATACTCAAACAATGCCCCATAGGAGGTCTGTGACATTAAAATATAGAAGTGAGCTCCTGCCAAATATTTTTTTTAAGATTTCAATAGACAGTAGTGGGCAAATGTTTAAAATTGGAGTTTTAATAGGCAGCTGGGCCTGGGCATTTGAGAAGTTGGCACCTAGCTGCCTGTAGGCTTGTTGCCATAGACACCGGTAAACAAACCATCACCTCACAAGCTCTCAAAAAACCCTGTTAGACTTACCGATAATGGTATTTCCATGAATCTTCCAGGACAGCTACTCAAGAGATGATTGGCTCCGCTCTCTACAGGAAAGACAAATCAGGTACAATTTAAAAGGCCCCTCCCTCTCCTCTGACCCTCCAGGAGCACACCGTAATGTTTGTTGTTTTTTTATAGGTCTGGTAACTGTGGTTGGTGGACCCCCCTTCTGTTGGCGATATCCAGGACTGGTTGTGGCCATGTCTTGGGTGTTTTTCTATATTTATAGACCGAGAAGGGCCCCCTGTATGTATTGGGTTACTTGCCTCCCTGGTGGTTTAGCAGCGGCAACTCCCTTCCATGCCCAGCATCTAGCTGTGTGGAGAGGCATCTTCCTTGTGTCTTCCCCGTGTTGGGTGTACCAAAATGGCGTCAGAGGACTTCCCGTTGATGCGGCAAGGTGGCACCAGAAGTGACATGACACTTCCTGGACGCTGTTTTCTTAAAGGATCTCAGCGTGGTACAATGCAGGGGACTCGCTGCTTTGGAAACAAGCAGGTCCATTACTGCCCCCAAGGTAAGCCCTCATCTGTGGATAAAGTGCTACTGCAGCAGGGGGGGGGGGGGTCTGTATAAGCATTTTTTATGGTTTTGTTTTCTGTTTTTTTTTTTTTTTCTAGGTTGACAAACCTGTAAAGAAATAATGTGGGAACTGTAGAGCCAGGTCGATAGTTGTAAGAAACTATTTTGTGAGGACCAAAGATCGTTAGTTCATGTAATGTTTTTGACCTGGAAGAAGGTCAGAATCTGGTATCTACATCTGATAAGTCTGCATCAGAGAATAAATACCTTTACCAGTAAGTCTAACAGGGGTTTTCCCCCCTCATCTTCCAGGACAGTTACTTGAGAAGATAAGCAAGGTTCTATACCTTAGGGAGGGACGACAGCCTGAAACACTTTCCTACCAAAGGAGAGGTCCTGGCTGGAGAGCATCTGGACTCTATAATGCTTGATAAACGCATGAGAAGTGGACCAGACAGCAGCTTTAAAAATTTTTTCTCTTGATGCTCCCGCTCTTTCTGCCCATGACGCGGCCAAAGATCTCACTGAATGAGCTCTAACTCTGGAGGGGTGTGACCTAACGCTCTGTAAGTTTCACAAATTGCTTCCCTAATCCATCTGGAAATGGAACTTTTAGATGCTTTGGTCCCCTTTTTGGGGCCACTGAACCACACTAAGAGTTGGATCTCCTAAACTCACTAGACCTTTCTAGATAAAAGCAGAAGGCATCTCTTCACGTCCAAAACAAAAAAATAAATAAATAAAAAAAAAAAAACCCTTTCCTCTTCCGCATTCTTGGGGGAGGAACAAAAACTAGGAAGAACTACCTCCTGGGACCTGTGAAAGCTGAAAGAAACTTTGGGCAAGTACAAAGGATCGGGCCTAATCACTACCCTGTCCTCGAAAATCCTCAGGAAAGGGTCCTTACAGGAATACAGGAAAGGGATTCTAGATCAGAAATCCTTCTCCCTGACGTTCTAGCCAAAAGAAAGGTATTCTTTAAGGAAATCAATTTCAGAGAGGCCTCATGCAATGGCTCAAAAGGTGCCCTAGGTAGAGCATTTAATACTAACGACAGATCCCAGGGAGGAATCTGTTTAACAGCCCTGGGTGTACGCCTAGTTCTGGCTGAAAGGAACCTCTTGACCAAAGGGTCCTCAGCTAGTGTTCTTTCTGCAAACAGACGGGCAGGGCAGCAACCTGAACCCTAAGGGTGCTGACAGAAAGTCCTTTCTCTACTCCCCTCTAAAAAATCTAGTATATAAGGAGTAGAAAAAGAATCCATTCCTGCCTTCTTTGAGGAAACAAGTTTTCCAAACTTTCCCATAGATCTTTCTTGTGACTAACTTACGGCTGTCCAGGACAGTCTCAATAACCCTCTCTGAACACCCCCTTAGCTGTAGGATGTGCTGCTCAGCCTCCAGGCCATCAAATGGAAGGGTTTGGATGGATTATCGGCCCCTGATGGAGAAGATCCCTCTGCTCCGAGAGGGGCGGGGGGGGGGTTCTATTGAGAGAGCTCTCAGCGAGGAGAACCAACTCCTCCTGGGCCACCAAGGGGCAATTAAGATAACTTCCACTTGATCCTGAACAATCTTCCAAACTACCTTTGGCAAGAGAGGAAACGGAGGGCTAGAGTGAAGTTCCACAGGAAAGAGCGCATATGTCCCTGTCTCTTTCCAGTGAGAATAAAACCGGTAGTTTCTTGTTGAGACTGGACGCAAAAAGATCCACTCTGGGAACACCCCACCATAACACAATTTCATGGAACGTGTCGATTCAGTTCCCAACTGCTGCCACTGATGTTAGCTCTGCTCAGATAGTGCGCCAGAACATTTGCTGTCCTACTGATGTGCACCTCCCTGACTGAAGAGACATTGTTCTCTGCCCAGGACAGAATCTGCTGGCTTAACAATAGAAGAGTATCTGAGCGAGTGCCCCCTTGCTTGTTTAGGTACGCCACGGTCGTGGCATTGTCTGAAAAAAAATCAACAGGTCTTTTGAATTGACCCACTCCTCCAGAGCAATTAAAGCCTTCCCCACTGCTAACAGTTCTCTGAAATTCGATGACTGGAATGCCTCCTCTGGCAGCCAGGCTCCCTGGGCCTGCCATTCCCCTGAGTGAGCTCTCCAGCCCCACAGACTGGCATCTGTAGTCATTTTCATTGGGGAATACTGTGTCCAGCCCTTGCCTCCCTGCAGATGTTCCCATTGGTCCCAACAGGACAGATTGAGAAAATCCTCACTTGGAAGCTGTACAAGCGGATTCAAAGAGCTTTTTCTGCGATCCCAATGACACAGAAGAAATGCCTGAAGGGGCCTGGAATGGTATTGAGCCCATGACACCCCCGCAATAGCTGCAGTCATTAAGCCCAATAACTGCATGGTCTGACAAAGGGAGGCCTGTGGGAGCAACCTGAAGAAGTTCTGCACGGAGAGAAGAATCTTTAAAATCTTTTCTTCAGGAAGAAAAATCTTTTGGGCAACTGTCTATTAGGTAACCCAAAAAGGGCATTCTCTGGGAGGGTACCAGGCAAGACTTCTGCTGATTGACCTTCCACCCCAATTTCTGAAAGATCAATTACATATCCTGAACAAGGCTCTCTTTCTCTCAGGCAAAAACCAAAAAATCATCTAAATATGGAACGATCGATACCTTCTATATTTGAAAATAGGCCATGACTTCGGCCATGATTTTCATGAAAATCCTTGGTGCTGCCAAGAGACCAAAAGGGAGGGCCCTGAACTGCCAATGACTTGGACCATTCTCCATGAGAACTGCAAATCTGAGGAACTTTTGTATGATTCTGGCAGATTAGTACATGAAGGTAAGCATCCTGAAGATCCAGGGTTATCATGAACACTCCTGGTAATAACGGATTCCTTACAGAATAAATATTTTCCATCCGGAATCATCTGTAGACTATGAATCTGTTCAGGATGCTTAAATTGATGACCATCCGAAACCCGCCGGAAGCCTTTCTTACCAGAAAGGACGTGTGAATAAAATCCTCAGAGTTTTTGATCTTCTGGAACAGGAGAAATAAACCCCTCCATTTCCCACATTGCAATCAGATTCACCATGGCCTGCCGTCTCTTTTGGTCCCTCGGTAGATGGGTAAGAAAAAACCTCTGGGGTGGGGTCTTTTGAATTCCAACCTGTAACCTTATTCTATCAATTGGAGGATACAAGGATTGCTGGTAACCTCTGCCCATTTCTTGATGAAATGGGACAATCTCCCTCCTTCCCCCGCTCTGGCGTCACTGGGAAATTGTGGTAGGGGCTGAAGGAGCAAAGAGTGCACCCCTTTTTGCTTGTCTTTGTTAAATGGCCACTTCTTCTTTGCCCGTTGGTCTTAAAATTAACTTTGTTCTGAAAGCCACGAAAAGGCCTCTTATTCTGGGACTTATTCTTTTGAGAAGGTGGAAACCGTTTACTCTTCTCCGAGGAACAAGCTAGGACTTCCTCTAAGGAAGAGCCGAATAAGAGCTTGCCCTCAAAGGGTATGCCGCAAAGTTTATTCTTGGAGGTAAGATCACCTTCCCAAGATTTCAGCCAGATGGCCCAACTAGCTGAATTAAATGAGTGCTGATGTTCTGGAAACAGATTTTACAATCTGCTGCCGCATCAGCCAAAAAAGCAACTGACCAACTGACTTGGCAATAAGGGGTAGAGAATCCCTGATCTCCTCTATGGGGATGTCGGAGGAGAGAAGGTCATCCAAACGTTGGACCCACACATCTAAATTCCTAGCAACACAGGTGGACGCTACAGCTGGCCCTAAAGAAAAAGCAGAGGCATCCCAGGCCTTACATAATAAAAAGAGTCGGCCTTACTATCCATCTAATCCTTAAGGACTCCAGAGTCCTCAAATGAAAGATGTGACTTTTTACATACTTGTGACATAGGAGCATCTAATCTGGGATATTTGAAAAATAAAACTCAAAATTGGACTGAAAGGGAAACCTTCTCTTATGTCCTCGAGACTGGAACAACCTTCTTTCAGGTTCTTTCCATTCAGAAACGATCATGTCCTTGAGTGAATGATATACAGGAAAATACCTAGTTTTCTGTCCTTGTAGACCTCTGTACATCTTATCTTGAACGGACTGGGCTTGCTGAGGCATCTCGATCTGTTCAGAAGTATATATTGACTTTAATAGTTTCTCAATATCTTCAACTGGAAAAAGATACCTAGTTGAGCTACCAGTATCCTCATCCTCTGATGCAGACTTATCAGACATAGATACTCTCACCTTCTACCAGGTCAGAAACATTACATGAACGAACAGTCTTTGGTACCAAGAGAGGTAGAGATCTAGCTGGGAATGAAGGCTCCTTAGTCCCAGGCTTAGAAGTGGAAGGACATAGCCCGGCTACTCTGTTGTTAAAGGACTGAAAAAAGGCCACTACCTCCTTCATTGAAGTCATCAACTCCTTTATAGAGGCAGAAGACCCAGAACCTGTCGGAATACAATCCTCACAAAATAGTTTCTTACAACTATCAGAAAGCCTGGCTCTACAGTTCCCACATTTTTTCCTTACAGGTTTGTCAACCTAGAAAAAAGTAAAAAAAAAAAAAAAAAAAAAAAAAAAAAAAAAAAAAACAGAAAACAAAACCATAAAAAATGCTTATACAGACCCCCCCCTGCTGCAGTATCTCTTTATCCACAGATAAGGGCTTACCTTGGGGGCAGTAATGGACCCGGATGCTGCCGCTGGCTCAACTCAAGCGGGTGCTCCATCCTCAGTCCTGTCTTCAGATTCCACAGAGAGCGTAAACCGGCTGGCGAGATTCCTCTGACTGCCGCTGCACTGCTAAACCAGTCTGCCCTGCGTTTGGCAGATTGTTTCCAAAGCAGCAAGTCCCCTGCATTGTACCACGCTGAGATCCTTTAAGAAGACAGCGTTCAGGAAGTGTGTCATGTCACTTCCGGTGCCACCTTGCCGCATCAACGGGAAGTCCTCCGATGCCATTTTGGTACACCTAACACGGGGAAGACACAAGGAAGATGCCTCTCCACACAGCTAGATGCTGGGCATGGAAGGGAGTTGCCGCTGCTAAACCACCAGGGAGGCAAGTAACCCAATACATACAGGGGGCCCTTCTCGGTCTATAAATATAGAAAAACACCCAAGACATGGCCACAACTAGTCCTAGATATCACCAACAGAAGGGGGGTCCACCAACCACAGTTACCAGACCTATAAAAAACAACAAACATTCCGGTGTGCTCCTGGAGGGTCTGGAAACACAAAAACAACAGAGGGTCAGAGGAGAGGGAGGGGCCTTTTAAATTGTGTCTGATTTGTGTTGCCTGTAGAGGGCGGAGCCAATAATCTCTCAAGTACTTGCCCTGGAAGATGAGGGGGGAAAGAATCCTTTAGACTAGGTGACTCAAACTGGGAAGAAGAGAGAGGGAGACAAAAATGATTCTGATTGTACATGTTGTGACCTATGTGAAGAAGTATAACGGTATTTCCTGGTTGTACAGAACCCCAAAACTGTTATATGGATCCTACCCGTGGCAGTCTGCAGTATTTGGACTTGCTGTGGCTGGGATGATATGCTAAATTCTAACCCCAACACTTCCATCAGAGCCAGCTGGTCCATTACCTTCGGCCACTTCAGGAGGCAAGACCTCTTCCCACAATGGGTGAGGTGACACCGTCTAGGTAATTGGCCAATGACCAAGGAGTCAATTGTGGTGCTGCCTGAGGGCTGGAAAAACAAAGAACCCATAGTGTCAAGCAGACCTTGGGAATGGCAACCCAGGAGTGCTCTTGGTATCATAATGGGTTTAGAACCCCACTGTGAGAACTAGCACTAGGCCATAATACCACCTACTATTTTCTGCACCTCGCCTCATAGGCTAGGCCTTTTGGCTGAGACCAGGGCAATTTTTGTTACCAAGCCACAAGGTCTAGCAACTGTATAGCACATTGGCACTTATTTATTATTCTATTCATCATGTGTGTGTCATTTCACACTTTTGTGTCTTATTTTCCATGCCACAAGATGGTAGGATGTAGGTCTTTGGGCCCACCCTGAAGTCTAGAGGGGGGAATGTGTGGCCATCAGGTTCCTTACTCCCCTGCCTTGGGAATCTCTCTTTGGAGAGGCCTCACCCAGTAGTCAGGGGTCAGCTTTGGCTAGCCACAAGGCAAGCAGTCTACTAGGCCTTTGGCTAGGTGAACCAGAGTGTTCTTGCCCATAATTGGAGAGCTGTATCCCAGAAGAGTGTGAGTGAGAGTGTGTGTGACAGAGAGTGAGAGTGAGAGTGTGTGTGTGGTTGGGGTCAGGAAAGAGTATTGCACAGAGCAACCCCGAACCTCCTCCTCTGTGTCTTCCCCCATAGCAAGCAGTTTGCTTTTGGAGGGCAGATGCGTGGGCTTGATCCTAAGCCAGGCTGTATGTGTCTATTGACACCCTGGCAAAGCATCTTCTCCCCATGTTGATGAGGACAAGTGTGGGGAGTAATCCCCAGATCCTGACCCCCTCATGTGAATGAGCATAGGGTAAATAAATAGTTGCCCTACTCATTCACCAAATACATTTAAAAACTAAATAAAAACACAACCGTTTTTGACAAGTCCTTTATTACAAAAAAAAAAAAAAAAAGTCTGCCTATGTAAATCCATTATATATTATGAACGCCGGCTACTAACCCCCAAGAAAAAAAAAAAAAACAGCCACCCACCGAACATGACTGCTCCTGCTTGACACTCGCCTAAGCAGTGCTTCCCCCTGCCACTAAGTAAACAAAGGGCAGGCATCACTGGCCAGCCACTGGTGACTCTGCCCCTATGATGTCCCTGGAGAACCCATCCCCTGACAATATAGGGAGTGGGGTCAATCAGTGATGACTGGGCTGAAATCACACTGCACAGAACTGCATGTGAATCGCAGCGCATTGCTGTGCGATTCTGGGTGCGAATCACCCCTTAAGGACGTCACAAAACACAGTACAATTGCATGCACCTGAATGCATGGTACAGTAGTACCACAAGATCCAGTTGCTTTGCGTTTTTTAAAGTACTGCATGCACTTTTTTGGTGGGATCTCAAACGAATGGGCTGAAATTGCACTGCTTCTAGATAGCATTTAAATTGGCCTTAAAAACATATCAAAAACGCAAGAAGTAGCATTGCAGCTGCACTACAAAATCATGTTGAGAACTAGATCAAAATTGCATTGCACTGATGTGAACCTAGCCTAATAGTCCTCAAATTGTCGAATACAGCCTATCTTTCAAAATACACGTGGCATATACAAGGCCTGCGAGCTGAATATGGCCCACCAGCCCTTGTCACATGGCCACCTCCTGCTCTCACCCTCTGCTTCCCACTGTCACTTGTAAATACAGAGGCCTTCTGTGTTTACAATGACAGCTATGATCTCAGTGGCTCTTGTATCCCTGCAGGCACTCACGGAGGGGCTGGATCTGACATCTACCTGCAAGACGGCAGAACTGAATTCACTGGTAGTGGATACAAATATACAGATCTGCCTACACAGGTACTAGAGTCCAATACGCAGGGAGAGAGCCAACTAGTAGAGATCCAAGGAAGCTACAGGGTGTGGGGGTTGTGGTGAAGTGGAGGCAGATGTGCAAAGGTTGAAACCCAGGAGGAGGGGTGGTACTCCTTTATATTGGCTTTGGGAATTTATAAATGCTGCAATTTAGAAATCAGATAAAAGGTTTAGTGCTGGGAAACCCATTTTGATAGATAAAAAAGTGCATTTTATATACATCTATATAGATCAGACCAAAATGAGGAGGAATGAGGGACAGTTGGGAGCTATGCTGAATGGAGTGGCGGCAATGTCTGCTCACACACAGGGAGGACATCTCACCTATCAGCTGGGAATAAAACTTGGACACCTCCAACACAGAGCCCACCAACACAGCCGGAGCGGACAGAAGACTGAGGAAGATCGGGCCGAGGAACGTCCTGGGGACCACCCCGGGGAACTCATGGTGATCGTACTGTACGAGGGGGGAGACAAACACGAGGGATTAGTATGTCATCCGTACACAGTTCCCCCTCCCCCGGTCACTACATTACCTGCTCCAAGTCCAGCCTATGATACAGGAGGTCATGGGCGGCCTGTAAGTTAAAGCTCTCCTCCACTTTGCTGTACGGACACACGGCCAGATGTACAAACGCCACCGCCACGTAGAGGAGCAGGAGAGCGTACCCGCCGCTTCTCCCCTTCACCGCCATGTCGGATGGAGGCGCAGCACGCCCCCTACCGGCGTCACAGGCCGCTACAGCTATTCTAGGCAGGAGCCCTGCTTCTATACCCAGCACAGCCTGAGGTGACCGGCCTTTCCTATCTATACCCAGCACAGCCTGAGGTGACCGGCCTTTCCTATCTATACCCAGCACAGCCTGAGGTGACCGGCCTTTCCTATCTATACCCAGGTGACCGGCCTTCTTATACCCAGCACAGCCTGAGGTGACCGGCCTTTCCTATCTATACCCAGTACAGACTGAGGTGACCGGCCTTTCCTATCTATACCCAGGTGACCGGCCTTCTTATACCCAGCACAGCCTGAGGTGACCGGCCTTTCCTATCTATACCCAGGTAACCGGCCTTCTTATACCCAGCACAGCCTGAGGTGACCGGCCTTTCCTATCTATACCCAGCACAGCCTGAGGTGACCGGCCTTTCCTATTTATACCCAGCACAGACAGGTCACCGGACTTCTTCTCTTCGCATTAGTCTGTACCAGGCTACACAGTACATCCTCTGCCTGCCATCCTCACACAACTTCTCCGTACGCGTGGGGAGCTGATTGGCCCGAGCGTGGCGGCAGCGGATTCGTCCACATCCTGAAAAGTTGCCCCTCGCAGCCAATCACCGTGCAGGGAGGGCGGACACGGAAGTGACAGGCCGGCTTGGAAGGATACAATGTAGTGTGTCCGCAGTGAGTGCTGTCAGGGTAGGAGCTGTGTGCCGGTCTTGTATACCTGAGTGTTGTATGGGTGTCCCTTGTGCACTGCTAGTTCTCCTCCTGTAATATGGCAGTGAGAGGAAGGACTGGGAGCGCCGTGTCCATACACTTGGCCCCCTTGCTCCTCATTGTACTCTTCTTCATCTGTACAGCTGCTAAGAAGGAGCCGTGTGACACGTGTAGGAGGCTGGTGGACAGGTTCCATGAGGTAAACAATCTCCTTCTGCTGTGGGCTGTATAGAGGATTGTACACACACTATGGGGTTGATATACTAAAACTGGAGAGTGCAAAATCTGGTGCAGTTGTGCATGGCAGCCAATCAGCTTCTAAGTTCAGCTTGATCATTTAAGTTTTGGCAATAAAAGCTGGAAGCTGATTGGTTTCTATGCAAAGCTGCACCAGATTTTGCACCCTCCCAGTTTTAGTAAATTAGGCGCTGTGTGTCTATGTACTTCATGTCAGTGAGCAGGCTCATCTATTATCTGCACCATGTGTTTTCTTTAATGATCAACTGTTTACAATTAAGGATGCGATCAGGCGTGTTCGCAAACAGCAGGTGCAGAGCCCGCCAAGAAGTCGGCACTGGGGAGCGCTAATCTCAAGCAGTGAGATATTGTCCCGATGCACGGCTGCAGAGATGGGGAAATGTCTCACTGCGTGTGATTAGCGATTCCCAGTGCTGACTTCCTGGCGGGCTCTGCACCTGCTGTTTTGCGAACACACCTGAGCTCATCCTTATTTACAATCAAAGGATTGGGGCTTGGACAGGCTTCTGTCACATAATTTTCTTTACTTAATATAAACATAGAAAAGATGTCTTCTAGCTGAACTCCAGGATTGATTTGTATTGGTCCAGCTTGGCCCAGTGTAAGTATACATATCTCCTACCTGATGGGCTGCTGGGGAAGCTGACAGTAAAGTTGGATACACACTATACAATTTTCTGTAGATTTTTTTTTTTTTTTTTCCCTTCAGATTTAACAAACTATATAATATGAGGTCAAGCCTTAAGAGTTTTGATTTGTAGGTAATCAGGCAGGCCCTTGCACTACACGGTTTTGGTAAATCTAAAGGGAATCGGACAACAAAAGTTGTATAGTGTGTAAGGATGAGCTCCGGTGTGTTCGCACGGCCCACGTGCAGAGCCCGCCAGGAAGTCGGCACTGCGCTGGGCTAATCACAGGCAGTGAGACCTTTCCCGATCTCTGCAGCTGCGCATCGGGAAATGTCTCACTGCCTTTAATTAGCGCAGTGCGGACTTCCTGACGGGCTCTGCACGTGGGCTGTGCGAACACGCCAGAGCTCATCTTTAATGGTGTGTATGGACTCTTAGTGTAGTAGTCAGCGTTACTACAGTGATCTCCTGGGTACCGTTCTGATTCAGACGCACTGAAAATAATAGATGTTCTGTAAATGGTGGCAGTGCCACCCCCTGTGGCAAAACAAATATTCATCTTCTTCTTTCCACCATTATTTTTTTTAATCATAACAAACAGCTACAATGTGTATCCTGCATACAGCCTGCTTGGAATTTTTTTTCTAGGTTAAACCTGAACTTTTGAAATTACCTGTATTGCACAGTTACATAAACGTGCCACAATGTAAGTATGCATTATGCTCGGTTCATACTCCTGTGACTTGGGATCCAACTTTTAGATCCAAAGAGGCAGGACATGTGAAATGCGATGTATCTCTATAAAAGCCATTCCAATTGGCACAGCAAAGTCGGCGCAACTTCAGAAAAGGTTCCTGCACTACTTTGATCTGACTTTGACATGGCTTCAGTGCCAGAGAGTGTAAGACTCGGTTTACACTGCTGCGATGGCAATGTCGTATGACTTTGCCCTTGACTTTGCCCTGCAACTTCCTTCTGACTTGGATGCTATTTAGGAGCCTGTACAAGGGCTGAAATAACACCCAAGTCAGACCAAAGTAGCGCAGGAACCTTTTCTAAAGTCTGAGCGACTTGTGTAGTATCAGCTAAGATGGCTCTCATAGGGAAACATTGAGTTTGACAGGTCATGTGACTTGGGGTCTCACACGTTAGATGCCATGTCACAGCAGTGTGAACCGAGCCTCGAAGTCGGACTCCAAAGTTGCACTAATAAATCGCGCAACTATGGCGTCGGCTGGTGTGAACTGAGCCTTGCTCGTATTTGATCCCTGGGGAAGCTGAAAATAACTGTAGTAGTCAGCACTACTACAGATCATTCCTTTTAGCTTTAACTTAAATCATTTCAGGCACACTGTATGCAGTATTTTGTGATTTGAAGCACATTTTGTGTGTTTTTTTTTTTTTTTTTTAATGAATTAAAAAGCAGAAGATGAATATTACTGTTTTGCTGGCCCTCAGCCTGTGATTCTTGAGGCTTGTGTATGCACAATCAGTTTGTGTAGTATTCAGTGGTTTGAAGAATAGTGCCATTCAAATCTGATTATTTAGTTTGAATGAACTATGGCTTAAAAGCTAAGTTCACCTTAAAAAAAAAAAATAAATGCACATATTTTGCAGGAAAAAAAAATGTTCATTTATTATTTTTTTCCCACAGGAGCCTGCAGAACATTTCAGCAATGATCAGTGGATTGTGGGTACAATGTTGGGGCTCCTGCAGATGCTTCCTCCAGCTTTCTGCCCCTACCTTTGTAGGGGCTTATTGCAGAAAGTGTCCATGATTTTAAAGTGGTTGTAAATGCAATAATAAAAAAAAAAAAAAAACAGATTCATACTTGCCTGCTCTGTGGAATTGCACAAAGCAGCCCTGAACCTTCTTTCCTTTCCCACCAGTGCTTGTTGCACCTCCTCTCTGGCAAGTGCCCCCATGATAAGCCGCTTTGTATGGGGGCCCCTGTGTGGGCTTGCCCTGAAGCCTCGCTGTCTGCTTCTGTAGACACAGGTTACTTTCACACTGAGGCACTTTACAGGCGCTACAGCGCTAAAAATTGCAAAATAATTACAAAAAGAAGAGGCTTGACTACCAAGCAAATGGTATATACCAGTAGAAGGGCTGCGATTGCGCTTCAACCCCCAAAAAGACTGATAAAAAGTATCCCAAACAAGGGGGACAAAGAAAAGTGGGGCTTACTGAAGGGCAATACACAAATTAAATAATATAAAAAATGTAAATTTTATTGATGTATACAAAACATGCAGATAAAAGGATGAAAACCCAATCCTAGACTGATCCTGGTACAAAATGCCGACTAACCCTGGTGGGTTAGTCAATCACAACCATAGAAATGGGGGAACAAGACAACATGTAACAAGTAACATCGTCCGGACGCAAAGGAAATTGGTGTCAGCCTTGCCATCCACCACTGTGGAATGTCCAGCTGATTGCTAAGTATGGCGGCTGAGCTAACACCAATCCCCCGAGGGGAAGGGCTCGAGCTTGGGAAGGGAGAAGGGGCAGGGAAGAAATGAGAATGGTGATGATAAAGTAGTATGTCAACAGGACTCCGTGTGGGGACAGTCTTATAAGATGTCCATCTAACACCTTGAGCCGGTACGGTCGGACAACTAAAAGGTATAGGCAAAGGCAGTAAAGCTCAATATGAAGTGTATCACAGTCAATCAGTGTTGCTGTCAGTTGCCTGAAGTCCGGAAATCCTGATATAAATGTGTTCCCAGTACAAAGGTTTGTTATCAATCCGCAGTGAGCATAAACGGCTAGTATTACAGGGATTGTTCAATAGTGGAAACATCCACAATACATTGCCGCTCCCAGTTGTACATGAGTACCATCTTATGCCCTGGAAAAGGTGCGTTCTTGTGTGGGTACTCCACCTCCACGAGATCCTCTGATCATCCGAGCGGTATATCTTTGCGGGAGCGCTGTGTGTAGAGGGTAAGCAAGGCTGGTGTATGTAGCGGCTGATCACCTGAATGATAAGCCGAGTCCGTGCACATCCAAATTCTTCCCTTCTATTTGTTGTGATCATGTGATCATAGTCCTCCCTCGGTTTATGGGCTCTCAAGTGCCCAGGGAGGATGACGCCATAGTGTAGCATCCGGGCGGAAGTGACGTCAACCCGTTTCACATATGGTGGTGGTGTACGAGGACTCCTTTTTAAGAGTGTTCACTCCTCGGATACGCTCATTAGTGAAAACTTCTTAAAGGAGCATCCCAAGATCCGTGTAGTAAACAAATTGCGGAAGTTTGTTGATCGTTGCTTAACCATGCAACTACCAATTTTGTTTGTTTATTTCTGAGTGTTGATCCCTTCTAAAAATATCTTAGATAGAGACTAATTAGAGGTCCAAGCATGGTATTTAATGAGAGTAGGATACCGAAATTATAAGGTCACAGAATTATTAGCTGTTGCCCATGAAGGACACCATCAATCATTAGGGTGATTCCTAGCTACGATTACTATATAGATCATCATAGTAATAGATTGATATATCTGAAGCCATCCCACCTCAAAAAAAGATGGGGGGGGGGGGGGAGGAATGTGGACAAAGGAAAGTAAAAGAAGGGGGGACAAAGACATACACAAGACAGGCCACAATTAGGTACCGTATATACTCGAGTATAAGTCGTTCCGAGTATAAGTCGAGGCCCTAATTTACCACAAAAAAAATGGGAAAAACTTATTGACTCGAGTATAAGACGAGGGTGAGAAATGCACAGCTACTGTAAGTGGAAAAGAGGGTCAACAATGCCCATTTGCAGCATCACTGTGCCCATTTGCATGCCTCACTGTGCCCATTTGCAGCCATAGGTCCCCTAAACTTCAAATTCGGTAGTTAAGGGTTCCTAGATGCCCCCTAGCTGCAGCCAAAATTTGGGGTCTCTGAACCCAAAGGGTCCCGAAATGACATTGCTGCAGATGGACACAGTTGACCGAATTTGGGGCCCTGTATCTTGGGGCCAGTTAGTGCTAAGAACCCCAAATTTGATGTGCAAACCTAGTGGAACTAGTCACATAAAATTTCCAAAGCTGGGGTTTCTAGCACCAAGTGGCCCTGAGATACAGGGCCCCAAAAATCAGTTCAGAAAATGTCAAGCACTTTTCTGCAGCAGAAAATGACATTTTCGTAACCGGTTTTGGGGCCCCGTATCTCAGGGCCTCTTGGTGCTAGGAACCCCAGCTTTGGATATGTTATGGTACCAGTTCCACTGGGTTTGCACACCAAATTTGGGGTTCCTAGCACTAAGTGGCCCTGAGATATGGGGCCCCAAAGTCGGTTCAGAAAATGTCAAGCACTTTTTTGCAGCAGAGAATGACATTTTCCGAACCGACTTTGGGGCCCCGTATCTCGGGGCCACTTAGTGCTAGGAACCCCAAATTTGGATATGTTGTGGTACCAGTTCCTAGCACTACGTGGCCCTGAGATACGGGGCCCCAAAGTCGGTTCGGAAAATGAAAATTTTTGCTACAGAAAAGTGCTTGACTCAAGTATAAGTCGAGGGGGGCACTTTCAGCACAAAAAAATGTGCTGAAAAATTCGACTTATACTCGAGTATATACGGTACATATATGAGTGTGCTGGTATGTTGACCAACACACCCATACACTTGTACCAAAGCATATAAAGAATGCAAATAATACACTTCTAGCTGGCTCTGGCAAGGTGATCCAAATAACCTTGCCATCTGGGATAATCCCTAGGGGACAGTGACCTAGGTGTCCAAGAAGGGTTGTAGGTTTAGTTCTGTGTTGAGGCCCATAGGAACAAGAGAGCCCAACCGGAAGATCCACCACTTTTCCTTCTGTTGTAACACCTAGTCAAAGTCGCCTCTCCTAGGTGAGAGATTGCGGACATAAGTACCTTTTGACTTGCATGCCAGCCAGTTTGCCCTGATGGAACTGGGCAAAATGTCTGGCCACCGGTTTGTCCGTGTTTTTTTCCGCTATCTTTCTCATGTTTTCTCCCAAGCGGATTCTAAACTGTCATTTTGTCTTGCCGATATATATTTTGTTACATAGGCAAGTGATCATATAAATGACTTTTGTAGTAGCACAATTGACAAGATTTATTTATCTGAAAGTTGGTTTTGTTTTTGGAGTCACTGAAGGTAGCAGTCCTGTGCACATATGGACACACCTGGCAATGTCCGCAGGGGAACATCCCCTTGCTTCTGGGGAATTGGGACAGCCAGGAAGTGTCCATACTTCTGATGTGCTCCAACTGGATAAGGCTTTCTCCCAAGTTGCGAGCTCTCCTGGCCAACATCTTGGGGGAAGGTCCCACTATCTCTGCTATGCCAGGAGTGTTGGTGAGGATCCCCCAGTGTTTCTATAGTAAAGATCTAACAGCATCCCACTGGGTACCAAATTGTCTAGAAGGGCAGAGCAATCCCGACCTGCTGCCTTTTGCTTTGCCCTTCTGATTTTGTTTATGGGAATAACCACGTTCCCGAAAGCGTCTGTACAGATCGTCACTTTCCCGTCTGTAGTCCTCCGCATTAGAGCAATTCCGCCTAATGCGGAGAGATTGGCCCACTGGGATACTATCCTTGCTGATCGCTGGTGCAATGCTTTTACATGCTCAAAAAAGAAGAAAAAAATGCACACTTTTTTTACCTTAAAAAAAAAACAAAAAAACGTGCATTTATTATTTTTTCCCTTATTTTAAAAGCGAACTTATCCTTTTAAATTGGTATTAAAACCAAAATATAATAGCTTTTTTTTCCCTTTATCTTCACTATGTGATTCGGCCAAGAAGCCTGTTATTTTTCAACTTCCTTTAATGGACCAAGCTGTCCAGATAATGTGGCAGGTAGAGGGTTGAAACAAATCATTTAACCACTGACAGGTGTGCTTACAATAGTCGGCTTTTATTCATTTATGTAAAACCGTTATCCTATAAGTAAAAAAAAAAAAAATATTTGCTATAACTGCTAATATAATAATAGCTGCAGTTCAGTTTTAAATTGTTAGTCAAATCCATCTAAATCTGTTAGTCTAACACTACCCTCTCCCTAGACTGACAATGCTGCTGTCCAAAGGTGTCTGCTTTGCTACTTCATACAGCGTGGAGGAATCCTAGGATAGGAAGTGTGGTACTGACTGAATCACCAGGTGAAATAAAGGAAAAAAGGCTTAAAAAAAGGTAGGACTGCATCGGGCAGCTGTTTTGGCTCAGTCCCACTGCAAGAAAAGGCCTTGTCTTCTATCTGGTCGGTTCACATGACAGCATTTGGCAGTTACCTGACATACTGGGATTGATTTAGTAAAGGCAAATAGGCTGTTCACTGCAAGGGAACCTTACAGGTTGGGTGGACATTGAAGGTTTTATAAGCTTAGTCCTAAAGCGCCCTAAGATTTATGACCAAGGGCAATTATAGGAAGAATCTTATCTGGAGAATAATTGCTTCAAAGGTCTTCCAAGAATGGGTTGACATATGACAATGTTGCAACAACTGCAACTGGAAACTCAGATAATATTTAAAAAAAAGTCTGTCACTTTGCCACAATGTGCTCTTGTGCAGCCTGCAAATTTGTGGCAAAGCGACAATGCTGAATTTGAGAAGAAAGATGACACTATCAACAAATAACCACAATCTTCCTAACTTATTGAACACTAAGTAAAATACATATTTCTTTAGTGTTTAGATAAATTAGGCAAAGTTTTTTTGCCAAGGAACTTACTGGGTCAGAAAATACTCTGTAACCTTTTCTTGAATAGAGATACAAGCACAGGGCTCAGAACAGATGTCTGCTGTGCTTACTCCAGGTTGTGCTGGAAGGTGTAACCAAAATTGTAACCATTCTTTTCCTAAGCATAGTTGTGGAGAATGTAGAGTCACCTTGATAACAGAGTGCATGATCCGCATTTTGTTAGTGAGTATACCCAGTAATAAAGAGAAAAACACATGTGGGAGAGACGCATGCGCTGCACACCCCGAAACAATAATGGTAAAAAATGGACAGTTTCCCCGGTGGGGCTTTAGACAGCGATATCTTGATATTCAGAGATAATAAAAAAAAAAATGTATAACCAGTAAGTGCTTTTATTGAACCATGAACAATTGTAATGTTATAATTCAATTGGCATTACAACATAGAGCGCTGGCCAAGTAGTACAATACATATTTCACAATATAAAGTCGACACATCTTTACACAAAATTATATACAGTCATACATTTCCGGGCTGTTGACGGTATAAATCCCCGACGCGTTTCGACCTGTGTACGGTCATCATCAGGGGGATAGTTGGTTCTATAAAATACATTGAATATCTTCAAAATTTAAGAACGTGTCATCATAAATCTCATTGTAAGGTTAAAAGTGGTAGTATATTTATAGTGGTGCTGATCTCCTCCCCCCCAGAGTAAGCAGCCCACATGTGGCTCCCCCGGCATCCCTGTTTTTTTTTTTTTTGCCTACAGGGATGCCGGGGGAGCCACATGTGGGCTGCTTACTCTGGGGGGGAGGAGATCAGCACCTGTACCTACTCAATTAATTGCCTACTTTAGGCATATATCCATGATCGGCTGCCTGTGAGTCTTACTATGACTCCACGCAGACCGTAATGGATGGCACTGCACAAATCCTTTTTTTTTTTTTTTGGCTCCAGCTTTTTACCTTTTTTGCTCCATTGCAATTTGGTTCATACAAGTCAAACTTTACTACATCAGCCACACTGTGGCACAAGGTAAATTATTATACTATACATATACCCTTACTACTCTAATAATACAACACTACACTCATACTCCTATTCCTATAATCAGTTTAGATCTTCCACACATGTTTTTGATTGTTTCATTTGGTTTTATTCATTCACACACTCTCCTTTTGACTTGTTTTTCACTTTTATTCCACCATGTGTTGGCTGACACTACACACTCATTTCATTCACCTGGACATGGCACTGTAGTCAGCATTGTGCTGGCCATCCATTTAATTTTACTTTATCACTCAAAGGGTTTTTCATATTCCTAGTACCACATATCCCTTCCCACTCACCTGTGTTTACACACCACACCACTCAAACAACCCTATAACTATACAACCATTTCTTTTATGGTTGTGCCACTTTCTATATAATTAATTACAATCATGAAACCTTAGGACACCAGATCAATATATATTGATCACTAGGATTGCAGTTAGCCCATACACTTCATACTTTTGACAATGTGCTGAGAATCATTTTGACTTATTGGGTATTTGTCGCAGGTGCTGACTTCTCCTTCCCCTGGAGGGCGTCTATGTGGCTCCTTGTAAGCCCCTTGGGCTGGACTCATGCGCTCTGGGGAGACAGGGGCGAATATGGGGGCCCCCCGGATCCATTTACGGCTTTTACTGGCCAAAGGATTATTCCCTCTACTTTTCAGCGGTAAATATACTACCACTTTTAACCTTACAATGAGATTTATGATGACATGTTCTTAAATTTTGAAGATATTCAATGTATTTTATAGAACCAACTATCCCCCTGATGATGACCGTACACAGGTCGAAACGTGTCGGGGATTTATACCGTCAACAGCCCGGAAATGTATGACTGTATATAATTTTGTGTAAAGATGTGTCGACTTTATATTGTGGAATATGTATTGTACTACTTGGCCAGCGCTCTATGTTGTAATGCCAATTGAATTATAACATTACAATTGTTCATGGTTCAATAAAAGCACTTACTGGTTATACATTTTTTTTTTTTTTTTTTTTAATTATCTCTGAATATCAAGATATTGCTGTCTAAAGCCCCACCGGGGAAACTGTCCATTTTTTACCAAAAGTATACCCAACCACTTTGTCGACATGCAATTTCTACATTTAATAATTCTCATGAGGTGACTCAAGCTCCCTGTAAATAAGGCTGCATTTAATATTGTCATTTTTCAGAGGCCTCATCGTCCACAAATACAAAACCATACAAGAGATTCATTGTTAATGGCCATGGCCTGTCTCTTGGAATATTTAGCTGGTCATTCCGTAACCACTGACCAAGCTAGTATTGATTAATTATGGTAAAATCACTGGTTCTTCCATAGGACCCCCAATAATAATAATGAAACAGTGGTCTGCATCTACCTCCACCAGCAGGACCAAAGAAAAGTTATTTTTGTTGTTTAGATCCCGTCCTTTCTCCTCACTGAGGCATCACCAGCCAGACATGCTACCTGTCAATGGCTCCTTAGATTTGGAAAGTTGCATAGTTGCGGGAACAGGTCCACAATCCCCTTTCATTTTGCTTCCATGGTCCTGGCATCGCCATCTTTCTAAAGTTTCTCTATATAGCCTTGCACATTCACTAAACGAGATAGTAAATGGTGGATTTGCCCAGTGGAAATTCAAATGGCTTGTAAACCAAAATTTAAAAGGGTTTATTTCTAAAAACTGAGAAATTCTAAAAACTGTGCCTCGGTAGTTTAAATGTTGAAAGCACACTGGAGAAGCATTAAAGAGAATTTTCAGCTGGAATTGCAAGTTTAAAGGAAGGAGCAACAGGGTGGTGCAGGGCATCGTGGAGGGCTACGTACCAGCATTTTAACTAGCTTTGTTTCAGGGTTTCTAATGCAATCGTTATTTGAGTCTTTCAATAAAGGAAAAAGACTGTATGTAATGTTACTTTAAATATCTTTACAGCACTAAAAGCAGCTTTAAAGTGTACTAGGTCGAGACATCTAGATGGTCTCTTTGGACCAAAAAGTCCAGGCTCTTGCGGAGGATAGAGCAGGGGGAGATATCTTGGATTGATATGTCCCCATGCTTGGGGCTTCCCCAGAACAGACAGTTCTTGTTTCATTGAGTGATCCTTCTGTAAATTGGTGTTGTGACCTGGATTGCATTTGAAATCTTCTTACCAATGCAGGACCTTTACCTCTTGGAAGGTTTGGAAATTATCCCTGTGATGGGTCAAGTGACCTGTTCCCTATTCTGGACTGTGCTGAGTGAGTCACTCTTGCCTCTTGTAGAATTGAGGTGTCACCTTCTGGATATCCATGGTCGCTGCTCCACACAGTGAAGGGTGAGGAGCTAGTACTTGGTTGCTCCCATTTTCTTGATCAGTGGGACGTTTCCTTGGCTGGATGGCCCTGTATTCCCCCAGACTATTAGCAGATGGATTTCACTAGGAGCCTAACAGTTATCCCCTGTAGAGGGTACCATAAATCCAGAGGCCTTTGCTGGATGCAGTTATCAGGAGGTCCATCTTTTTCAGCTGAACAGCTACCACTTGAGGGAGTTCCCTTGGGTTCCTCCTTCATTCCTGCCTCAAAGCAGGTGACTGTTCATAGTAGCATGAATCTTACCCCTCACTTGGTCAGTACGTTGTTTACTGTTGACCCATGTTGGGTCTAGATCCCTCCTGCTTAGTTAGGGTTTACTCCACCTGTTATTGGTAGTTTGTTGATTGACGCTCTCTCTCGCAGACACATTTTGTTTCTTCACATGGTAGTTTCTCCTTTTTGGTGATGCTTTCTCTGTCCTGGCCTGGAACGCTTCATCTTCTGTGCTTCCCATTTGGCTGTGGAAGTTTCTCTATCTTGCAGAGGGTGTTACCTCGTCACTCCTTGATTCATGCGTTGGTCCTTCAGAATTCCTCTGATACAAATTGATAAAAAAAATCCTATTGGGCCTGTCAGGGGCTGTTGCCCACCCCTCAGTTGGACTGATATTTTTTTACTTACTAGATTTAGGTTTAAAACTTAACCAAAGACCCATTTTTTTTTTTTCTCTTTCTTTCAGTTTAGAATAGAGTAGGTAAGGACTGGAACCTACAATGTGGTGTGTGGGTTTTTTTTTTTTTTTTGTTTTTGTTTTTTGCCATTTCTAGTTTGGGAGATTTCTCTTCAGTTACTGTCCTGGAGATAGAGCATGAAGTAAGAGAATTCATTCCAAAGTGATTGAAATTTTACACAATTGTCACTAGGAGTTTCTATTGGAAGATTTTTCTACTCCTCTTCTGTTCCATGGACAGCACTAAATTTGGACTTTCCTTTACTGTCTCTTACAGTGCAAATCGTTAAAAGGACAAATGGAGAAGGTGAATCTGCCCATCAGAAACATGGACAACAATGAAACCCTGTCAGAGATTCTATCCCTCTCTTCCATTAAAAAAAGAGTTAATTCTAGGGATGTGTTAGAAGTTATAGACCCTCCGGTACCATGAGAACTACCAATGCTGGTCTCCTGGCTCCAGAGAGTAATGCTTCAAAAATATGGAAACCCAGCAGGTGAAAATTCCAGTTAGACTCCATAAACTAAAGTATAAATTCTGTCCTCCATTATCATATGAACTTATCATTTTAAATGCAGGTAAAACTAATAGCAGAAACTCCACAGGGCTCTCTCATACAAACTAAATAAAAGTAAATGTGTTGCTATAGCAAAATATCAGCTTCCAATACTCATCTGACTTGTGCAGCTGAAAAATAAACTGTATATATATATTTTTTTCCTTACAGGGTCTTGAAAAGACATCAAAACAGAATTTTGGAGGAGGGAACACTGCTTGGGAAGAAAAAACTTTATCAAAATATGAATCTAGGTACTGAAACATTAACCATAAAATATATTATTGCAGGGGTATTCAAACGCATTAATCAATTCAGTTTAGTATTGGGAAAAATTAATTTATTCGTGCATAGTTTGTACCATCTGGAAATGTAAAAAAAAGGGTATTATATATTCTAATATTTATTTGTTTGTATGGTGGCAGTCATTTTACTTATTTATGTGATTTTCTTACAGTGAGATTCGCCTGGTGGAGATTATAGAAAATCTTTGTGACGGCACTGATTTTGAATGCAATCGTATGGTAGAGGAACACGAAGAACAGATCGAAAAATGGTGGTTTAAGATGTAAGCTGTGATTTTATTTTTTAGGGGAATCCTAAGCTTGAAGTGTTTCTAATTTGTTTATATGCTCAGACACAGGCTTTATGGTAGATTAGATTTGTTCATGCTCGCTTGGTATAGTGATTATTTTGATGAATGGGCCGTATCTCAAAGAAATCTATTGCAATAAATGGATCAGTAAATAAGTGTTTATATTGACAAGACATTATTGGTCCTGGTGAAAAATCTGCCTAAATTGGTACTTGTAAAGCACACATTTTCAGTCAAAAGATCATTTTAAAAAAAAATCAGTAGTCAGTTTGGTTGTTTATTATTATATGCATGGATAGAATGAGACCCATTATATGAAAAATGTTTGTGTGTGAAGATGATCCTCCCATTATTAGCATTTGCTAGCAAATAAACCTAAAAGTGGGTTGTAAACCCTTACATATACCCAGTGGCGTGACTAGCCTTAGGTGATGCACACAGATTAAACAAATCCTCTTCCACAATTTGTACCTGTTTATCTGCAGCCCTCTCTTCTCTATGACCTAAAGCACACATTTTACACAGCATTTCGGAGTTTCAGAATCTGATGTTCCACTCTACACAGCAGGGAGCTCAGTGTAATCTGACACCCGAGTGGAGAGAATAGACACATCATGCTTTACACAGTCTCATGAGGAAACCTGCTGGGACTGTCAATCACCCGCAGTGTGCTGGAGGGTGATTGGGGGGGGGGGGGCTTCTCCCTGGATTGTCTGGTGTGGGAATAGACTATCAGGGTTTACTTCCTCTTAAACTGGTCAGTGTGTCAGACAACTAGCATTTACAGAATGAATTGCCAATTTCTGCCCCGTGTGTCTTGGGAAAGGTTTTCTTTAAAGAACATGAAATAGTATGTAACTCTTCCCATCTCTCCATCACAAAAAAAATTGTATGGACATCCACCACAATATGTTACGTCACTGCCATTTTTTTAAATATTACTAGCATTATTGATAATTAAAATTCAAATAACCAACTACCATACCATTGTTTTATTTTTTTGTATTTTTACAGGAGGAACAAGTATCCCGATTTATTTAAATGGTTTTGTATTGGGACAATAAAAGTCTGTTGTCCTTCTGGAACATATGGACCTGACTGCTTAGGTAAAGTAGGGTAGAACATTCCAAATAAGTAGAATATATTTTTGTATAGACAGCAAGTTTTCCAGGAAATGCATGCTTCTTTCAATTTTTTTATTATAATGAAATTCATAATAACATACACGTGTAATGTTAAAGAGCCACCTAACATCTTTATGTCTCCCAGGGACTTCAGAGCCAATATATATTTGCACACCTTCTGCAGCAGTTAAGAAGGGGTGCCCATGACAAGTTGCTTTTACTTCGTCCAAAATTATGATTTTATTATAGTGCAAATATCTGAACAGCTAACATTTACAGCAGTTCTAAGGTAGAGGCAGAAACGGGAATGTGACAAAGTCCATTATGTATATAAATATTAAATGTTTTCATAAATTAAGCATTGTGGAACATTACCATACAAGTGAGGTGGATGGAGGTATCCCCCCTCCCTGCCAGGAAATTGTATTCTGACAGCAGCAGCCCTGCTGTCAGAGTACACTGGTCAGTGACTGCAGCTGCTAATCAGGAAAAAATTTCCAGCAGGTCCCTTTGACAGAAGTTGATCAAACAGTTGACTTCTGTTGACAGGGATTGCCAGACACTGATCAAAATTTATCTGGTCCATGCTGAACCAACCAAACTTCGACCACCTTAAGCAAAGACTTTACAGTATTTGCCAATTCAGTTGGTTTGCTAGACAAAAAGATGTGTGTTGGAAAAACATCACCCCAACAATAAAATATTTAAATCATTTTTGAAGTCTTACACTTCATTAATGATAATGTAAGATAAATGTAAGATAAAAACTTGACTGCTAGTTAAAGCAGCAGTAAGCATTTGGGGGGGGGGGGGGGGGACGACTCTCCCGGCAAGGTAAAGGCATAATGTGCTAGTAAGCATTGAATACTAGCACATTATGAAAGACTTACCTTGAAACAAAGCCCTCCAGCGACATGCTGTCACCGCTGCAGAGGCTGCATCCGCTTGAATGGCTGAGCCACGGTTATGTCACTTCTGTGGCACAGAGCTTTGAAGAAACAGCACAGGTATGTTGTTCTTTCAGAGTGCATGCGCTGGTAACATCACTGGCTGCTGCTCACTAGAATATCTCCCAAACGGTGCATTTATAAGCTTACCTATAGGTAAAAATAAAAAAAACAAGAGTTTACTACCACTTAAAAGGCAAGTTTTAGTATGGAAATCTGACTTATCAAACAACATGCTAAAATAAAAGTACAAAATACAAGTATGTATTGCTATTTCAATCGTTGTCCTAATTGAATACTAAATATTGTCCTATTTGAATACTGAACTATAATTTTCTTGCTGGATGTGCCTCAACCCAGCCATAGACAGTTTGAATCTCGACAAGTTCTGCAGGAACTAGCTGAAATTTGCAGGCTGATGGTACCAAAGTCAATCCATCAATCAACTTGGGTACAACCAGCATGTTGGATTTTTGCATGCAATTATTGCCAGCAGCTGTAGCCTCTAGCAATAATAACTGTGTTCTCCCGGCAGGGTCGGCTCCCTGTGCCCCTCCCCCGCTGGGAGAACACAGTAGCTCCGCAGGAGGAAGTCCCTCATCAACACTGACTGTGTTGATGGGGGAATCAAATTATTTCAGTTGTTACCCCTGTTTGACACTCCATAAGAAAGATTTGTCCTCACCGCCTGGCCACACAGAAAGTGAGGGGAACTCTCCTAACTAAGGTGGCAATACCAGCTTTTGTTGCCAAGGGTATACTAAGAACAGTACACCATTATTTTATACTGATATTTTTGTTGAATAAATGATTTGAAAAGGCAATTTTTTTTTTCTTGTCTTCCCGTTCAAGTGCATTAGCTTTATCTTTAGACACTTTATCTGTTTGCCTGCTCAAATATACTGAAAAGGTCAACAGTTTCCCGTAGGTTGTACAATTTTTTTTTTTTTTTCACATGACTATCTACTTTACCTTTTTCATGACCAGTGATTTTAGGAGCCTAGTTATTCATACCAAACTTGGCATGTGTTGGTTGACTTGACAGAAGGTCTAAGACTAATTTGCCTACCTAAATAATGCTGTCATGGGCTCTGAGTACATATAAAGCTTTTATTTAGTACTATGCTCAGATTTATTACTACAAGCTGACAAACTGACAGCTGGTATTGTGATCAAATGATCGTGAACCAGGCTGATTGATTCCCCAATGCTAATTGACACCGGGAGATTTTACTAACAGCAAAGTCTCACTGCTTGGAAGGTTACACAAATTACAGCCCTCTAGCAATTAATATCGACCCAATAAAGTTACATGTGGGTTTTTTTTTGTTTTTTTAAGCAAAACAGGTCATTACATATTATTTTGTGTTTTAGCCTGTCTAGGTGGATCTGAACAGCCATGTCATGGGAATGGTTTCTGCAATGGTGATGGTACAAGAGGAGGATCCGGAACTTGTAGCTGCAAGGCAGAGTATACGGGACCATTTTGTCTTGATTGTGCAGATGGATACTACAGCTCTGAAAGAAATGACACTCATTCTGTATGCAGTGGTAATTGCTTTTCGCTTATTTGATTAATTCTGTAAAAAAACAACAACTTGGGAACCTATTTATAAAGATGTGACTGACATTCAGCAAACATTCTTTGCTGGAGAATCTTCCAGGTCCATGTGTTTTCAATAGCCATGATAGATTCTCCACCAGAGAATGTTTGTTTGGTGAAGTCACATTCACTACTTAAAGCGTTTGTTAACCCAAAAAAAAAAAAAAAAAAAAAAAAACAGATCTTGTTCCCTTAAAGCGGGGGTTCACCCACACCGCCAAAAAAAAAAAAATATTAAAAGCCAGCAGCTACAAATACTGCAGCTGCTGACTTTTAATACATTGCCACTTACCTGTCCCGGGGTCCAGCGATGTCAGCAGGGGACGCCGAGAACCCGCTCGGTTCTCGGCAGCTGCCGCTGCCATCCTAGGTGAGGGAATCAGGAAGTGAAGCGCTGCGGCTTCACTTCCCGGTTCCCTACTGCGCATGCGCGAGTCGCGCTGCGCGTCCCTAGTGGTCCCCGCTCTCTGCTGGGAGCTGTGTGTTCCCAGCAGACAGCGCAGTCGGGACAGGAAGAAGCATAGACTCCCATGGGAGTCTATGCCGGAAGTAGGTGCAAATACCTGTCTTTGACAGGTATCTGCACCCCCCTCCCCCCTGAAAGGTGCCAAATGTGACACCGGAGGGGGGGAGGGTTCCGAAAGCGGAAGTTCCATTTTTGTGTGGAACTCCGCTTTAAAGCATGTTATACAGCACAGTGCTATGTTATTTGGCCCTCTGTATACCCTAAAAAACTGGCTAAACCTGCCTGGCTATACCCTCCCGTCTGCAAACTAATCACAATAATCATGGCTCCTGAGCCCTGACACTGTGGTCTGTTTGCGTGATTCTGTTATCCGCAGCCTGCTCGCTGCAGCTCTCCCGTGTCTGTGTCTCCTCTGTCCTCCTCCACCCTCCCCTCCCCGCTCGAACCAGCGTCCGAGCCCCAACCCCCCACCCCCTTGCTCCTGCTGCTCTCATATCTTCTAATAAATTGTCTTATCCCCTCTGTACCATTATAACATGAGTCCTTGTGCCCGTGTAATATAAAAAATCCACCGATCCGTACCTGTATAAACACGGCTCCCGGCACTCAGCTGATTGTCGGCGCTCTCTCTCTTCCCCGGCTGACATCAGCGGGAGGGCTCGGCCCCGCCCACTGCAGCTGTGAGCCGAAGAGAGGAGAGGAACCTGCTGAGCGCCCAGGGCGGAGCTTATATCTGTACAGATCGGCGGATTTTTTACATTACACAGGCCTAGGGGCAAATGTTATAATGGTACAGAGGTGATAGACAATTTATTAGAAGTGGGTTAGGTTAACAACCACTTTAATAAACGTACTCTTTATTTATTTATGTGAACAGTGGCGACCCGTGCATAAGGGGCGCACGGACGCCGTCCAGCCCCCTTATCTACATGTGGGGCACCAGACGCATGGATTCCAATTTTTTTTCTTAAAGGACGTGATTAGAGCCAGAGGCTCTAATAGGCTTCAAAAAAAGTGTGGGTTCAGGGCGCAGAGCACTGCGCCCCAAGCCCACCCGGCCATTCAGGAAGTGGGTCTGAGACTAACCGGCTGATGGGAGTGGGGGGGAGGGGGGTTGCAGATGACCGGACTGGGGGTAGGGGTTGCAGATGACTAGACCAGAGGGGGTTACTGTGGGTGCATTGTTTACCGCAACCCCCCCCCCCCTCCAAAAAAAAAAAAAACTGTACAGACAGCCGCCACTGCTGTATGCGAGTGTTTTTGTTTTTGTTTATCCTAAAACTCCTCATTTTAAGAACGGGTTTGGTGCATGTTTTCCAATTTTGTCAAAAGAATCTTGGTCAGATAACCAGCGCATTTTCTTTAAAGAGTTTACCAAAAAAATCTACTGGAGTGAAGTTGAAAGACGCTTGGCAAGCATATATTTTATTTATTAGGGTACTTGTATAGAGCTGCCAATTTACACAGTGCTTTACATTTACAGTATCACACAAGTGAGTACACCCCTCACATTTTTGTAAATATTTTATTCTATCTTGTGACAACGCTGAAGAAATTACACTTTGCTGCAATGTAAATTAGTGTACAGCTTGTAACAGTGTAAATTTGCTGTCCTCTCAAAATAACTCAACACACAGCCATTAATGTCTAAACCGCTGGCAACAAAAGTGAGTACACCACTAAGTGAAAATGTCCAAATTGGGTCCAAAGTGTCAATATTTTGTGTGGCCACCATTATTTTCCAGCACTGGAAAAGCACAGGCTTTCTTGTGCATAATCTTTAGAAGAGGCTTCCTCCTGGGACGGAACCTGTCCTATTTTAATGCTGTATGGTCTTGGCCACCGTGCTGCAGCTCCGTTTCAGGGTCTTGGCAAACTTCTTATAGCCTAGGCCATCTTTATGTAGAGCAACATATTATTTTTTTATTTTTATTTTTTTCAGATCCTTAGAGAGTTCCTTGCCCTGAGAAGCCATGTTAAACTTCCAGTGACCGGTGTGAGACCGATAACAGCAAATTTAACACACCTGCTCTCCATTCACACCTGAGACCTTGTAACACTAACGAGTCACATGACAGCAGGGAGGGAAAATGGCTAATTGGGCCCAATTTGGACATTTTCATTTAGGGGTGTGTACTCACTTTTGTTGCCAGCGGTTTAGACATTGATGGCTGTGTGTTGTTATTTTGAGGGGACAGCAAATTTACACTGTTATACAAACTGTACACTCACTACTTTTACATTGTAGCAAAGTGTAATTTTATTCAGTGACCATGAGGTAAGCGTGTATAGAATAAATGGAAAGCTGTTTTATTTTTGCAAAATAAGTATATTAATGCTATATTGGTACATGGGGGAGCTGGAATTTAGAAAAAAAAGGTAAACTTGGCCTCTAAGCTTTGACAATAAATCCTGGAAGCTGATTGGTTTCTATGCAGAGTTGCACCAGATTTTACACTCTCCAGTTTTAGTACATCCCTCCCCAATGTCTGCAGTGGAAGCTGAAAAAGTTATGTATAGGAGGAATAGTATGTTTACCATTGCTCAGAGTTCCATTGCTGTTTATTCAGCTTTAATTTCAATTCTCGCTTTTCTAGCTTGCCACGAAGCATGTAAAACTTGTCATGAAGCAACAAATAAAGACTGCAAAGAATGTAAAGACGGATGGAGAGAAGAAGATAAAAACTGTGTAGGTTAGTATCTCTTAATTCTTAACAAAATAATCTATTTTGTGGATGGACAGTATTTCAAAGCATCATGTACAGCCTTTAGTGAAAATCCACCAGGACTCTGTAGAGTGCATTAGGCCAATGAGACCATACCAAGTGCCCCTTTTAAGAGTTAAGTCTACCTAGAACATATTGTCGTGATGGATCAATCCTGGTGAGATGTACCGGCTATTGGCTTGGTGATATAACTCACTGATATTGCTGAAATATCTGATAAATGAAAATGAAACGGAGAGCATAGAAAATAAAGCCTCTAATTGGTTTATGGAGCTGCATAGCTCTTTCTGCCAGAAGCCAAGAGGCAGTAGAAGGTGGTTGGTACATGGTAGCTGATTGCTACCCAAAAATCTACAGCTGAACCTTTGTTTCTTTATCATACATACCAGGACACAGGGCATCTTTATATCCATTATAATAGGGTTATAACGGGTGATTGGACACTGGCAAAAAAAAGCCAGAAATCCCTTCCCAGGTTGGAATTCCTGAGGCTTTTCCCTCCATGTTTATGCTTTCCAATATTTCTTTCAAATGTTTTGCATTCACAACTCGGCATGCATTTTCAGCACACTCTGGCTGTGCTAGAATGAAGCTGAATCTTGTACGCATGCCCTGGATGACATAATCTCCCATCGGCCAATCAAGAGGCCAAAACTCCTGAACCTGGGGAGAAGATGAGAGCGAATGGTGAGGGAAGTAGCCGCCACATCACTGGAAGGTTGAGATGAGTATATTCCAGAGTTTTTCTGCTTTTAAGAGACTCAATGAGTTACTCGAAGTGCAGAATTTCCTAATGAAATCAGTGCGGTCATTGGTGCTCTCCCCCCCGCATTCATTCATGGCTGGGTTGTTCACGTGCACATGCCCATTATGACTGATGATGTCAAGTGTGAGGCAGAGCATTGAGGCAGCAGCTATCTTGGGACATACACCAGTGTAGGGGGGTCCTGATAAAGGACACCAGCCTGGTGGGCTTGGGTGGAGTCCTGGACAATCTTTCAGACCAGGGGACTTGGTCACCTCAGGATAGGAATGGGGCAGTTCGCCTTGCACTACTGCATTTGTCGGTGCATCTGAAGGGCCTTCCTGTATGAGTTCAGTCAAACAACTCCACAGTGGCGTACATAAATCTTATATTATGTATGTATATATGTATATGTATATGTGTATATATATATATATATATATATATATAATATATATATATATACACACTACAATATTGACCAGGCCAGTCATTTAAAGAGAAGGAAGAGGGGGACATTGGTGCTGTACCCTTGGCTGGCCTTTTTCTGCCTAAGGTGGTTTCTTCGTTTCATCTCAATCAGGACTTTGGGGTGGATTTACTAAAGGCAAATAGACTGTGTACTTTGAAAGTGCGTTTGCGCTCATTTTCCCTAGAGCTTGGTTAATGTGGTAAAGCTCTGCTTATGTCCATCATCCAGTCATTTCCTCACATTCACCAAGCACTGCACAGTCTATTGGCTTTTAGTAAATCCACGCCATTGTGTTGTCTTCATTCTGTCCCTAACCGCAAATGCCGGTCTACAAAGTTCTTTATACCTTGGATGTGGTTTGTGCTAACAGGTGTTACCTGAAGTCGACTGCTGCAATTTGTAACTCAGATTTGCTGTTTGTGCTTCCTGAAGGCCCTGGGAAGGGTCCACACAGCTTCCATATCTACTATTTCTTGATGGATCCATCAACTTATTTTTTAGGCTTACAGTCTGAAGGGCAAAGTTTCACTGTTTTTTGGAGATGGCTCATTTTTACCAGGGGTGTTGGTGCTTCCTGGACTGTGAATTATCAGGCTTTGGTAGATAAGGTTTGCAAGGCTGCTACCTAGTCTTAGGTTCATACTTTTATGGATTCTAGGACTGCTGGAGCTGCTAAGGACACTACCTCCTTCTTCTCTTTTTTTTTTTTTTCCATTATTATATGAAGTTTAAGATTATGCAGACTGACACAAGCTGACTTGCATGTAGAGTATTAAGAAAAAAATGAATACAACCGCAGAACAAAATGTATAGAATAGAGAAGCATCTTGTTTACAATACATCTTTCCTTATGTCTGACAACATATTCAGATTCCGTAACCAAACCTGTGTAACTTGCACTAGAAACACGATACAGTATGTGTTTGTCACTTCTTCAATAAACATAAAGAAGATTAATCCATGCTTCAAAGGAATGCCTATGTGGTCACACAGCATTGCTACAGTTTGGAACATCCATCAGTATATATGAGAAGATTACGCTGCAAGGTAATAACCTTGCAAATTTGAAAGGGCAGGGTTGCCACTTTTTATAGGCAGCTGGATAGTTTCCAGGAATAATGTACGTGGATTGAGACCTTAAAGAAAAGGGAATACTACAGAACTGATCTCTGTGAATATTTTCTTATGTATATACATTGGGACATTTAGGTAACTCATGTAAAAAGCGTGCTAAAAAAATCATTTTAAATAAGTTCAATCTACCCATCAAATTTAGTGGGGATTTGGATTATGTAGTAACACATTCCTTTAATCACTGAATAAGGGGGTACACCTTTTTATTAAGCTAAGAGTGCAAAAGGGATTGAATCCCAACTCCCAGGTATTGAAATTTGGCTGCTGTTGCAAGGGGAATATTGGGGGCTAAGGGTGGTGTATATTGTGAGACCAATGAAAATTATACTAGATCTGCACCGATTAACTTTAAATCCTGAGAAACTCCCTAATTTTAGTAATGATTAAAAGAGTGGTGATTAGTGAGTCAGAGGAATCGGCTAGATAGAGCAGCATATCGTATGCATAAAGAGACATCTTTTCCACCAAGTCATTAATCCGGCATCCCTGAACTTACATGTCTCTACGGATCAGTTCACCTAAGGGTTCAATAGCAATAGCAAACAGTAGGGGTGATAAAGGATACTCCTGCCGTGTACCCCCGCATATCTCAAAGGGCTCGATAATCTGATTATTTACTTGAATCCGAGCCATTGGTTGGCAATAAAGCAGTTTCATCCACTTAATAAAGGAACCAAAACCAAATTTTTCAAGGGTCAAAAATAATATAGTCAAATGCTTTTTGCGCATCTAAAGAAACTATCACTCTAGAGTAAGGGCCATTCGATAGAATCTGGATTGTTGTGAATAGAAGGCCTTGTATAAAGTTGGCTTGATCCAAGTTAATTAAAGAGGAAGTCACTTTATTCAGGCGAAGTGCCAATATTTTTGCCAGGATTTTAGCATCCATAATAATTAGAGAAATATGTCTGTAAAACTCACAAAAATTTTGGGATCCTTGCTCTGTTTTGATATTAAAACAATTAACGCTTCTCTCAAGGAAGTTGGCAAAATTCCAGACTTAAAAGCATAGATGTATATAGACTAGCTTGGGTGTAAAATATTCTTAATAAGTTGTACTGTATACATTTAATAGGATATCCATTTAGGCTGGGTATTAGGTGAGATGGATGCAATAACCATATCTATTTCTTCTTCCATAAAAGGAAGATCTAACATGATAGCTTGCTGCTTAGACAGTTTGGGAAGATTTGCTAAATAGAGGGGCAGGTCTTCAGAAATACAGTGGGGATGGAAAGTATTCAGACCCCCCCCCCTAAATTTTTCACTCTTTGTTATATTGCAGCCATTTGCTAAAATCATTTAAGGTCATTTTTTTCCTCATTCATGTACACACAGCACCCCATATTGACAGAAAAACACAGAATTGTTGACATTTTTGCAGATTTATTAAAAAAGAAAAACTGAAATATCCCCCATCTGAGCCTTATACATACAGGAATAGAACTCAGAGAAGGCAGCAGTTATGTCCTCTTATTAAAATGACCATAAATACATGGGATGGGCATAGAAGTGTATTCTGTTCTAGATAAATACCCTAATATCCTGCTATTCTTATCCTCCAATTCAAACACTCGTCGTTTTTGATGTATAAACAGTTTGATACTGATTATATAGTCTAGCATGAGGATACCTACTTTGGTTTGCGAACTTTGCAGACTGTTGCATGAGGAGGATTCTAACCTGTTCTGGTTTCATTATATGGGGTCTGATGGCTTATTGCCCTCCCCTCATATTTTGTGTTTTTGGACATCCCTGTTGTAATGGACATGAAGTTTCCCTGTCCTAGGTTATATGATAAAGAAAATTGGATTTTTGGTTTTCCGTGTAAAATAATTTTCTTGGAGTACATCACGGGGCACAGGGATCCCACACTTCTTCCCTTTTGTGGTTCATTGTTTGCTACAAAAACTGAATCCCTGCGTAGCAGTTAGGGGTTATGTCTTTGAGAGGATTTCTTGTTGGAAGTTGGCAGCACCCCCCCCCCCCCCACTTCTTAGAAAAGGATTTTACAAGTAAACCTAAAAACCTTTTTTACTTTTTATTTGTATAAACATGGATTGATTTCACAATTGTTCCTTCCTTTAAATATTTTAGGAGTGGTGGTATCCCCAGACCCCTCAAGATACCTCCAACTGAATCTAAGCCCTCAAATGCAGCAGTTTGCAGGATGGGGACAGGGTGATAATATGGACCCTATAGTTCAGTTGGTGTCTCTATCTAACCCCACCTTGATAACTATCTCTCACCTAGAGATGGACCTCCCAAGTATTCCCCCATCATCTCCAACAGCACTCCTCCTCAAAGTATGGCAGGCATCTAAGGAGGTGTTATCTATTATTGGCCCTCTGAAGTTTTCTCCCTTTTGGCATAATCCTAACTATCCTGAACTGTTCAAACTACTGGGATTTCCCTCATGGAGACAGAAAGGGATATGGTTCTTTTCTCAAATGTTCAATGGTTATACTTTTAAAGCTGTTTGACCAATTATGCACAGAGTTCTCATTACCTCCAATTCAGACATGCGCTACAGACTCAAAAACAAACGCTTACTTTAATCGTATCCAGCTCCTCCTTGTTGCTAGAGGTCTTGCAAGCCACTGCTCGTAGAGGTTTGATATTGCGGGTCTACTCTGTACTATTATCTTCCATCCAGGACCCCACCTCATGTGTAGGACCCATTGGGTTGCTGATATTGGAGATATAGATGGTGACTGGGGTCACAGAGATTCACCATTCTGCCCTAAATGTAATGTGCCTAAAGGTGATTTTATCCTCATGATCTGGCATTGCCCAACACATACTGATACTGGGCTAAGATGCTACAAACTATCACTGCTCTAGCTCAAGTGCCAGTTCCCTCTACCCCATTTATTAGTGTGCCTACTAGGTGCAGTTGACACTGAAATGTTCCCAAAGGGTACATTTATTATTAGAAGGCTATTGTTCTTGGCTAGAAAGCTCATTGCCCGATTCTGGATGGCATCTACAGTACCTACAAAATCACAGTGAGTTGAATATGTTGACTCCCTCTTACTAAGAAAACAATTGGCCTACCGCCATCGTAATGCGACACAGAAGTTTAACCAGGTTTGGCAGAACTGATTAGATAATTCCAGCCTAGCTCCACCGAAGTTAGTGATGGATTAACTTCTACAACTCTGAAGTCTTGGCTCGTCCCCTAGTTGGGGGGGGGGGGGGGGATCAGGATTGCTTTTACCCCACCTAGAATTTTTTTTTTTTTTGTGGTTTTTCTTTTTTTTTTTTTTTTTTTTTTTCTTTTTGTTTTGAACTTGTGGTCTTCTTTTATGTGGACATAGAAAAGATACATCACCCTGTGTAAGATGTCTAATAATGAGCTCTGGTTACTCTGTTTTCATTTTGCTCTCAAAGTTTTTTCATGTATGTTACATATAACATGATTGGCTCCTACCTGATTGTTTGTTTTCATATACTGTATATGTTTTGTACTGATGGCTATGCTTTTTGGATGTACAGCCATTTTATGACCTCCAATAAAAAAAGCTTTGATTTAAAAAAAAAACAAAATGTGTATTGATCATCTACTATTTTTTGTTTTGGCTATAGACCAAGATGAATGTGCTGCAGAAACATTTCCTTGTAAAGAGAGCCAGTATTGTTTAAACACGGAAGGCTCATATTTATGTAACAGTAAGTATATTGCTTATTTTTAAGTTAAACTAATGCAAAGCAATCGGGTCAAACTATAGCACTTAAAGTGGTTGTAAACCTCAGACATGAAATATGAAAAAAGCATATCACTTTATAGTGATTACTTGTCTCATTTAAGAGCACTAAGTGTCATTTCTGTCTGCTGCTTCATTCCTCTGCCTAACTTCTGACAAATTTTCCTGACACCAAGAGAAAAATGGTGACAGAGGGAGTACCAGCTGATTAACAGCCTCAGGTCTGTTCTTGTGTGAAGGCGGGTGTGTCCCTTCCCTCCAATCAGTTCTCAAAGTTCTCCTCACTGAGCTCTGCAATGTGAAATTAGGTCTCCACCTTCTCCCTTTTTTTTTTTTTTCCTCCTCACAGCTCAGACAAGCTTTATAAATTCTGGACTTTGAACAGATGAAGAGAAGACTGCAGATAAATGGGTATAATTTATTTAGGAAGATTTGTTTCATTCTATGTATCACCCGAGGCCTGGCATTTCACTGGGTATATGTAAGGGTTTACAACCACTTTAAGGTAACTGTTTATGAGATGAATTCTTAGGTGTTTATATTATTTCTCTGCTTTCATAGAAATTAGCTTGAACTAGCCTTAACCAATTATAGCACTTTGGACTACACATGAACTGTTATTGCACCCTTATGTGGACAAAGAAAACCGTTCAAACACTTTCTCCAGTTGTTTGACATTGTGCTGTGACATTTTACTGGAGCCATGGCAATGTGAAGGAGAGTTGGGGCTTTGTCAGTTGGACTCTGAATATGTTCCCTAGTATTTTGATTTACACTATGGAATACAGTTCTTCTGCAGCTGATAAAGGTTGTTATAGGGTTGTTATACAGTTATAGAGGTAATGACAAATGGAGTGTTAAAGTGTTTGCGTGTCTGTGTAGGTGTGAGATTGGCATTTAAGGCCTCATGCACACAGAATGTTTTGCAAATTCTCCTAGGAGCTTTTCCTTCTGGGAGCAAAATCCTGGCAGAAAAAAATGTCTGAGGCTTGTATAGTTACATAGTTAATCTGGTTGAAAAAGGTCCATCCAGTTCAACAGACATAGAGGAAAAAACAAACAAAACACAGACACAAATAGAAAACCTCCCATATATACAATCCTATACCCACAGTTGAGCCATAGGAAGGCAAAAAAACCAAAGCATGATCCTATTTGCTCCAGTGGGGGGGGGGGGGGGTTCCTTCCTGATCCCCCAACGAGCATTTGAATATTCCCTCGTTATAGAATGGATTCCCAATCCATTCTATTGGCCAGAATAATAATTTATTCTAGCCATTGAAATGAATTAACGTTCAAGCGCTAAATGCGCCTAGTGTTTAGGTGCATGTAGACGCGTTTAGCAGCGTTAAGCGTTTTTTTTCTGCTAAATGTCCTGCCACTAAATTCTACTAAAAGCCTATTTGTGCATGGACACATAGGCTAACATGCAGGGGAGTTTAAAGGCAGGGAAAAAAAACTCCAGATGCCTCTACGAGCAACTGTAAAAATGTCCATTGTGTATGAGGCCTACAAGTCTGGGTCAGTAGTCCTGGTACTTTTTATGCATGTTGGTTGTGTTTACACAGATTAAGCTTTGTTTATTTTGCTGTTTCGTTAGAATGTGATGAAAGCTGCTCCGGGTGTACAGGTGAGGGTCCAGAGAAGTGTACAGAGTGCTCAGCTGGATATGCGTTAGAAGATAACAAATGTACAGGTAAGAGAACATCTGCAAAATCATTTGAATTGTAACACTTTTTTGGAACAGACTTGATAGCTAAATCAGCTTGTTTACTGATAATAAATATACAGTATCTCACAAAAGTGAGTACACTCCTCACATTTATGTAAATATTTTATTATCTTTTCATGTGACAATACTGAAGAAATGGCCCTTTGCTACAATGTAAAGTAGTGAGTGTACATCTTGTATAACAGTGTAAATTTGCTGTCCCCTCAAAATAACTCAACACACAGCCATTAATGTCTAAACTGCTGGCAACAAAAGTACACCCCTAAGTGAAAATGTCCAGATTGGGCCCAAAGTGTCAATATTTTGTGTAGCCACCATTATTTTCCAGCACTGCCTTAACCCTCTTGGGCATGGAGTTCACCAGAGCTTCATAGATTGCCACTGGAGTCCTCTTCCACTCCTCCATGACTACATCACAGAGCTTGTGGATGTTAGACACCTTGCGCTCTTCCACCTTCCATTTGAAGATGCCCCACAGATGCTCAATAGGGTTTAGGCCTGGATACATGTTTGGCCAGTCCATTACCTTTACCTTCCTCTTCTTTAGCAAGGCAGTGGTCGTCTTGGAGGTGTGTTTGGGGTCATTATCATGTTGGAATACTGCCCTGCATCCTAGTCTCCGAAGGGAGGGAATCGTCCTCTGCTTCAGTATGTCACAGTACATGTTGGCATTCATGGTTCCCTCAATGAACTGTAGCTCCCCAGTGCCGGCAGCACTCATGCATGTACTCCTCACCTGGTTGCCGCCACATATGCTTGACACCATCTGAACCAAATAAGTTTATCTTGGTCTCATCAGAGCACAAGACATGGTTCCAGTAATCCATGTCCTTAGTCTGCTTGTCTTCGGCAAACGGTTTGTGGGCTTTCTTGTGCATCATCTTTAGAAGAGGTTTCCTTCTGGGACAACAGCCATGCAGACCAACTTAATGCAGTGTGTGACATATGGTCTGAGCATTGACACGCTGACCCCCCACCCCTTCAGCTTCTGCAGCAATGCTGCAGCACTCATATGTCTATTTCCCAAAGACAACCTCTGGATATGACGCTGAGCACGTGCACTCAACCTCTTTGGTCGACCATGGCAAGGCCTGTTCTGAGTGGAACCTGTCCGGTTAAACCGCTGTATGGTCTTGGCCACCATGCTGCAGCTCAGTTTCAGGGTCTTGGCAATCTTCTTATAGCCCAGGCAATCTTTATGTAAAGCAACAATCCTTTTTTCAGATCCTCAGAAAATTCTTTGCCATGAGGTGCCATGTTGAACTTCCAGTGATCAGTATGAGAGAGTGAGAGCGATAACACCAAATTTAACACACCTGCTCCCCATTCACACTTTTTTTTTTTTTTTTTCAGAGTTTACAACCACTTTAAGTCCTGTGAGTTGTGAGGTGGAGCTTCATGGATCGGAATTGTTTTTCCAGCACAGATGCTTGCTGTATTTAGATCTGTAGAGTTTGGAGGCCAAGTCACCACCTCAAACTTATTTTGTCCCTCAAACCATTCTTGAACATTTTTTGCAGCATGGCAGGATACATTATCCTGCTAAAAGAGACCACTGTCATCGGGGAATACCATTTCCATGAAGGTGTATACTTAGTAAGCAACAATGTTTAGGGAGGGGGTACATCTCAGGTAACTCCACATGAATAGCATGGAAACAAACGCTGGATAGCCGCACTCCAAATGGTCACCTTTTTATATTCACTCCACATAAATGGCAGGACCAAAGGTTTCCCAGCCGAACATTACTCAATGCATCACACTGCCTCCGCTGGCTTGCCTTCTTCCCATACTGTATCCTGGTGCCATCTCTTCCGCAGGTATGTGGATTGCTCCGTGGTCCAGTTCTGATGCTCACCTGTCCATTGTAGGTGTGCTTGGCTGTGGACACGGGTCAGCATGGACACACTGACCGGTGTGCAGTTACTCAGCCCTATAAACAACAATCTGCAATTCCAATTTTTTCTGCTTTCAACAGGTCAAGGACAATATGCTTACTTGTTGCCTTATATATCCTATTGACTACCATTGTAATGAGATAGTCAATATTATTCACTTGACCAATCAATTTTCATAAAGTTATGGCTGATCAGTGTACATTGTAAGGGACAGGCTCAGCTGGTAGTAACAGTGGTTACCCTGAATGAGGCAGAGGCACCCAGGAACAGTCCAAACTTTGTTCTGCACTGCAAGTCCACAGTATAAAACATCTGGTTGTCTAAGCCACTAGCTAAACCTATATCAGTTCCTGACTAAGTGTGACCCTACAAGTTCCCCAAAACAAAAAGCACATGTTCCTTTTTAGTGTTCTGTCTGCAGTCAACTTTTTGCCCAGAAGCAGGCTGTCACAGCATGGAGAGTTAGGGAGCCTTCAGCCTTGGTCAGCTCACATATGTAAAGGTCTGTGGACAGTTGATACTAATTTTGAGATCTGGCTACTAGGCAAGATATGGACCTGGGGATGGAGGCTTTATCCCATCCAAAGCCCTGCAAGGCCTCTGGGCTCCAGGACCCAGACAGAATTTTTTATTTTATTTTTATTTTTTTAAGATCTGAGTTGGGGCACTTCAGGCAAGTATATTTTTTTTATCAAAAAGAAGTGATGTTCCTGAGAATAATTGCTGTTAGATTTTAACCATCCCAGTGGCCACGGGTTAAAGCGCTATCATCAGAAAATCTAACAATAAAAAGCATTTAGATCACATGAAAATAATTAATATAAATAGCATTTTTAGTGCTTCAAAATGCTGTTAGGTGAATAGTGCACAATGCTTGTACTGCACTGTGCGATAAAAGGGGTGGAGCAAGCCAAAAGGAGAAAAAAAACTGCAGTAAGAGCAGAGAACAGGACTGTAAGGAGCCTGACAGAGGCTCCTAGGAAATCTGTTTCCCTGCTCAGCCCCCTGCTCAGACAATTTTCACCTTTTCCTGTATCTTCCTCTCCCCACAGCTGCTGTTCATATGGTGCCAGTCCCTCTCCCCTCAGATGCTGCTTGGCCAATGGTAGCAGGGACAGGGCAATCTAGCTAAGCTTGTTGGCAGCAACTGACATGCAGACAGGAGAAGTAGATGCAGCTGGAAGAGGAAGAGACTGGGGTGAAAGTGGCTGATTGGGTGTACAGAGAAGACAAAAAGGCAGGCAGCATTGGAGCAGGCATCTGTCAGTCAACCTGTTAGAGCCGCCCCTAAAGTCGACAAAAAAAGTCACATGGGGCGGCTTCCAGAGAAGAGTAGAAAGTGAATGGGGAAACAGAGGAGATGTCTGTGCATGCACAGTGAGAGTGGCAATGTAGCAGCCAGGAGGATCGGCTACTATATTGTTGCCACTGACAGTAGAGAAGTCCCATGGGAAAGGGTGAATCCAGCAAGATATTTACTAATAAAGGAACACTTTATGCTCTTAAAAATACAATTTGTCGGTTTAATGACACATTAATGAACCTTTGTCAGAATTTTCATTAAAGCGGAGTTCCACACAAAAATGGAACTTCCGCTTTTCGGAACCCTTCCCCCCTCCGGTGTCACATTTGGCACCTTTCAGGGGGGAGGGGGGTGCAGATACCTGTCTAAGACAGGTATTTGCACCCACTTCCGGCATAGACTCCCATGGGAGTCTATGCCTCTTCCCGTCCCGACCGCGCTGTCTGCTGGGAACACACAGCTCCAAGGAGAGAGCGGGGACCACTCGGGACGCGCAGCGCGACTCGCGCATGCGCAGTAGGGAACCAGGAAGTGAAGCCGCAACGCTTCACTTCCTGATTCCCTCACCTAGGATGGCGGCGGCAGCTGCCGAGAACCGAGCGGGTTCTCGACGTCCCCTGCCGACATCGCTGGACACCGGGACAGGTAAGTGGCCATGTATTAAAAGTCAGCAGCTGCAGTATTTGTAGCTGCTGGCTTTTAATATTTTTTTTTTTTTTTTGGCGGTGTGGGTGAACCCCCGCTTTAATGTCTGTGTTCCTGGTAGGGAGATTTTCCTACCATTTCTTGCCTGTGGGACACAACAGGAAGTAAGGAAGTTTCCCTAGTGAGGGTATAGATGGCAGCAAGACCCTGGCAGATGTTACAACTCTTCCCGCTCTACTTAAGTGCTTGTATTGCTGTCCATCTTCACATTTCTTATCTTAACGATTTAATAAGAACTAAAGATAAAACCTCTGCAATGGGGGTACAAACCGCAATACAAAGCTGAGTAAATGGTATACGTAGCTATCCTACATTTAATTTAATACATAAGATCTGGACCAATCAACAAGATACAGAATATAAGGGAATATACTGTATTTATTGGCGTATAACACTCACTTTTTCACCATGAAGATCAAGTGCAGATAGCGTGTGCGTGTTATACGCCAATACTTTAATTTTAGCTGCCTCAGATGGGACGGGGAGGGGGGCGGGATGAGCGCCGTCAGATTACATACAGTGAGAATCTCCTGTTTACTTGGCGGCCTCTGTAATAGGAAGTCCCATCTCCTGGGCCGCCATTGGACCACTGTTCTGTCTATCATAGGAGATTCTCACTGTATGTAATCTGTCGGCGCTTGTCCCGCCCCTCTCCCTGTCTCCTCTAGGCTGCACTGATGGCAATGGTGAGGCTGCTGCATTGATGGCAATGGTGAGGCTGCTGCATTGATGGCAATGGTGAGGCTGCTGCATTGATGGCAATGGTGAGGCTGCTGCATTGATGGCAATGGTGAGGCTGCTGCATTGAGGGCAATGGTGAGGCTGCTGCATTGATGTGGACTGATGAGGCTGCATTGATGGCATTTGTGAGGCTGCAGATTGGCATTGATCAGGCTGTATTGATGGCAATGGTGAGGCTTCAGATGGGCACTGACCGTTATTTTGCTTCAAAGTTCCTTATTTAAAATTTAATTTTTTTTCATGAAACTTCCCTCTTAAAATGAATGTGCGTGTTATACACCTGTGCGTGTTATACGCCGATAAATACGGTACTCAATATATGCACATTTGGGATGACCCTGCAATTGCCTGAGGTCGAGAAGCTTGAAAATTTTGATTTATGGAAGAAGGCTGGAATTCTGCTTCTTTGTCAACTTTTTGACAATGAGGTTTTGCAACCATTTGATAAACTGGCAGAGCGATATCATCATTTGCCTAATACATTTTTTTTTTCTTCAATATTTGCAACTACGGCATGCTCTGCAGAGTCAAGCAAGGTCTTTTTTTATTAAAATCTAATCCTTTATCGATCCTAACTTTTTAACGTTCTAAACAGGAACTTTATAGAGAGTATATATTCTTCTTTACAAATGGCAGCTAGAACTAATCCCCAAGTGGGTAGTTTTGGGCGGTGGTGTAGGGATCTAGAGACACTTAGCGGTGAGGAGTGGGAACAAGCTTTGAAGAATCTATTTGAGGTATCCTTCTCCTCTTCACAGTGCTTAACACAGCTATTTATCATTCACAGAGCACATTATACCACTTTTAAAAGCTATACTCTTGGGGTAAAGCAGTTACACCAAATTGTCCAAAATGTACCACTGATACAGGTACACTTATACATATGTTATGGCAATGTCACAAACTGCATCGCTACTGGGAGGGTGTATTTAACACTTTCAATTTTTTAGGTTCCATGCAGGTCCATTCTGATCCAAAAATAGCGTTGTTAGGGATTTTACCGGAAGATACTCTCCCCAGTTGAAATGCATGTGATGTGGTTAAGAACTATTTTCATGGCTCGTAAACTTATATTACAAAAATGGATATCAAAATACCCGCCAACGATAGATCAATGGATCAAGGCAATTAAGCTTAATTTAAGACCAGAGGAATTGACCTATAAACATAAGAGGAACCCTAAACTTGGTGGCCTATATAAACCACCAAGGCAGTACCAGGAGTTGTTCAGCTCTGAAGGAGGTGAACCACATACTAGCCTGGGCAGAGGGACATATGCCGATTTCTATCGGCAGTCCGTATCCCGGGAGTAGAGAACTGGAAGACAGATTGTCTCAACCACCAGCAGATCTGCCCGGGGGGAATGGTCCCTGCACCCAGGTGTATGCCAGGAAATTTGCCAGTGTTTGGGATGACCAGAGGTCAACCTATTGGCATCCAGGTTCAAAAACAAGCTACAGCAGTTTGTGTCTCGAACAAGGGATCCTCTGGCAATTGGAGCAGATGCTCTGGTAGTTCCATTGAGCCAATACTCCCTGGTTTATGCTTTCCCCCAATTGAGTCCTCTCCTTCTGCATTTGTTGAGCAGGATTCAGAGAGAGAGGGGGTTCCAGACATTCTGGTAGCACCAGCCTGGCCCAGAAGGCCCTGGTTCCAGGAGATTGTGAGATTAGAAATAGACGGGCCATGGACCCTTCCACGTCGCCCCGATCTACTGTCTCAAGGTCCTATATTCCACCCCAATTTACAGCCTCTAAATTTGAGGGCATGGTTATTGAAGCCAGGGTGTTGAAGGACCATGGCATCTCGGGACCAGTAGTGTCTTCCCTAATGAATGCTAGAAAAACTGCCACTAGGAAGATCTATCATAAGGTCTGGAAGACTTATATTGCTTGGTGTGAAACCAGAAAATGGCACCCTCAGAAATATGGGAGAATTCTCTCTTTTCTACAGTCAGCTGTGGAAATCAGATACACTTTGAGTACAATCAGAGGTCAGATTTTGGCCCTTTCAGTATTCTTCCAAAAGCCTTTATACTCCCATTCGCTGGTCCGAACCTTTTTTGCAGGGGGGGCAACTTGTTTGCTTCCCCCCATTAGGTCACCTATGTGTCCTTGGGACCTGAACTTGGTGCTGTCTGTGTTACAAAAACAACCATTTGAGCCTATTGAGGAAATTCCATTAGACTTGCTGTCACGCAAGCTAGCCTTCCTGATGGCCATCACCTTGGCTAGAAGGGTGAAGGAGTTGGCGGCCCTTTCGTGCAGGGAACCATACTTGATCCTTCACCACGACAGGGTCGTGTTACGGCTTGTTCCATCTTTTTTCCAAAAGTTGTGTCAGCCTTTCATTTAAAAAGTTCAGTGCGCTACTCAAAACCAAATAGTAATGTGAATATAAAGAAATGAAAAAATTATAGTTCATATGGAAAATGATGGTATCATAAACCGGAGGTGTAATTCCTCTTTAAATCTTCAGTAAATCTTCTATGGATCTTCTAAGACAATGCAGAAATAGGAAAAGGGGGCTGCTTACCAGATTTGATGGATCCCCACCACAGAGATCATGCGAGCCTGAACAAAACTCCTCTCAGGGTCAGGAACAGCTGGTCTTTGAGTAGAGACAGACTTCCCTCCACGCCTGGTAGTTGAAATTTCAGAGGCGGCAATCAGGAACACTCTCCTCTACTAATAGCTGCTCCAGCAAGACCACTCGTAGCAGGAAATGGTATATTTTAAAAGAAGAAGAGGCGCTTCATTGTGCAGTAGTTTAAAATGTTTTAATCTATGAATGGACAACTGACATCAAAGCATTAGCAGGGTAAAACACCGTTGCAGTTAAAAAACACAGCCGATGCCGAAGCCAATCAGCTGAGAGTGTGGTGACGTCAGGTCCTCTGGCTCCGCGGAGCAACGGTGTTTTACCCTGCTAATGCTTTGATGTCAGTTGTCCATTCATGGATTAACCACTTCCCGCCCGGCCCATAGCAGATGACGGCCGGGCGGTGGTTCAGTTATCCTGACTGGGCGTCATGACGTCCAGCAGGATAACATGCCGCCGCGCGCCCGCAGGGGCGCGCATTGCGGCGATCGGTGTGTCAGTCTGACACACCGCTACACCAATCTTGGTAAAGAGCCTCCAGCGGAGGCTCTTTACCACGTGATCAGCCGTGTCCAATCACGGCTGATCACAATGTCAATAGGAAGAGCCGTCGATCGGCTCTTCCTCACTGGCGTCTGACAGACGCGAGTAGAGGAGAGCCGATCGGTGGCTCTCCTGGCAGGGGGGGGGTCTGTGCTGATTGTTTATCAGCGCAGCCCCCCTCAGATCACCACACTGGACCACCAGGGATCGCCACTAGGACCACCAGGGAAGAGGCAACATGTGGATGGCCAGGTATGTACCCCATGGCCATCCACATGTGCCCAGTCAGTGCCCACAAATGGGCACTGGCACCATTTATGTTGCAGTGATGCCCAGCAATGCCACCCTTTAGGGGCATCAGTGCAAACAATCAGTGTCCATCGGTGCCACCTGTCAGTGCCCATCTGTGCCACCCATAAGTACCCATCAATGCCACCTACGAGTGCCCATCAGTGCCGCCTACGAGTGCCCATCAGTGCCACTTCATTGGTGCCACCTCATCAGTCCCCGTCAGTGCAGCCATATCAGGGCCCGTCATTGAAGAAGAAAACGTACTTATTTACAAAAATTTTTAACAGAAACAAAGAAAAACTTTTTTTTCAAAATTTTCGGTCTTTTTGTATTTGTTGCGCAAAAAATGAAAACCGCAGAGGTGATCAAATACCACCAAAAGAAAGCTCTATTTGTAGGAACAAAATCATAAAAAATGTGTTTGGGTACAGTGTTGCATGACCGCGCAATTATCATTCAAATTGCGACAGGGCTGAAAGCTGAAAATTGGCCTGGGCGGGAAGGTGTCTAAGTGCCTGGTATTGAAGTGGTTAAAGCATTTTAAACTACTGCACAATGAAGTGCCTCTTCTTTTTCTTTTAAAATATACCATTTCCTGCTATGAGTGGTCTTGCTGGAGCAGCTATTAGAGGAGAGTGTTCCTGATTGCTGCCTCTGAAATTTCAACTACCAGGCGTGGAGGGAAGTCTGTCTCTACTCAAAGACCAGCTGTTCCTGACCCTGAGAGGAGTTTTGTTCAGGCTCGCATGATCTCTGTGGTGGGGATCCATCAAATCTGGTAAGCAGCCCCCTTTTCCTATTTCTGCACTGTCTTAGAAGATTTACTGAAGATTTAAAGAGGAATTACACCTCCGGTTTATGATACCATCATTTTCCATATGAACTATAATTTTTTTCATTTCTTTCTATTCACATTACTATTTGGTTTTGAGTAGCGCACTGAACTTTTTCTTTATACCGTACAAAACCTCACGTTCAAGGTTTTTTGGTTGCAGCAGGATTATTTATGTTTCATATATTTGCCATTTTGTGTGTTTGTTTTTTTTAAATTTTTTTTTTTATGCATTTTTAAAATAGAGTTTCACTAATTTGATTTCCACATTGGTTTGTCACAGTTGGGGGTAGCACGGAACGTCTACCATATATTAGCCTTTCATTTAATTTGGGACATTATTTTGCCTTCTTTTTTCTCAGCCTCGTTCGGCGGAAGAGCGACGACTGCATTCCTTGGACGTTGTCCAGGCAGTCAAGGTTTATATGTCTAGATCTGCGGAGATCTGAGGATCAGACTCCTTTTTTGTTTTACCAAAAGGACCCAATTAGGGTCAGGCAGCTTCCAAAGCTTCCATTGCCAATTGGGTCCATCAATTGGTCATTCAAGCCTATGGTCTGAAACGCAAAGCTTCTCGCTTTTTAGGTTGAGAGCTCATTCTACCAGGGGTGTAAGAACCTCCTGGGCTTTTCGCCATCAGGTATCTGTGGTTCAGAGTTGTAAGGCTGCTACCTGGTCCTCAGTGCATACGTTCACAAAATTTTATCAAGTGGATGTTCAAGCAGCCGAGGATTTGACTTTCGGCCGCAGTGTGCTGCCGTATAAGGTCTGATGGCTATTGTTTGGTGTCTGCCCCCCCCTCAAGGCAATTGCTCTGGGATGTCCCAGTAGGTAATAAATGATCGCCTAACTCTGTGTCTCATGATGTATACTTGCCTGTAAAATCCTTTTCTTTGAATACATCATGGGACACAGTGATCCCTCCCCTTTTTTTTGAGGATTCAGTGCTTGCTACAAAACTGATGTACTTCCTGTATGGGAGGGGTTATATAAGAGATCACTTCCTGTCTAAGACTTTGTCTACCAGTGTCCACTCACCTAGAGATGGCGTATAACCCAGTAGGTAATGAATATTAGCCTACCTCTGTTCCATGATGTACTCAAAAGGATTTTACAGGTAAGTATAACGAAAAAATCCTATTATTTCTGCATGTCAACAAGGACAGATTTTATTTTGAACTTGGCAGTAACTGGTGCCTTTTCATCTTCTTTAATCAATAATATAAAGACAATTTTACTCGGTTTGTAGGTGGTTATGTTAATTAATTAAATAATTAATAATTTCCTCAACCACTTTAATCCCAGGAAAAGGTAATGCTTGGGTAGTACAGGGGGTTAAATCCAAAGATAAGTGCTGCCCTATATATGATGCAAACCTAAATCTAATAAACGAATATACCAAATGAAGGCCTATATATGTACACAAAACAGTGATACATAATACTATATGGTAAATAACAGGGGGTGAATTTCACGCTCAAATAGTGAGATACATAAAAAATAACAGCAGCTCACATTAACCACTTATCCACTGGGCACTTAAACCCCCTTCTAACCAGACCAATTTTCAGCTTTCAGTGCTCTCACATTTTGAATGACAATTACTCAGTCGTGCAACACTGTACCTATATGAAAATTTTGTCCTTTTTTCACACAAATGGAGCTTTCTTTTGGTGGTATTTAATCACCGCTGGGTTTTTTATTTTTTGCACTATAAAAGGAAAATGACCGAAAATTCTGTTAAAAATAAAAAAAAATTTAAAAAATGCATTTTTCTTAGTTTCTGTTATAAAATTTTGCAAATTAGTAATTTTTCTTCATATATTTTGGCCAAAATTTATGCTGCTAGATATCTTTAGTAAAAAAAACCCAAATCGGTGTATATTATTTGGTCTTTGTGAAAGTTATACAAGTCTACAAGCTATGGTGCCAATCTCTGAAAATTGATCACACCTGATGCACTGACTCTTATTTCTTGAGACCCTAACAAGCTAGGAAAGTACAAATACCGCCCAAATGACCCCCTTTTGGAAAGTAGACATTCCAAGGTATTTAGTAAGAGGCATGGTGACTTTTTGAAGTTGTAATTTTTTTCCCACAATTCTTTGCAAAATCAAGATTTTTGAAAAAAAAAATTCTTATATTATCAGGTTATTTCTCACACACAGCATATATATAGCACAAATTACACCCCAAAACACATTCTACTACTCCTGAGTATGGCGATACCACATGTGTGAGACTTTTACACAGAGTGGCCACATACAGAGGCCCAACATGCAGGGAGCGCCATCAGACGTTCTTGGAGCATAAATTACACGTATAATTTCTTAACTACCTATTACACTTTTGAAGGCCCTGTAGCACCAGAACAATGAAAACGCCCCAAAAATGACTCCATTTAGGAAAGAAAACAACCCAATGTATAATCTGAGTCTTTTGAACATGTCATTTTTTTTCTACAAGTTTTTGGAAAATGTGTAAAGAGAATGAAAATGCATTTTTTTTTTTTAAATCACGACGTTGTCTATTTACACAATATTTATAACACATAGCATGTACATACCAAAAATTACACCCCAAAATAGATTCTCCTACTCCTCCTGAGTACGGCAATACCACATGTGTGAGACTTTTCTGGCCATATAGAGAGGCCCAACATGCAGGGAGCACTCTCAGGTGTTCTAGGGGCATAAGTTTCAAATCTAATTTGACTACCTATTACACTTTTGTGAGGCACTTTTGTGGCATGGATGTGGTGTTGATGAGCATGAATTGGGATGGATGAGCCGTGGATGGGGATGCCTGAGTATGGATGGGATGACTGAGCATGAATGAGTACGGCTAAATATGGCTGGGTATGGCTGAGTATGGATGGGGGTGGATGGGATGGCTGAGCATGGATGGATGGATGGATGAGTATGCTGAGCATGGATGGATGGATGGATGGATGGATGAGTATGCTGAGCATGTATGGATGGCTGAACATGGATGGATGAGTGCTGGAATGGGCACATATCAGCGCTGTGGGCACTACAGCTCCAGCCCCCAACGCTGCTGCCACCGATCTCTCCCCTCTCCTCTCACACTGTACCGATTGGTACAGAGAGGTGAGAGAGGAACCTGACGTGACGCCGGTTTGTTTACAAGTGATCGACCCGTCCTTTGACTGAGCGATCACGTGGTAAACGGCTGCTATCAGTTCTTTATTTCTTTTATGGGTTGTGTATGTATTCATTTCACTGACTGTGACCGGAGTTGAAGTCCTATGTTTCATTGGGGAGTGGAGGCTGCAGAGGATCCCTTGCCCTGAGAGCTTTTTTGCTGATCATTGTGTGAAAGTGGATGACACTGCCTATAGGAGATATTGGATGTGCCATACACTTTTTTATATGCTGTGTTTTTTTTTTTTTTTTCTGGAAAGAAGAATAGATGTGAGCACGGTGGTGTTTTGAATATACACTGAAGCTGGTGTGAGGGTCTCAGCTCCTTTGTTCACCTCTTGTTCACCGTTTTTTCCTTCATCTACTTCCTACTCTTTAGCGCTGCATACAGACTTTTTATACATAATACCATATGACAATTTTATAAAGTGCAAATAAGTAAATATGTGCAAACAGTCCACATATGTAGAGCTGTAGATGTAAAGCAGCAAATGGGCAACAGAAAAGTAAAAGAGAACTAAAGATGATCAGTTACAATAGTTATGAGAGACCACCAATATCCACTAGAAGAGGCACCATAATGAGAGAGAGAGATATATTTATTTGGTAATCCCTAAAAAGACAGCTTTTGTTGCTAAGGGTAAGCATCTTGTCTTGCTTTTTATACCTGATGTCCTGTAATATATATATATATATATATATATATATATATATATATATATATATATATATATATATATATATATATATATATATATATATATATATATATATATATATATATATATATAGCAATAACTCTCGATGGAGCTGCTGGTTTAAGCGGGCTCGTTACCTTCACTCTCCTTCCCTCTGTCTGCACCGGGTCTAGGGTTCCGTTGAGTTTACCTCTGGACGATACACACACCAACACTTGAGTACATTTTCAATGAATGCTTTATTAAACAATTCACTAAGGAAGTAGCAGTAAAGAGGCAGAAGGGAAACTGCAGAAGAAACTCAAATATCTTCTTGTAAGGTTCTTGACAAATGTCCTGGTAGAATATGGATATTATAATAGAATGCGCTCCCCTCGTGGGGGACACTCTTTGCTCGCCTGGATAGGCCTCTCTCACTTGCCTAGCAGCCAGTATGTAGCACGAACAAAAGTCTCTGCCACAGACTTGTTTGGGATAAACCTGTACGATCCTCTGCCACAGGATGTATTGGTCTTTCTGCAATGAACGTCAGTCACAGTGCTTGAACCTTTAAGCCAACCCGGCAACACTATGCTGTATAGTTACTTTAGGATACGTCCTCCAACTGAGTCACCAGGCCCCTCTCCAGACCAGTACACCGCGTGATCCTTCCATGACGGGTCCTCGCCTGGGATCTCCTTGTAAGTCCAGCTTCTTCACTCTGGATAGACAGCTCAGGACCATTCCATGGCTGCTGTGGTAGGCCCCAGACAAGCTTCAAGCTTCTGGGCCCACCCACACGCCGCAGCGGCGTGGGCCTCCGGAACGGAGGACCATGAGATGGCTTCTCTAACGCATACCTGTCAGCCAGGAGGGCCAGCAGGTGGCTGTAAAACGAACCCCACAATATGGCGCCTGTCCCATAAATACCCTCGCCCAGAATGCAACTCGGAGGACAACCCCACCGAGTTGTCTCCGGGACAGAAGAGCATCCATACGCTTCAACACGTGCCCTTCCAACACTGACCAGCGATAACAGCGACACCCACCGGTCAGTATGGAAACACACACAACGTCAGCCAAGCTGGAACAGAGGCAAACCTAACCTTCCTAACGAACAAGTTACTAAATTTACCTAACATATCACATATATATCACATAGATCGCAAATCTACCAGCAGCACTATAATACTATATAATATATATATATATATATATATATTAAATACCGTATATACTCGAGTATAAGTCGTTCCGAGTATAAGTCGAGGCCCTAATTTACCACAAAAAAATGGGAAAAACGTATTGACCCGAGTATAAGACGAGGGTGAGAAATGCACAGCTACTGTAAGTGGAAAAGAGGGTCAACAATGCCCATTTGCAGCCTCACTGTGCCCATTTGCAGCCTCACTGTGCCCATTTGCAGCCATAGGTCCCCTGAACTTCAAACTCGGTAGTTAAGGGTTCCTAGATGCCCCCTAGCTGCAGCCAAACTTTGGGGTCTCTGAACCCAAAGGGTTCCGAAATGACATTGCAGCAGATGGACACAGTTGACCGAATTTGGGGCCCTGTATCTCAGGGCCACTTAGTGCTAAGAACCCCAAATTTGGTGTGCAAACCCAGTGGAACTAGCACCATAAAATTTCCAAAGCTGGGGTTTCTAGCACCAAGTGGCCCTGAGATACAGGGCCCCAAAAATCAGTTCAGAAAATGTCAAGCACTTTTCTACAGCAGAGAATGACATTTTCCGAACCGGTTTGGGGTTCGGAAAATAAGTGAGATAAGTGGCCCTGTATCTCAGGGCCACTTAGTACTAGGAACTTCAGCTTTGGATATGTTGTGGTACCAGGTCCACTGGGTTTGCACACCAAATTTGGAGTTCCTAGCATCAAGTGGCCCTGAGATACGGTGCCCCAAACTCGGTTCAGAAAATGTCAAGCACTTTTCTGCAGCAGAGAATGACATTTTCCGAACCGGTTTGGGGGCCCTGTATCTCAGGGCCACTTAGTGCTAGGAACTTCAGCTTTGGATGTGTTGTGGTACCAGGTCCACTGGGTTTGCACACCAAATTTGGAGTTCCTAGCATCAAGTGGCCCTGAGATACGGGGCCCCAAAGTCGGTTCGGAAAATGAAATTTTTTGCTGCAGAAAAGTGCTTGACTCGAGTATAAGTCGAGGGGGGCACATTCAGCACTAAAAAATGTGCTGAAAAATTCGACTTATACTCGAGTATATACGGTATATTATAAATTTTTTTTTTTTTGTCATACAGATAAACAATAACATTCAGTTTATTACCTGCTTTCAGATATAAACGAGTGTGAGAGTGATGAGAAAATATGTGTCAGAGAGAACGAGGCCTGTATAAACATCCCTGGAACCTATAAATGTGTTTGTGCTGAAGGATTTGAAGAACAGGACGGACAGTGTGTAGCTCCTACAAAGACAGGTAATATTTGTGCAAACTTTAATTATGTTGCTAAATTTCCTCATCACTCCATTGACCTTATGTATATGGGTATTGATTCCCAGTTTTGGGACTATATTGCATTTCTTTTGACACAGAAGAGGGTATTTATCAGAACAGGAGCAGATGGAATCTGGAGCAGCTGTAAGTGGTAACCAATCGGCTTCTATTTTCAGCTTCTTCAGTTAAGTTTTAAAACTGGAAGACTGAAGCTGATTGGTTTCCATGCACAGCTGTTCCAGATTTTGAGTCTGTCCTATTGATCTTGTATTCGGATTAAAGGCAAAGGAGGCCTTTGCTGTAATTTTGAGTTTGAATTTTCAACTGCATTCAAATGTCAAAGCCAGTGTTTAAAAGTAACATCTGTGCACATAAGAGATAAAAGTTAAATGTCAGAAGGTACAGTGGGGAAATGTAATTATTTGATCCCACTTACAAAGAAAAGAAGGGTCTATAATTTTTATCATAGGTGTATTTTAAATTATAGAGACAGAATATCAACCAAAAACCCAGAAAAACACACTAAAAATATTATGAAGTGAGTTGCAGTTCAGTGAGTAAAATAAATATTTGATCCCCTACCAACCAACAATAATTTGGCTCCCACAGACTGGCTACAGTATGAGCTCATGTGGTACACAGATAAGTCCTGTCAATTTAAGAAGGTGCTCCTAACAACAATTCATTCTGTGTATAAAAGACACCTGTCCACAGAATCCTTCTTACATTCAAACCTCACCATCATGGGCAACACCAAAGTGCTGTCAAAGAACATCAGGGACAAGATTGTAGACCTGTACAAGGCTGGAATGGGCTACAAGACCATCAGCAAGAAGCTTGGTGAGAAGGAGACAACTGTTGGAGCACTTAATCGCAAATGGAAGAAATACAAAATAAACATCAATCACCCTCGGTCTGGAGCTCCATGCAGGATTTCCCCTCATGGGGTAAGGAAGATCATGAGAAAAATGAGGGATTAGCCCAGAACTACACGGGAGGAGCTTGTGAATGTGGTCCCAACTGCCTTGAGATTAGTCACCAAACCATTGGTAACGCAATATGCCGACATTGATTGAAATCCTGCAGCACCCGTAAGGTCCCTCTCTTTAAGAAGGCACATGTATAGGCCTGTCTAAAGTTTGCCAAGCAACATCTAAATGAGAAGGATTGGGAGAAAGTACTGTGGTCTGATGAAACCAAAATTGAGCTCTTTGGCATTAACTTGACTCGCCGAGTTTGGAGGAAGAACAAATGCTGACTATGATCCTAAGAACACCATCCTTGCAGTCAAGCATGGAGGTGGAAACATTAACTAGCTGCCGAGCAGCCGCCGTCATTATACGGCGACAGGTTGCCTCTCCTGCGCGAATCGCTGTATGGCGGCTCGTGCAGTTGCGGGAGGTCATGGCGCGCGCTCGTTGTGGGAGAGTGCCCGTGGGTCGGGCGGACTCTATGTCCGCTGGCGACCCGCTATCGCCTAGTACAGAGGCAGAATGGGGATCTGCCTTTGTAAACAAGGTGGATCCCTATTCTGACAGGGGACATATCAGATCTACTGTTCCCAGCGATTGGGAACAGTGATCTCGGTTATGTCCCTGGCAGCTCATCTCCCCTACAGTTAGAACATGTTGAGGGAACACAGTTAACCCCTTGATCGCACCCCAGTGTTCACCCCTTCCCTGCCAGTGTCATTTTTACAATGATCAGTGCATTTTTATAGCACTGATAAATGTAATAATGTCAGTGGTCCCCAAAAAGTGTAATTTGGGGTCAGATTTGTCTGCCACAATGTCGCAGTTCCGCTAAAAATCGCAGATCGCCGCCATTATCAATAAAAACAATAAAAAATAAAAGTCCCTAAATCTATCCCGTAGTTTTATAGACTCAATAACTTTTGCTCAAATCAATCAATATACGGCTATTGCGATTTTTTTTTTTTTTTTTTTCTTGTACAAAGAGTTTTATTGAAAATATATATCAACAGAATAGTAAAAAACAGTGATGGATACATCATGAATTAACAGGTATAAGACTGCCGGTATCCGGCAGGTAGAACTAATTTTCAAGGATTTAAGCCTGGTCTCAGGCGGTTCAAAGCCGAGGCCAGGCGACATACTAAGGAGTGTCTTCATCTCGCGTTTACTGGCATAGCGGTAAAATGTAAGCACAGAATATTATGTTTGCAAACACTCATGAATAACTAAAGGATGCATAGCGAGATGTTGTTGTAATACGTAACATTGCATAAAAAAAAAGAACCAGAAATAAAATCAGATTAATTCGAATAACTTCAAAGAGGATAACATACCTTTTTGTATGTAATAACTTTTTTGTTACATTAAATATCCAATCTCTGTACAATTGAAGGAAAGAGAAATTGAAAGTGGGAGAAGAGGGAGGTGGGAAAGGAGGGGAGGACCCTGGGGTGGGGGGAACGGAGGCTCGTTATAGGGAAAGAAGCGTTAGGTCAAATCTTGATGGACGGTTATGAGTCACCCAGGGTTGCCATATCCTGAGGAACTTATCATGTGTGTCCAACAATATGGCGTAAGTTTCTCATTTACCATGATATCATTCACACTATTTTTAACTGCTTCAAAGCTAAGGTTCTGAGTTGTCCAGGCCCTTGCTATGGTCAATTTAGTTGCAGTAAAAATATGTGCTGCTAATTGGCGTTCAGGACAAAGAAGTTCTGTAATCGGTTTCCATAAAAGGGCCTCAAAAGGGTCCCACTTTATATTTTTGGTTAACTGAAAGGCCTGAGAACGAGGAGAAGGAGTCTAAGAGAGAATAAATTGGGGAGGGAGATTCTGGGTTTAGTAATGGTTAATAAAATGTCATCCGCAAACAGTGACAGTTTGTGCGTGGTGCCTGCTACTTCTACTCCTGATATATCTGGGTGAGAGCGTATGGCCTCCGCCAGGGGTTCAAGTGCTAGTATAAATAGAAGTGGGGAGAGCGGGCATCCCTGACGGGTTCCCCTCTTAATAGGGAAAGTAGGCGATTCATATCCATAATAACGCACTTTAGCCTGGGGGGAGTGATGTATGGCTGAGACCCAACTCAAAAAGGAGGTGCCGAAACCGTAGTGAATGAGGACCTGTGTCAAATAGGGCCAGGATAAGGTATGGAAAGCCTTATTAACATCTAAAGAAAGGAACATTGTCTCCAGGGACCTTTCATGTGCTATATGTTGGATTTGGAGGAGTCGTCTAATGGCATCTCCTGCCTGTCTACGGGGGACGAATCCCACCTGATCCTTTTTTATCAGGCGCGGTAGAAAGGAGTTCAAGAGATTGGCCAGAATTTTCGTTAATATCTTCATGTCAATATTAATTAAAGAGATTGGCCGAAAATTTGCCCAGGAAGAATGGTCCTTATCTGGCTTAGGAATCATCACTATGTTGGCAGTCAGCAAGTCTGGTATAAATGGGTGACCTCCTTTGACCGAGTTATACATAGCCGCTAGGTGTGGGGCCAGAACCTCTGCAAATTTTCGATAATACAAAGCAGTGAAACCATCCGGGCCTGGTCTTTTGCCCACTTTCAGTTCCTTAATGCACTGGAGAACCTCAGAGACCTGTATATCTCGGTCCATTAGGGAGATATGGGATTCGGATAGGGAAGGTAAAGATAACTCTTTTAAAAAAGCATTCAGGCCCTGTGTTGAAGAGTGATTTGGGGGGGAGTAGAGCTTGGTAAGTCGATGGCAGAATTCTTCCAAGACCCGCTGGGGGTTTCCCGTGAGGATGTTATGGCGGGTGCGCAAGGTTATGGGAGTAAATTTTGGGGTAAAGGTACGCAGTCTATTAGCCAACTGCGCATTGGGTTTGTTTGCCTTAGCATACCATTTCTGGCGGGCCCAACGTAAAGTACGGTCTGCTTCGTCTGTCAGACATAGATCCAAGTCTGTACGGGCCTTGTCTAAAGATCTGCGGTTAGCAGGGGTGGGGGTTGATTTAAAGGCCGCTGAGCGGTCCCCCAAGCTCTGCTCTAACTTGCGTCGGGCCTGAATCCTTTCTCTTTTGCGTTGAGACGCTATTCGAATAACGCGACCCCGGAGGACAGCTTTATAAGCCTCCCATAGTGTTATTGGGGACGAGACAGAACCTGCATTAAGTCTAAAGTATTCCGCAGAAGCTTCTTGGATTTCCCTGAGGATCGGTTTGAAGGATAAAAGTGAATCATTCATCACCCAGGGAGCATGTTGTGGTTTGCTGTGTAGAGAACGACAAACAGAACAGGATCGTGATCTGACCAAGGGACTGCTAGGATCCATACCAAGTCTATTAAAGGGAGATGTTTCCGTAACACAAACGAATGGTCGATTCTAGAGTGGGAGTGATGAGGATGGGAATAGTGGGTGTAGTCCCTGCCCATGGGATGAAACTCTCGCCATATGTCTACTAGGTCAAGCTTTTGTAGGGCTAGAAAGAATTTTTTTGTAGCAGGAGAGGGGGCTTTATGATCCGCCGGGTACCTATTGCTATTTTTTTTTTTTTTTGTAGAATATGTATCGGCCTAAATGGATGACTACATTTTTTATATATGTAGTGTGTGTGTGTGTATGTATAATATATACACGCTTGGTTTACTCACTGTGGAACCTAAACGGTTAATCCTTTGATTTGTGTATAAAGACTATTTGATCCTGTCCCTCTGATCCTCCACTTCCACTGTCTCAAAAAAAATAACCTGATATTTACAGAGCCGGTGGACGGGCTGCACATGCTCAGTTTGTATTGCTAGAGTTTTTTTTTTTTTTTTTTTTCTTGGAAGGGTGCATGTGATCAGCACAGGGCCAATCAGCACTGTCTGGACAGAGGACCTAGTACAAGGTTTACTAGGAACTGAGGTGAAGTCACAAGGCTGCTATATACTGCTGATGAGAAAAGATATCAAGAAAAGATTTATCAATTTTTATTTACTAAAATATCTACATTTCCATGTTTTGTGTACAGTGGGAGACCAGATATAGTGAATGCAGGTTCTGGGTTTAGTAACACTTTTTAAGCTTTGGGGCTGTTTCTCTGCTAAAGGTACAGGCCAACTTTGCCGCATTGAAGGGCCAATTGACAGGGCCATGTATTGTAAAATCATGGATGAGAACCTTCTTCTCTCAGCCAGAACACTGACGATGGGTCTTCCAGCATGGTAATGACCCAAAACATACCGCCAAGGTAACAAAGGAGAGTGGCTCAAGAAGAAGCACATTAAGGTCATGGAGTAGCCTAGCCAGTCTCCAGACCTTAATCCTATAGAAAATTTATGGAGGGAGCTGAAACTTCATGTTGGCAAGTGACCACTAAGAAACCTTAAGGATTTAGATAAGATCTGTAAAGAAGAGTGGACCAAAATCCCTCCTGAGATGTGTGCAAACCTGGTAACCAATTACAAGAAACACCTTACCTCTGTGCTTGCTACCAAGTGCTAAGTCATGTTTTGCTTGGGGATCAAATACTTATTTTACTCGCTGATCTGCAACTCAATTTATAGCATTTGTATCATGTTTTTTCTTTTTTTTTGGTTGATATTCTGTCTCCTATCATTTTAAAATACACCTATGATAAAAATTATAGACCCTTCATTTCTTTGTAAGTGAAACTTGCATAATCTGTAAGGGATCAAATAATTTCCCCACTGTACATGTGCTTAACCACTTGCCGACTGCCGCATGTCGATGTACGTCCAAAGTTTGGCGGCGGATATTATTGTTATGGCAGCAGCTAGCTGCCATAACCCCGGTATCCCCGTTTTCGTGCAGCGGTCGGCTACAAGATTAAAGTGGTCTCTGCGGCGGATTCGCCATGAGATCACTTATCGGTTTGCAGGAGAGGGCTCCCGCCGCGATCCGGTGCTCTCCGCCGCTTACCGGACCTGTCGGTAGCGGCGGAGGCGATCACGTGCGTCTGCCTGCTGTGCCTGGAGAAGAGTGAGGCTAAGATGGCGCCCACTCGTCTCCATGACACTGCTGGGTGGAAGCAACGTCAAAATGTCACTTCCGCCCATACGTCTTAAAAGGCACATATTTTTTATGTCATTTTTTTTTAAAGACTTTTTTTTTTTTTTTTTTGCATTTTAGTGTAAATATGAGATCTGAGGTCTTTTTGGCCCCAGATCTCATTTTTAAGAGGTCCTGTCATACTTTTTTTCTATTACAAGGGATGTTTATATTATATATATATTTATTATATATTATAAGTTTTTTTTTTTTTTTTTTTTTTAAACAGTGTAAAAATAAATAAAATCTAGTAAAGTAGATAATAAAAAAAAAACAAAAAAAAAAACATTTAAACCCCCGTCCCCGTCCCCCCCCCCCCCCCATCCCGACGAGCTCGCTTGCAGAAGCGAACGCATACGTGAGTAGAGCCCACATATAAAAACGGTGGTCAAACCACACATGTGAGGTATCGCTATAATCGTTAGAGCGAGAGCAATAATAACAAAAATAACAAAAATAAATAATAACAAAAATTCTAGCCCTAGACCTCCTCTGTAACGCAAAAGATGCAACCTGTAGAATTTTTTAAACGTCGCCTATGGAGATTTTTTAGGGTAAAAGTTTGACGCCATTCCACGAACGGGCGCAATTTTGTTTTGGTATCAATTTACTTAGCGTAATATTATCTTTCACAATATAAAAAAAAATTGGGCTAACTTTACTGTTGTCTTATTTTTTTTTTAATTCAAATAAGTTAATTATTTCCAAAAAAAGGGTGCCTGTAAGACCGCTGCACAAATACGGTGTGAAAAAAAAGTATTGCAATGACCGCTATTTTATTCTCTAGGGTGTTAGAACCCCCAAACATTTATATATTGTTTTTTTTTTTTAAAGTAATTTTCTAGCTTAAAAACCTGTTTTAAACATGTAAACGCCTAAATTCCAAAACGAGGCTGGTCCTTAAGTGGTTAACAAAGATCTGGCTTTGATTCATTTTTGGCGGTTAATGAAATATATTAACCGCTTCAAGACATTCTCACACATTTTATGAAAAAGTATAATGGCACTAGAGGGTTTTTCTGTTTCTTACTATTACCTGTCTGGCTATATTTTCTTGTAGCACCCCAGGTCCCCATGTTCCTATACTTTTTCACTGATTATGACCAATAAGCCTGAAACAGCTGTATGAAGTTCAAAGTAGATGGCTTTTTAATATCAGGCTGTATGTGTATTGGATGTACAGTTGGACAAGTGACAAAGTAATGTTTTACATGCTCCCTCCAACTGTTCCTAAATGAAGAGTCCTTACTAGTTCATGATTGTAATGGAGGTGATTACATGTAAATACCTTCTGTTTTATAAAGGCTTTTTAACGCACACAGTGGACTAGTGGTGGGAATCTTTCATCACAGCTGTTCATAATTCAGTTATACTTCCTCATACTATTTAACAAATCAACATTTTGATGTCTATTTACCACATAGCAGCAGCGCTCTTACTGCACAATTGTGAGAATATTGTATATAAATATTTGAGTAAAATATGTTCAAATGTTTGCATGTCCAAATACATGTAAAGTAATTGTTTTAACCTTCTTGCTATCGATTGTTTTACTCCATAGATGAAGAAACCATTACTCAGCAGAATGTGGCATCTGATGCAGCACAAGATTCTATAAATATACATGAGGACCTCTGACCCACATCCTAATTTAAATATTTTAAGTTATTGAACGCCAACCTGTTATGTGAATAACAAGTTTGCCAACCGTTATCATTTTATCTGGTATTCAGATGGGATTTGCCCTAAAGGCTGCACACATTTCTTTGCATAAAAACATAATGGGGGTTATTTACGAAAGACAAATCCACTTTGCACTGCAAGTGCACTTGGAAGTGCAGTCACTGTAGATCTGAGGGGGACCTGCAAGGAAAATAAAAAACATAATTTTAGCTTGCACATGATTGGATGATAAAATCAGCAGAACTTCCCATCAATTCAGATCTTCCCCTCAGATCTACTGTGACTGCACTTCAAGTGCACTTTCAGTGCAAAGTGGATTTGCCTTTCGTATATAACCACCACTGTGTCTTTTTATATTTTGATAATACTTTCTAATAAATGATTATTCAGCGAAAATGTGGGTTTGAGTTTTTATTTAGTGGTAAAAGCAAGCTCTGGTTACTTTGCAGGTTTAATAATCATGCTCTAATTGGACTTATTTCAGTCTGGATGGGTGGGAAGAGCAGTGAAGCGGCTGAACTATTCTATTAACTATTAAACTATTATATTGTATTGAACTATTCTCATATATAACCATTATTGTTTGCTGATAACATACAGCTATACCTACTTGGTGGATAACTATTTATACAAATAAATTGGTAAATATAGGAAAATAGGTAGGGTTTTATTGCTAATGTTTTTTTTTAAGTTAAGTTAAAATCCCTGTCAACCCAGCTAGCAAATATGTTAGGCAAGTTTTCAGAAATAACCACCTTTTTATTACGTCTGCTTTATAGCACATCTACACAACATCCAGAACTAGTTTAACCTGTCAGAACTCTGACATCCCCCTGGGACCCCCATGCAGCATTTACTGTATAAAAAATTAAATATTGTCAAAGTGTGCAGCATGGGTGCAAGGACTGTTCTCCCCATACAAATCAATGGAAATGCAAAAACACCTTGATAGGTGTTCAGAAGCATATCGATACACCATTCAGAACTAGTATGACTTGTCCAAACTCCAAAACATCTTGGGGCCCCCATTCAGCATACAGTATATAAATTAGAATAAATATTGTACAAAAAAGTGCCCTATCCATTTCTGTAAATAAAAGCATTCAGGAACTGTTATCCCTATACAAATCGATGGGAATGCAAAAGCACCTCGATATGGCATAGATGGTCAGAAGCTGTTCAGAAGGATCTCAAACTGAATTAAATTGAAAGCATGCTGCATTTGCCCATCTACACAAGCTCTAACGGTTACCTAGGGACACTTTTGGTGCAAGAAGTAAAGGATCCAGTTATACTGGCTATCTTAGTATTTGTTTATGGTTTTGGTAGTGTATCTAAACCCAAAAGCAAACATTTGATATATTGTAGTTTACAGTCCTTAGATTTGGTGGCTGCATCTGTTTTTGTTTTTGTTTTTTTTTTTGTTTTTTTTTCCTCTCTTTTACCTTGTGATCCTGCCACTATGTCTGTGCTCATTTTTTAATTTCCTTTAAAAGACCAAAAGTGGTAGTTTAACTTGCTGACCGGCTCCTGTACATATACGTCGGCACTTTGAAGAGGGATATCTCGGTAACGGCTGCAGCTGCTGCCAAAACCGAGGTATCCATCTTTACAGGAGCCGGTCGTGTTTTCGATAATGGTGGTCTCCAAGGCGGATTCGCCATGAGATCACTGTTATCGGCGGCGGGAGAGGTGCCACCCGCCGCTCTCCCGCGCCCTCCGCCGCTTACCGGAGCTGTCGGTAGCGGCGGAGGAGATCGGGACCTGTCAGTTCCTCGGTATGGAGACGAGTGAGGTTAAGATGGCGCCCACCCGTCTCCATACCATAGGACGACGGAAGCGACGTCATAACGTTAGCTCCGCCCATATGTCTTAAAGGCATATTTTTTTTGTCATTTTTTTAAACGACTTTGTTTTTTTTTTTTTTGCATTTTAGTGTAAATATGAGATCTGAGGACCCAGATCTTATATTTAAGAGGGCCTGTCATACTTTTTTCTATTACAAGGGATGTTTACATTCCTTGTAATAGGAATAAAAGTGATCCAAATTTTTTTTTTTTAAAAAACAGTGACAAAATAAAGTAAAATAAATAAGAAAAAAAAATGTTTTAAAGCGCCCTGTCCCGACGAGCTCGCGCACAGAAGCGAACGCATACAGGAGTAGCGCCCGCATATGAAAACGGTGGTCAAACCACACATGTGAGGTATCGCCGCGACCGGAGCGAGAGCAATAATTCTAGCCCTAGACCTCCTCTGTAACGCAAAACATGCAACCTGCAGAATGTCACCTATGGAGATTTTTAAGGGTAAAAGTTTGATGCCATTCCACGGGCAGGCGCAATTTTGAAGCGTGACATGTTGGGTATCAATTTACTTGGTGTAACATTATATTTCACAATATAAAAAAAAATTGGGCTAGCTTTACTGTTGTCTTATTTTTTTATTCAAGAAAGTGAATTTTTTCCAAAAAAAGTGCGCTTAAAAGACCGCTGCGCAAATACGGTGTGAAAAAAAAGTATTGCAATGACCGCCATTTTATTCTCTAGGGTGTTAGAAAAAAAAACAATATATAATGTTTGGGGGTTCTAAGTTATTTTCTAGCAAAAAAGAAAACAGTTTTAAACATCTAAACACCTAAAATGCAAAACGAGGCTAGTCCTTAAGTGGTTAAAGGGTTAGACAAACCATTTAACACTGACAGGGCTACTTACAATTGTCATCTTTTATTTGTTTGGTTAAAAATTTTATCCCAAAAAGAAAAAAAAAACTGTTTCGGTAAGCTTGAATTAGACTTTAATTTGTTAGTCACTTATGGAAAATCGAAATCTACCATCTCCACAAGTTGACAACGCTGCTGTCCAAGAGCAGCTACAGTATGTTGCTCTTCCATAGGTACAGTGAGAACTGAGTGTAGCCATCGTAAGACAGGAAGTGTGTTAATGGCCAGATCACAAGGTGAAAAGAAAAGGGAGAAAAGGCTAAAAAAAATAAAAATGCAGCCCCCACATCCAAAGAATTGTAAGTTGCAATATATTGCATTTTTTGCTTGTGGATTGAGATATGTTTAATGGTTAAGTAGAAGTGTTAGTAGCTAAGTTTACAGTTAGGGGGTTAGCTTAGTGTTAAAGTCAAGGTAAATGTTTTTGTAATGCAGGTGAGTGTACGGTTATTTGTCAGGGTCAGGGCTAGTTTATAGGTTTTTTAGTGGGATGACTGAATCCATTTTTAATATGATTTCAGCATAGAATTTCCCAAGTTGAAAACAATTCCATGCTTCTGATTGATATATACTACCCATTATGTGTCAGATTAGTCACTTAAAGTGGTTGTAAAGGCTCAAGTTTTTTTCTACCTTCATGCATTCTATGCATGAAGGTAAAAAACCTTGTGTGTGTGCAGCATCCCCCCGCCCCCCCCCCCCCCCCAATACCCAAGCCTAATCTCGATCCAGCAATGTGCACAAGAGCCTCGGCTCTCCCAGATTTCTTTCTCCTCATTGGCTGAGACAGCAGCGGGAGCCATTGTCGATCACAGCCAGTGAGCCAATGGAGTGAGGCCAAGTCACGCTCGGTTTGTGAATGGACACACAGAGCAACAGCTCGGGTGCCCCCACAGCAAGCCACTTGCTATGGGGGCACCTGAGCAGGCTCACTCCCAAGCCCCTGCTCTGTGTCCATTCACACAGAGCGCCGTCAAGGGATGCAAGAAGAGGAGGATCGGGGCTTCTCTGTGCAAAACCACTGCACGGAGCAGGCAAGTATGACATGTTTATTATTTTTTTTAAATCTGCCTTTTTAATAGCACTTTAAATTGAAATTCAAATGAAACTTATTCCTTCATTTCACTTAGTCTGTCCACACAACACCTAAGAAGAATGCATCCAGTAGAAGGTCATTCACTGCAGAGGAGAGTTACACTGGAGGAGATATGCTGATAACAATTCACAAAGGCAAATATAAGGCTACAAGTCACCCTTTATCAAATGTTTGGGCTAGGTGAAGGTTGGAGATTTATTTGAAGTATAATTTAAGTAACTCGATGGAGTGGCTGATGCAATGTATACTTGACACTATTAAGTTGCATTGCTGTAAAAAAAAAACTTTACTATAATGACATAAATTTTTTTTGTTTTTCTCTACAATATTAATGCGAATACTTAATGGATTACATTGTTAGTTGTTTTGTGTGTTTTGTTCCTCCTACATAAGTTGTATCTATCTGCAGTACCATCTACATCCGTTCAAAATGCCGAATTTATAAAGCTTGTCAGAGTTCAGAAAAAGGGGGCAGAGAGCTGAAATTACACTCTGCAGAGCTCAGTGAGCTGATTGGAGGGAAGGGACACACCCCCTCCAAACAGCTCACAGGAACAGAACTGAGGCTGTCAATCAGCTGGAGATATATATATATATATATATATATATATATATATATATATATATATATATATATTATTATTATATTTTTTTTTTTTTTCTCGTGTCAGGAAAACCTGTCAGAAGTGATTCATGCTGATAGCAGAGAAATGAGGCCAAGTATACATTGAGGGATATGCTTTGTTCATATTTCATGACTAAAGTTTACAACCATTTTAATGCTCCGGAGAGCAAATGGTTCTTATTGGTGATTACATTATTTGCATATTATAATACAGTGCAAAATACAGGAACTGATTCTTGGACACTGCTGCTAGAGATAATCCTATTTTTTTTTTCTGCGAAATTTTAACTTTTGCCCTTGTCCCCACTGTTCTGTGTAGGCGACATGGAAAGTGTGATTAGTCAAATCTCTAGAATGGCCTTGCTTTCTGTGCATAGGCTCATCATTTTATGACTTGGAGCTTGGCTGGCTGACTTGTCTAAGAAAAAGTCCTTTTATGTGTGCCCTTTCAAAGGTATGCTTTTTTTGAGAAATTTCTTTGAGGTATAAATTGAGGCAGCTACCGAGGCAAGAGAGCTCCTACTCCACTATCCACAATCACACCTCCCTATTAAATACTTTTCTTATATTACAGGGGGGCCAAATATCCTGGAAGCCAGCTGTTCTTGTTTGCCTGGGGCTTTCTCCCCCCTTTAGTGGGACTGTCATTCTCCCTCCCAATGCCCAGCCTGAAGACACGTTAAACATTTTACCAACTTTCCTTGTAGGTGGGACCAGGACTATCATCTGTAGCTACCTGCCATGTCTTCACTGACCCATCTTCTCTTTCCTACAGGGCAGTCCCTCTATGAGATTGCTCCCTCTTCCTCCCAGCTGGGTGGTCATTTTACTTTTTTCTAGGAATTCTGCCCTTAGGGAATGAGTTCCTCCTTTCTCACCTGAGGCCATTCTCCCAGAGATGTCCATGTTCTTGGGCATTTTACAAAATCAAGCATATTTCCCTTTCACCATCTGATTCTCTCCAAGTTTTTCAAAACTGTTTGCCAGGTGGTTGCGTGAGCCTTTGCTGTTGTATGCCTCAGTCCTTCTGCTGTCAACTGTGTTCGGGTCCATTGCACTTTTTTATTTATTTACTTTTATTCATTCCTGTGGGCATGTTGCTATTTTTTTTTTTTTTTGCGCACCCCCAAAATTATTGCTTGGGGATGTCCCATGGTGTAATAATCAGTTCATGTGTCCTGTACTATATGAATAGAAAATTACTTACTTTTTTAATTCCTTGTCTTGGAATACAGTACAGGACAGTATAGCCCTCCACTCTTCTCTGTGAACTCCTTTATTGCGTGCTAAAAAAAATTGAGAGTAATTGAGTGAACCGGGTTATATGGGTACACTATGGAGCAGTCCCAGTGAAGCTTTTGCCAGTGTCCAATTACCTGAAGGTAGCAGCATCTAACCTATGGTCCTAAGAATGAATTCCCATATCTGTACAGTACTCTAAGATATGGAATTTACAGGTACTTCAAAGTAATTTTTTAGCTTTTTGGTGAAAATCCAGTTTGATTTTGGGTTACATTTACACTAAACTTAAAGCCCTTTTTACCTTCTCCAAAGTGCACAGGTGTGTAAAAACACCCGGGGGATATCTTTTGGAGGGTGATGTACTGTTTTATCTTTTATTTAGTCCACCTTCCACATAAAAGAAATCAGTACTAAGAAAATGCACATGCTGCTGATACGGAACCTTACCTTTTGAAAATGCTAGTTGCCTTGTTATGTTGGTTCAGTGGCGGTACTGACCTGGAACCTTGCTATACCAACAGAGTCCCCCTATGTTAGTCCATTATCATTTTAAAGGAAACCTTGAGCCCGGGTTCACACCATAATGCGCTGCGGACCGCACAGGAGCACTGTGCGTCCCTGTTCACCGTTTCAGGGACGAATCAGGGCCGATTCTATGCCTGAATTCGGCCCTGAAACGCAGCCAAAGACGCACAGTGCGCACCGCAGCCGCCCCGGAGATATGTGAACCGGCTCCATAGGGAGCCAGTCACATTCTCCTGCTATGCGAATTAGAGGTGCGGAAACGCACCTCTAATTCGCATAGGTGTGAACCCGGGCTAAGTGGGAGAAACCTGACCTGAAAGAAGTATGTAGATCAGCAATTCTGACTTTCCTCTAACTTCATTAAATATATGCTTGGTCAGGGCAATGATTTACAAAGTAATAAGGGCAGACACAGCCAGGCAAATTGAATTTTCAGAAGGAAGTTCGCAGTTTTCTCCAAGCGTCTTCCAGGACAGCCCATGAGACCTAGGGCTCCTCCTACCAGGACAGGAAACACGTTACCCCCACCAGATTAAAGGGCGGTCCTCCAGGCCCCATGTCAGTTATTAGTGTTTCCTCCGGACGGGGGGTAACATGTTCCTGGAACCTGGTCCCTAGGTCTCATGAGCAGGGGCTCTGTATGGCTATGTGGGGCATGTCACTAACCTCTCCTCTGCCAGAAGCAGCACTCCGCTGGAGAGGTTGGCTGTGCTGCGGTCTCCTGTCTCTCAGTTCCTGGAGAGGGCCAGGACCGGCATGATGTCAGCTCCCAAGCGCTTTGCATATGGTAAGGCAGCGGTATCCTTTCCTCAAAGGCAGCGTGGCTAGTTTGTGTGAGGATAAGTGGGAAGCTGCGGCGCTCAAGAAGGGGGCGAAGCTTCTGCGCTCCAAACTGGCCCACAGGAAGTGCCTGGAGAGGGTTGTTTCCGGTGCATATGATGTCATCGTCGGGCGCTGGAGACGCCGCTTCCAGTCTCCTTAAATGGCGCCAACAGGAGACACTGGCCTCTGGTGTCTTCTGGTTAGGGAATAGATAGTGAATAGTTCCGCGGCACAAAAAATAATAAATAATAAAAAGTGATGAATAAAGCAGCTACACCCTAAGCAAAAAATGAATAAATTCATAAATGCATAAATGTGAAAAACAGAGAGGGGTTGGGGAGCGCTAAGTGATTGACAAAGGAAAAATGATATGACATATAGGACAAAATTCCCTTAAATGTGAATGAATTCAAATAAAAATAACAGCCTGCCCATATGTATAAAAATTGAGTGAACAAAATTCATAAATCTGAAAAATAGTGAACAATAATAATTGTGCAACCGTGACATGTAGTGTCAAATAAATAATATATATATCAAATATAAATTGACATCAATAACAAAAGTCCATCCAAAAATTGGTGTAGAATCCTGATGTAAATCTTTGATAACAAGACGTGAGCAGCAAAATCCCTTCACCATCACTGAAAAAAACACCAATGTGCTCATGGAAGTGGATGTCCGCTTACCAGATGAAGTTGACCAATTTAATTAAAAAAAGGTCAAATAGGCTTTAGCAAGATATTGCTTGCTGCAATGGAGAAAAATGAACCAGACTCTTGTCCTCACATCACAGGGTCTCACGCATGGCATATAAAATAGATGGAGAGGAACCAAACATAGTGTAACACCATTTATTTAAAAATAAAGTAAAAACAAAGCATAGCCAAATGGCTACTCACATAGAAGGTGCCATCGCCCGGCACTGAGGCTGAAAAGCGTATCTTGGAATGGGGGAATCCAATCTATGGGAGAGGTTCCCAGATGATCGCGGCAGCGGCGTGCGTTCCACCCTCGACGGACAGACGAACCACGGAAGCCTGAAGTGATGTAATTGCGTGACCAAGTACCGCCTCGACGTACGTTTCGTTATACACGTCTTCAGGAAGCGTACTTGGTCACTAAGGAGATAGTTTAAATAGTGTTTGAAATTTACATAAAGAGGAGGGGTTGAATGCTTCACAGCCTCAGTGCCATTCACAGAACACCTTACAACCATCTCAAATAGCAGTTGAAATAACAGAGGTAGATTACCTTCCACAAATAATTAAACAATATAAATAATCTTGAATACTGCTTCTGGTAGGAAATGAGTTTCAAAATGAAACTGGGATAAGGATGGCACATTCCGCCAGTATCTGACTAAGGGGAATGTAAAAAAATTTAAAGAAACCAAGAGTAAATAATGAAAAAAAAATATATATATATATATATATATATATATTCACTAAATTTAGTGAGTATAGCTCAATATGGATTAAGAATAATCCATAATCTTAATCCATATTGAGCTATACTCACTAAATTTAGTGAATATATATATATATTTTTCATTATTTACTCTTGGTTTCTTTAAATTTTTTTACATTCCCCTTAGTCAGATACTGGCGGAATGTGCCATCCTTATCCCAGTTTCATTTTGAAACTCATTTCCTACCAGTAGCAGTATTCAAGATTATTTATATTGTTTAATTATTTGTGGAAGGTAATCTACCTCTGTTATTTCAACTGCTATTTGAGATGGTTGTACGGTGTTCTGTGAATGGCACTGAGGCTGTGAAGCATTCAACCCCTCCTCTTTATGTAAATTTCAAACACTATTTAAACTATCTCCTTAGTGACCAAGTACGCTTCCTGAAGACGTGTATAACGAAACGTATGTCGAGGCGGTACTTGGTCACGCAATTACATCACTTCCGGCTTCCGTGGTTCGTCTGTCCGTCGAGGGTGGAACGCACGCCGCTGCCGCGATCATCTGGGAACCTCTCCCATAGATTGGATTCCCCCATTCCAAGATACGCTTTTCAGCCTCAGTGCCGGGCGATGGCACCTTCTATGTGAGTAGCCATTTGGCTATGCTTTGTTTTTACTTTATTTTTAAATAAATGGTGTTACACTATGTTTGGTTCCTCTCCATCTATTTTATATGCCATGCGTGAGACCCTGTGATGTGAGGACAAGAGTCTGGTTCATTTTTCTCCATTGCAGCAAGCAATATCTTGCTAAAGCCTATTTGACCTTTTTTAATTAAATTGGTCAACTTCATCTGGTAAGCGGACATCCACTTCCATGAGCACATTGGTGTTTTTTTCAGTGATGGTGAAGGGATTTTGCTGCTCACGTCTTGTTATCAAAGATTTACATCAGGATTCTACACCAATTTTTGGATGGACTTTTGTTATTGATGTCAATTTATATTTGATATATATATTATTTATTTGACACTACATGTCACGGTTGCACAATTATTATTGTTCACTATTTTTCAGATTTATGAATTTTGTTCACTCAATTTTTATACATATGGGCAGGCTGTTATTTTTATTTGAATTCATTCACATTTAAGGGAATTTTGTCCTATATGTCATATCATTTTTCCTTTGTCAATCACTTAGCGCTCCCCAACCCCTCTCTGTTTTTCACATGTCTTCTGGTTAGAGCAGCCAGGCTGTGGAAAGCCAGAAAGGGGCAGGATGGATCAGTCTGCAGTTTCTACACAGGCAGTCGATGCAGGGCCCAACACCAGCACCTCACAGGTAAGCCTGAAGTGTTATGACACTCTCTTGCTCTCCCTGTGAGTGTTCCCTCCCTCTCCCCTCTCTGTAGTAGTGGGTTATGGGAGACACATTTCTTCGATCCTGCACGTGGTGTTTCGGAGTGTCAGGGTGGCTGTGAGTCTCATTCTGGGTCACTTATTTTTTGTCTTACAGACCAAGACCCAGGAAAAGGCTTAGGCGCAGCCACCTAAAAAGAAATGTGCGGTGTGCGCAAACAAATTGAGCTCCTCCATGGAGCAAAGCAGTTTGTCGCAGCTGTATAGATGGCCTTGTAAAGGATGACCCGGTTGCCTCTTGTCAGAAAATGCTAACTTCTGTTAGGGACGAGCTTACGTCCACCTTTAGTTCCTTTGGAACGCTTATTGACAAGCTCCAGACCCCAGCTGAGGGTCCGTCCTCACAGAGAACTTCGGTCAGCACTCCGCAGTAGGCAGAGAGTGAAGACTCTGAGGCTGAGGTCAGATCTACCCGTTCTTCTCCAGAAGAATCGGGTTCAGATATAGAGCCCAAGGATAGAGAATCCACTCAGGGCTCGAGATTTATGTTATCTGTAGAGGATGCGGATGACTTATTAAAGGCTATCTATACCACCTTTGAATTGAAAGAGGAGGAGGTTCAGTTATCCAAACACTATCTTATGTATAAAGGATTGCATAAGAAAAAACCTGGAGTTTTTCCAGTCCATAGTTCATTGATTGATACTATTAAACTGGAATGGGATAACCCTGAGAGAAAACCATTCTTCTCTAGTAACCTAAAAAGGAGGTTTTCTTTTAATGAGGACACTGCGCAGCCGTGGAATAAGAAACCGAAGTTGGACGCACCTCTTTCAAAGGTTTCAAAAAACTCGGACCTAGCGTTCGATGATATTGGCACGCTTAAGGATCCGATGGACAAGAGCGGGGATATCCTTCTCCACAGAGCCTGGGACTCAGCGGTTGGGAACCTGAAACCAGCTCTGGCCTCCACTTGTGTGGCCAGGAATCTGGAGGTTTGGTTGACTCAGATTCAGTCACATCTGTCAGCCGGTACCTCGAGAGAGCAGATTTTGAAGTCTTTTCCTCTCCTCTTTCAGGCAGTAGGTTTTTTGGCGGATTCTTCCGCAGAGTCGGTAAGAATGTCGACCAGGACTTCGGCTTTAGTGAACTCGGCCAGGAGAAGTCTCTGGCTTAAAACCTGGTCAGGGGACTCCAAGTTGCGCCTATGTGGGCTTCCCTTAACAGGCAATCCTTTATTTAGCCCGGGACTACAGGAAGCACTGGAACGCACAGCTGATAAGAAAAAGGCGTTTCCAGAGAAAAGGAGAATGCCGACAGCCAGAAAAATTTTTTCATGGCCAAGGCAGGCAACAGGGTCCTAGAGAAAAGGACAGCAGGCCGAAAAAACACTGGACTGGGCACAAAAGGCAGAGGCAAAGGGGGAGTTCTGTTTAACCCTCCTCAACAGCCCGCCAAGCCACAGTGACTTGTGTTCCCCGGTGGGAGGAAGATTGAGGGCCTTCATCCCACAGTGGGCAGCAGTGACTTCCAGCCCCTTCATCCTGGACCTAGTGACCAACGGTACAGGCTGGAGTTTGTTGCCCAACCACCAGCACGGTTGTTGGTCACCTTTCCTCCACAAGATTGAGAGAAAGCAAGGGCTCTGGGTCTCCAGATCGGAGACTTATTGGATCAAAAAGTCCTGATTTCTGTTCCCCAGTCAGAGCAGGGCAAGGGATTCTATACCCATGTATTTGTGGCCAAAAAGTCGTCGGGAAAATTTTGACTTATCCTGAATCTCCGAACTTTAAACAAGTCCATCGGATACAAGCATTTCCGTATGGAGACGGTTTTTACTATCAAAAACCTACTATACCCAAACTGCTTTATTGCCACGTTGGACTTAAGGGATGCCTATCTTCACATCCCTATCCATCCAGCGTTCCAAAAATTTTTGAGATTAGCAGTGAAGACGGATATAGGGAACCGTCATTTTCAATTTCGAGCCCTCCCCTTCGGTCTTTCCTCAGCCCCACGCATCTTTACGAAAATGTTGGGGGAAGCACTGGCTCCACTGAGGTTAAAGGTGATAACTGTTATCCCTTACTTGGACGACCTCCTGATAGTGGCAGTCATACGAGAGGCTGTTGGAGGATCTCCAGGCTGTACAGGACTTCCTACAGTCCCTAAGCTGGTTGATAAACAAAGAAAAATCGTCCTTGATTCCGGCCCAGAAAGTAACATATCTGGGTTACGATTTTTGCTCAGTGAACCGAACCAAAGAGTTTTTCTTCCTCAGGAGAAGATTACCAAAATGTTCCAGACTATGTCAGCATTGCAGACCAACCAGTCGGCCTCTCTGAGACAGGTGTCGAGGGCAGTGGGTCTGATGACCTCATGCTTTCCCGCAGTACCATGGGCAAGACTTCCGTCAACGTCCATTACAAATGTTTCTATTAAGAAACTGGGACGGGGATGTAAATTCCCTGGAGTCAAGGGTCTGGCTTCCCGCCAGGATAAAAAGAAGCCTGTGGTGGTGGAGAACTGGCCAGCACCTGGCAGGAGGTCTCCCATGGTCCATTCCCATATCACAAAGAATTACTACGGATGCAAGTTCCTGGGGAATGGGGGGGCCCACCTCAGCAATGCAGTGTCACAGGGAGAGTGGTCCTCGAGGGAGGCAAAGGCCTCATCCAATCAAAGAGAGCTGCTAGCAGTGCAGAGAGCCCTGCAGTCTTTTCAGATGGAGATCAGGGGTCACAACCTCCAAATTCTGTCAGACAATATCGCAACGGTCGCGTACATCAACAAGCGGGGAGGCACGAGAAGCCAGATACTTCAGTCTATTGCCCAGGAGATCCTTTCATGGGCAGAAGGGAATCTAGCTTCAATTTCAGCTGTGCACCTGAAGGGGACACACAATTGCCTTGCAGATTATCTCAGCCGTTACAGTAGAGACCAAGACAACTGGTCCCTTCATCCCGAAGTCTTTGCAGACCAAACCAGGTGATGGGGTTTTCCCGAAGCGGATCTGTTCACAAACCAGAACAACCGCAAGACGGAAATGTTCTTTTCCATGGACACGGCAGACCAAGCCTTGGAATCGATGCTTTGGCAAACCCGTGGCCTTTAGGCCTATGTTATACCTTCACGCCAATCAGATTGATTCCAGAAGTCCTCCGGAAGTTTCTGCTAGAGGAAACGGATCTCATTCTAATCGCCCCATTTTGGCCCAAGAGGCCATGGTTTTCCCTGCTACAGTCTCTGGTTTCAGAGCCTCCGCTGAGTCTTCCGAAGACTTATTATTGCAGGGTCCAGTATCGCACCCTCAGGTGGTTTCCTTAAACTTGACGGTTTGGTATCTGAAAAAAAGATACTGAGCACCCAGGGGTTGTCTGACAAGGTAGTCAAGACTCTTGTAAATTGCAGGAAGCCACACACTAGAGCCATATATTCCAAAGTTTGGAAAAGGTTTAACTCATGGTTATTTGAAAATCAAAGATTAACTCATGATATTCCGTCAATTTTGGAATTTTTCCAAGAGGGTGTCGACAAAGGTCTTTTAGTTAGTACCTTAAAGGTACAGGCGGCAGCTATTAATGTGTTCCTCCAGTTTTCTCTCCTGGAAAATCACACTATAGCCAGATTTTTCAAATCAATCTCTAGGGCCAGACCAGTAGTGGTGAGAAATTGTCCAACTTAGGACCTGTCCCTAGTACTTCAAACTCTAGTTGCATTTCCTTTTGAGCCTCTTGAAAGTATTTCAGTTAAGTTACTTACATTAAAAATTGTTTTTCCCATTTACGTCTTTCAGGACAGCACCATAGAGAGACCTTGGCTCCTCCCCTTCTGAGGAAACGCCGCCTTCAACTTTTAGATTTAAACCTCGCCGCTCCCCCCGGCCCCTCAGTTCTGGTGTTTCCTCCGGTGGGGAGACATCGCAAGGAACCAGGGCTAAACAGCCAGGGAGGCTGGAGCTAATTGCAGGCTGAGCAAAGGGGGGTGGATCGCTCTCTCTCTCTCTCCTGCTCATTTCTTAAAAAGACTGCAGTCTAAGGGGCTAGTGTGGCTGGGTACCTTTAGAAGACTGCACATCACGCTCCTCCAGCTTCTCTTAGTGAAGCTGTAAGCTGGAGGGGTCCGTTTTCCTTTTGCCTAGCAGTGGCATAGGCGGAGGCACAGGAGACCGCCCTGCACTAGCAGCCAGCGTGGGAGCTCTGAGCGATGGGTCGGAGGGCGGGTGACGTCATTTCCGGCGGAGGTTAGTGCAACATACCCTGTATAATAATGATCTGTGTATTTGCCTATTTTTAATCCACTCTAGTCCTGACTCTGGATCCTGCAGCTCTGGTTCCCCTGTGTAAGTGAGCGCTCAACAGCGGCTGTGAATTCCCAGAACCATGACATCACCCATAGGCTCCCATGGACCCAGACCAGGGGAGCTGGAGCTTCAAGACCAGACTGGAGTGGATTAAAAATAAATAAGTACATAGATCTTTTTCTATACTGTGTATGCAGGATAGGTAGGAGGAATGGGGAATAAACATTTTTTAACAATAGTTAGTATTCACCTTATCTTACACTTTAAATAGTATTTTTTTATAGAGGCAAATGGAAATCTGAGGGAAAATGAAGGACAGAGATTCTGTACCAAAAGAGGGACAGCCCCTTCAAATGAGGGACAGTTGGGAGCTATGTTTTTACTCTAATGTCACAAATGTATATTATTTTAATAAGCAATGAAAAGGATTTGTATAAATTTTACCTTGTAATGAAGTTCCAAACTGAACCACACGGTGGCACCAAATAGTTAGGCTTGCCACTAAAGTAGTCCTAAAATGAATAACAGGAATGGCTTTACCAAAATAAGAAAGCATACCTAGCCTAATCCTTTTTTAAATATTTAAACATGTATCAGACTAAAGTTAATGAAGCAGTTCACATCAGTTGAAAATACTGGCTATTAAGACTAAACAATGTTTTAATTGCTGCAAATTTTTATAGTTGTTTCTGCAAATTAGGCATTGCTAAGCAAAATTGCTTTGTGTGTTGTAAGTGTAAAGTTGTCTATAACAGCTCCCAACTGTCCCTGATTTCAAGGGATTGTCCCTGATTTGGAGCAATGCCCCTCTTTCCTCCTCATTTGTCCCTCGTTTTGGTCTGATCTATATAGATGTATATAAAATGCACTTTTTATCTATCAAAATGTGTTTTCCAGTGGTAAACATTTCATCCGATTTCTAAATTGCTGCATTTGTAAATTCCTAAAGCCAATATAAGGGAATAGTAGTGGTAAAAAAGCACTTCTGGGTTGAACCAACCTTTTATTTTTTGTACAATTCTCCTTTAAGGGGACGTGGCAAGGGGTGTGTACTATGCCTGCATACTTTTCCTGATAGGTGTCCCTCATTCCCATCTCTAAAAGTTGGGTGGTATGCTATAACCCAGTGGTCATCAACCCTATCCTCAGGGCCCACTAACAGGCCAGGTTTTATGTATTACCTTGGGGAGATGCAGACTAGAATACTGCCATCACTGAGCAGCAAATGATATCACCTGTGATGTATTTCAGTTATCTTGCAAACCTGGCGTGTTAGTGGGCCCTGAGGACAGGGTTGATAACCACTCCTATAACCAAGCATATGTCAGATTGAAAAATACTGAGACCATTGGTGTCAGTGGTTACTTACTTGGGAAAAGAGAGGAGAGGCAGCATCACTGGACCCACACTGCTGGCTCTGACGAGTGAAAATGCAAAGCTATAGGTGCCATCAGAAATCATCTACCACTGCTAGGCCAGTTCACACCAGATGCAGTTCCGTGTGCTTTTTTTTCTGCACTACAAATGCATGCACAGTGTTTTCCATGTATTCCAATGGCTCTAGTTAACACCAATGCAGTCAGTTCCAGGCCGGTTTTTCCACCGGAAACTGACTGGAACTGACTGCACTGGTGTGAACTAGAGCCATTGGAATACATGGAAAACACTGCATGCATTTTTAGTGCAGAAAAAAAGTGCACGGAACTGCATTTGGTGTGGACTAGCACTTATAATATACATGTAGGTTGGTGCTTGCTCCAATGTTGTAGCCAAGTGCAGCTGTTGTGTTAGTATGGAAGGTTTAAATTCCCTAACAGTTAATGACTGTTGTCTGTACCCGAATGGGAATATTTCCTGTCTTTGTCTAAAGACTGAGGAATTCCACTTTCCTGACGCCAGACATGGCAGCATACATATGATATAGCTCCGCCCCTATATCCACCCACAGGACCTGTTCAGCTCTATAAAAGTCTGACTGAGAGCTACCTCCCCCATTCTCCTTTTTGTCCTCAAAAGATCAACACCTTCAGACCGTTACACTCAGGATAAAGCTCTTACCTGCCGACTAGGTCAGCATAGTTGCCAACAGTCCCGATTTTCCCGGGACAATCCCGATTTTGGGACCCTCGTCCCAATTGGAGGCTGTCCCGAATCGGGATTTTCCATAAGGAAAATAGGGAATGTTGTTTTTTTTGTTTTTGGAGCAGCTGGCTCCAGCAAAATGGCGGCCGGCGCCGCCGCTCGATCTTCCCCCTAGTGTTGAGTAAGTGGAGAGAGGAAGGGGGCTCGATCCGTGCAGCCAATGAAGCGGCTTCTTTAGCTGCACGGCCCCTCCCCTCTCCACTGAAGCAAGCAGAAGACACAGCGCCGTCGCCGTGTCTTGCCTAAAGTTTCCCAGCCCCGTACTGCGCAAGCGCTGCGCCTGCGCAGTACAGGGGGTCCCTTATTGCCGAGGGGAACTTTCTCGGCAGAACACCGGCCGCTCCTGCACTGAGCGGGTGGGGGGGGCTGCATTGAAGGGGGGGGTCTGCACTAATAGAGGGGGGAACTAATAGAGGGGGGGCTGCACTAATAGAGAGGGGGGTCTGCACTGAAGGGGTCTATACAGACTCTGCCGGGGGCACCTGATGCAAGGACAGACTCTGCCGGGGGCACCTGATGCAAGGACGGACTCTGCCGGGGGCACCTGATGCAAGGACGGACTCTGCCGGGGGCACCTGATGCAAGGACGGACTCTGCCGGGGGCACCTGATGCAAGGACGGACTCTGCCGGGGGCACCTGATGCAAGGGCGGACTCTGCCGGGGGCACCTGATGCAAGGACGGACTCTGCCGGGGGCACCTGATGCAAGGAGGGACTCTGCCGGGGGCACCTGATGCAAGGTCGGACTCTGCCGGGGGCACCTGATGCAAGGACAGACTCTGCCGGGGGCACCTGATGCAAGGACAGACTCTGCCGGTGGCACCTGATGCAAGGACAGACTCTGCTGGTGGCAGGCGACGTGGCTAGTGACACGTTTAGGGATCCCACTGATTCTGCATTATGGTGAGTTGAATGATTTAATTTTTTTATTACAATGTAATAATAGAAATAATGCGCTTCAATCATCCTGACACCATAACAACCATGGTGCCGGGATGATTGAAGCGTTAACACCAGGCATTTGGAGTATCTTTATCTGCTGATTGTTAAACTTTCTAGAATACACATATTTCTATTGTGTAGGATCTGGGGCTGCTGTCCCGTCATTCCCCTCTCCCTCTTTCCTTCTCCCCCTTTCCCTCTCCATCCCTCATTCATCTCAGACTCTAACCACACCCTCTTGAGCCACGCCCATTTAAGCCATGCCCACTTTTCGCGTAAGCCACTCCCACTTTTCAAGTAAGCCACGCCCATGTTTCGCCGCTGCGTGCCGCACTTGTAATTTTTGCTAGGCCACGCCTACAAACAAATGCCCCCCCCCTAATTATTATACGGCTCCGCCTACAGCCAAAAAAGTGTCCCACGTATTTTTTTTGCAATGTTGGCAACTATGCGTCAGAGTCCGTCTGGGTTCAAGCCTCTCCCAGTACGCAGTCCCACATCTTAGGTGGCTAAACGCACCAACAACGTGGGGAACCCCTTCTGGTGGTCTTTTGTGGTCCAGGTGTTCTCTAATTAGAGATGACAATCCTCTTGTGGCATGCCTGCTTTGGATTCCGGATCCAGCAGCTGGGACTGCATGATGTCTTCTCTCCGATGGAACTCTTTCCAGGTCTGTCAATTTCTATAAAACTTTTTTTTTTTTTTGCTCTCCTATCTCTAAAGACCCCATACACTCTGCAACTTTTGTCTGATTTCCTTTAGATTTGCCGGGACCATGTGGCGCAGGGGCCTGCCTGATTGCATACAAATTGAGGCTCTTAAGGTTTGACCTCATATTGTGTGGTTTTGGTAAATCTGAGGAAAAAAATCTGCAGAGGATTGTATGATGTATAGCCAGCTTAAAAGTGTCCTTTTGTGTGGATGGGCGTTGGCCCTCCTAATTGTACTAGCCCTTTTTTTTTATTAGAACAGAGGTGAGAGAGGGCTGAGTCCAGTGTTGCCAACCTACCAGACTGAAATTTACTGACACAACACCCAAAATTTACTGGCACAGCCACGTTTTTACTGACATTTCCAAAAGTTACAAAATTACAGTTTTAAGTGCAAATGAGAGTATTTAGGCTACAAATAAAATATGCAAATAGCAATATGATTTAAAGTAGATAAGGCAAAAAAACATATTTCTTATTTTATTTTCGATATAGTAAGTAGCTCAGGGGCAGAACTCTAAGAAATTAGAATGGGCACACACACATCAAATTCACTCTCACAGTGACACTGACAGCAGTGTGCAGCAGCAGAGATGATGATGAGACCTCTCTGACACAACACGTCCGCTCCGGAGTCACAGTGTCAGTCTCTCTCCAAGCCAAGCGCTCCCTCCAGTCCACTCCAGTCTAAACAGCACTGACGGTCCCGGTCCCAGCTTGCCTTGCTCCAATACCGCAGACCCGCACACGAGGCTCTGGCCGCTCTGCTTGGCTCCATTGCACCATGACATCACACGACATGCCCAGGCACCGCCTCCGCCAGAGCCGCCCCATCACATTGTAGCAGGCACTGGGATGGTCTCAGCCAACTCCGGACCAAGCCGAGCATCAGAGCCATATTTTTTACTGGCAACCTTTTACTTTTACTGGCATTTACTGGCAGGATAAAGTTGCCTGTTTTTTACTGGCTGCCAGTAAAAATACTGATGGATGGCAACACTGGCTGAGTCTCCCAGGTGATCTATTTGCAGAAAATAAATGCCCAGGGTATAAATGTATATTTTTCTCTCTCTCTCTCTCTCGCTTCCCTTATTTCTCTCTGTTGCCATGCAGTCCCCCTTGCACCTTTCGGTTCTTCCTCCAGCATGAGCCTAACACCATATAACCAAGACCACCGCAATACCAGGTAAGGGCCAACTTTTGGTAAGTAAGAAGATGCAGGAAAAAGAGTGTGTTCTGCCTTGACGAGCGTGTCTTCCTGTCTATTGCATTCCCGGCCGCTCACACACCCACTCAAGGAGGTCCAGAGGCCCTCTGGATTGTCAGGATTTTTCCAAGGCAGAAAGTGACTCCTCCAGTCCTGGCAGACCCCAGTACAAAGGGCGCAAATGTACGCTTAAGAGAACTCACACAGCTTCTCCTCCGAGGGCTCAACGCCCGAAAAGGCAAATTTTTAAATGTGGAGATGACCCTATGCCTGGAAAGCTACTTTGCAGCAACTGCTTCAGGCAGCTCCTGGTTGCCAGAGACCAGGAGTATGAGGGTCAGCAGGTGTCAACCTTGCTCAAGAAAGTAGTCCCCAACTCCCTGGCAGAATTTTCCAGTCATCTCGGGCAACCAGGGACAGAAGTGGACAAACAGTGTGGGCCCTGCACCAAGTCTAAACCAAGCCATTCAACCCTCTCTAACTAGAGGGATACCAGGCATTTCAGGGGTGATTCCAGCCCAGCAGATTAGGCAGGCTGATTCCCCAGACCCAGTATTACAGCCAACCTTTCAGGCAGAGGAAAAAGATATCGCCTCCTCCTCTGCAGAGGATCCTGAAAGTTCAGGCTTTGATTTTGTGCTAATACCACCATTCATTATGGCAGTAAAAGCTGCACTGGAATGGGCAGATCCGGAATGTCCTCCAAAGAAGGAGAAAACCTATTATCACACACCATACAATCTGATTTTTAAATTGTGTGACAATCGCTGCTCAACACGCATTAGGTACCGTTATCCTTTCAGGGCACCCCAAATGCAATGCGATTCTGCTGTGATGGCTACGTGGGAGAATGCGCCTTTAAAACTTTTGTGCAAAAGCTGGTCACCCCTAAATAGGAGCAGGGGTTTCTTTTTGCACACGTAGGGCAGCCAAGTGAATGTGCCGCCCCCAAGTTGCAACATTGTGTACAAATCGCTCTTTGAAAATCGCATAGCAGGAACACTTGTCCCTTCTACGTGATATCAAATGCCTCTGAAAAGTGACCTAAGCACAGATTGCTTTTCAGTGCAATAGCAGATCCTGCTGCAAGTGTGAAGACTCTTCCTCCTTTCACGATATCCTTGATTGACACATTGACATGAACTTAAGAAAGTTTTACCTCACGGCAGGTGGTGCTTGTAAACCCACCATTGCTTTAACATCCGTAGCAAGTGAGGCGCAGAACTTGGAGTATGTGATAAAAAAAAAAACTGCTGCCAAAAGAAAGAAATCATCAAGGCTCTTTATGAGATAAAACTCTCGGTGGACTTCACAGGTGAGGCAGCTATAGACATCGTTCGATGGTCATCCAGAGCCATGCTCAGCTCAGTCACAGCCAAAAGAGCACTGTGGCTAAAACCCTGGGCGGCTGACCCATCCTCAAAGCAGAATTGCTGTAAACTGCCTTTTGATGGGAAGGCGCTATTTGGCCAAAAAATCGAGAGACTACCAGCTCCAGGGTTACAGGAGGAAAATGAGGTCTTCTGCCCCAAGATCGAAGGTCCAGACATTAGGGGGGGCACCCATCCAGAGGAGCGCCAAACAGGTACTGGAATTTCAGAGGCTTTTGCCCATCCAAGGACTACAGAAGGCGTCGGAGGGGTACACACTCAAACTTCGTAAGATCGCAGAGAGCTAAGACCCCTGCGGCTCCCCAAGATACCCAGAAGCCCTATAACGCCAGGCCAGCCTAGGAGACACAGAATATGGTCTACCTAGGGGCCCAATTCAATACTCAGGCGGCCTCAGTTTCTTTGCCACCTCAAACTCCCCAGAATCGGGGAGACGTTCCAACAGGCATTGGATGCACCAGTGATGTCAGCATCCCAGTGCATGAGTCCTCTCGGGACAATGGCTTCATGTGTTCCGATGATCCCCTGGGCTCACTGTAAACTCAGTTTTCCAACAAGACTTCATGATGCAGTGCAAGAGTTTGTCTAGCCCAGCCAATCAGGATCACCAGCTGGAGGCGCCAGCGTCTCTGGTGGTATAAAAAAAACAAAAAAAACGTTAAATGGCTTAGTCCATTAGGGCCGCAGCCATGGATCATTGTTACCACAGATGCCAGCACAGCAAGGTGGGGCCCACCTGCAAACAACTCAATATCCAGGGCAGAGGAGAATTTCCCACTCAGGGCCTATTTTCCAATATTCTGGAACTTCAAGCAGTTTTCATCGCCTTGGCTACTTTGCTGCCGCACATACAGGGTCGCCCAGTCCTGCTTCATCTGCACAACGCGGCAGCAGCATCCTACATACAGCGACAAGGCGGGGAGCACAGCCAATCCGTCTTGAGAGAGGTGGGATTAATCATGATATTGGCACAACAATATCTCCCAGATTTGAGGGCCATATATCTTCCAAGCTGTCAGAACTTGGAAGCAGATCACCTATCCAGACAATTCATGGACCCCAACAAATGATCCCTTCATGCCAAAGTGTTCAAACAGATCATCCACGATTGGGGGTGTCCGCAAGATGAATATTTTTGCCTTATCAACCATCTGCAAGTTGAGCCGGTTCCTCTCACGCTACCCTCATCCATTATCAGGGGTGACAGATGCCTTTACCCATCCTTGGGTTGGGCAACTGGCCTATGCTTTCCCTCAAATTTCTTTAATCCTGAAATTCCTGCGGAGATTTTTGACAGTCATCAGTTTTTCCTTACTGGTCTCACAGACCATGGGTCTCTCTGGCAATGGATCTCAGAGTGTGCACACAAATCACTCTGCCGGTGACTCCTCATCTCCTGTCTGAAGGAGATACCCTATATCTGCAATCATCACAACTGACCTTGGCGGCCTGGAGATTGTAAAGCAGGGGTTACAAGAGTTAGGATATTCTCCAGAGGGTATTAGAACTTTACAGAGTTCCAGAAAGGGGTCAACTAATGCCATCCATTCCAGAATATGGAATAGGTTCACAAGCTTTGCAGCTGGACATCAGTTTGACCCTAGTAACCCAAATGTATCTCAAATCCCGTCTTTCCTGTAATCCGGATTGGATTTGGGGCTCAGTTCGCTTAAGGTGCAATTTTTAGCAATCTTGGCTTTTACCCAAAAGAAATGGGCAGCAAACCTGCTGGTGGAGCACTTCATGAGAGCGGTACTTAGACTACGCCCTCCCAAGAGAAATAGGTTCCCTCAATGAGACCTGGCAGTAGCCTCCAATTTTATAGCAAACCCTCCTCGTACTCTGACATAAGACTGTTCATTATGGGATATCGCCTTAAAAACTGCTTTCCTATTAGCCATAACTTCAAGGGGAAGTGTGTCAGAATTGGGGGCGGCAGAGCCCCATTCCATGCTCTTCCCTGGGTTGTGCTGAGACCATTGGATCATTTTGTCCCAAAAGTGGCATAGATATTACATCTCTCCAGTGAATGGGTGCTTCCAGCCTTCCCAACGAAATCAGCTGCTGATCTGCATGAGTTGGACATTCCAAAAGTCCTCAAAGTCCTATCTCCAGGCTACTTCTACATTCAGAAGTTCTGACAGACTTTTTCATCATGAAAATTTAAAGAGAAAGAGGCCTTGGCCAGAACCACCTCGGCCTGGATAGTAAAAAAATATTCACCGGGCATATAGAGCCAGGAAGGATCCTCCAGAGGTGGTTAGAGCTCATCACTCAACCAGGGTGATGTCATCTTTTTGGGCGGTAAAGGCAGGATTGTCTCTTCAGACAGTCTGCAAAGAGGCTAGCTGGTCATCACATCATACATTCTTAAAACACTACAGGGTGGATTCAGCTGCTCTTACTACAGTAGAGTTTGGGAGGAAAACAATCCAAACTTTTTTATGTCTATTGTCAAAGACTAAGTTTGTAGCATTAAACCCTCTCTCTCAAAAGCTCATTATGTATCATATGTATGCTGCCATGTCTGGCGTCAGGAAAATGGAAAATTGTATCAAATACTTACCGTAATTTTCCTTTCCTGATGCCAAGACATGGCAGCATATGAACCCTCCCTCTGATCTTTTTGCTTTATACAGAGAATGGGGGAGGTAGCTCTTAGTCGGACTTTTATAGAGCTAAACAGGTCCGGGTGCATATAGGGGCAGAACTATATCATATGTATGCTGCCATGTCTTGGCGTCAGGAAAGGAAAATTACGGTAAGTATTTGATACAATTTTCCATTTTTAGACATTTGTCACTGAAGCAGGTGCCCCATTGTAAAATTTCCAAATACCTCTTGTTCTTGTGACAACAATTTTGGATTTCCCATCGCTTTCTGTCTTGTTGTTAATGGAAACTGGGAAAAATAAAAACAGTGAATCTACCCAGCAGATACAATGACAGCAATACAAACTTAAGAGTTTCAAACCCTTCACTACTCTACCCAAATAATAAAATAAAAACAAAAAAAAAATTTGGCGATATATTCACTTTAACCGCTTGCGGACCAGCCGCCGCAGTATTATACTGCGGAAAAATGTCACGGGCAGGCGAATCGTCGTCATGTTACGTTGCTCCTTAAGGCGGCCACTGGGGGTGCACGTGCCCGCAGCTCGCCCCCGGAGCCAATGCGAGTGCCCGGCAGCCTCTGTGACCGCCGGGCTCCCGCAATCGCTCGTTACACGGTGAGAACCTGAGGGGAGAAGTGACAGATCGTCTGTTCATACAAAGTATGAACAGCGATCTGTCATCTCCCCTAGTCAGTCCCCTCCCCCCTTCAGTTAGAACACACACTAGGGAACACAATTAACCCCTTGATTGCCTCCTAGTTTTAACCCTTTCACTTTCAGTGATGTTTTTACAGTAATCAATGCATTTTTATAGCATTGATCGCTGTAATAATGCGAATCGTCCCTAAAATGTGTCAAAATTGTCCAATGCGTCCACCATAATGTTGCAGTCCCGATAAAAATCGCAGATAGCCGCCATTACCAATAAAAAAATAAAATAAATAAATAATAATAAAAATGCTATAAATCCCCTATTTTGTAGACGCTATAACTTTTGCAAAAAATCAATCAATATACGCTTATTGCAATTTTTATTACCAAAAATATGTAGAAGAATACATATTGGCCTAAACTGAGAAAAAATTAGCTTTTAAAAAAGAAAATGGGGATATTTATTATAGCAAAAAGTACAAAATATTGTGGGTTGTTTTTTTTTTTTGTTTTTTTTTTTTTTTCAAAATTGTCACTCCTTTTTTGTTTATGGCGCAAAAAATAAAAACTGCAGAGATGATCAAATACCACCAAAAGAAAGCTCTATTTGTGGGGGAAAAAATGTGAATTTTGTTTGGGTACAACGCCGCATGACCGCGCAATTGTCAGTTAAAGCGATGCAGTGCCAAATCGCAAAAAGTGCTCTGGTCAAGAAGGGGGTAAAATCTTCCGGGGCTGAAGCGGTTAAAGCAGACCTTCCTTCTCCCCACCCACTTTCTGTCATTCCACTCCTACCCCCCTCCTCTCTCAGGAATGCACATTCCTTTTTATTTTTTAGACCTTTTTTGGGGGACACTTCTCTGCAATTCCTGTAATCACATATAGGCAGGAGTGACGTATTCAGAGCCCCCTGCCCCAAAGCAACCCCCCATGTTGAGGGCACGTTGCCTTGAATGGTTCCCTTTCCTGTCTTGGCAGGCTGCATGCTTGGATAAGGGTCTGGCATGGATTTTGGGGGGGACCCCATCCTCTTTTTTTTAAAATTTTGGCACCACACCATTTTTTTTTCTATTCAGCTGTGAGCAGGGAAGCGCGTTGACAGTGGATGACTCATCCGCTGTTAAGGACGCAGCGGTCGACTTCCCAGCCTGCTTCTTAACAACCATCTATTTACCTTACAGCTTCACAAAAGAGAGAGAGAGAGAGTCCATAGAAATGTTTCTCAACTTTTTTTCAGTCACGACACCCTTAAAAATTCTGCATCCTGATGCACCCCGTGCTAAAATGTAAAAAGCTAAACTGATCGTTTTGCATAATGCAGCAACATCTACATGTGGGACACTCAGCATTAGAGGTGATTTATTCTTACAAAGCAAATACACCATTGCACACTGGTACTGACTAGTATTTCAGTGTGTCTCTTCTCCATCAGTCTCTCTCCCTCACTCAACTAATGTGACTCCAGTGCTGACTCGGAGGGAGGGGGGGACAAAGAGCACCCAACATGTTCCTTATCAAATGATGAGGTCTTAGTTGTTAGGACACTGGTGGCTGGTTGTTTGCTGCCCAATATAAACTTGTGGCTTTGTGCAACAAAAAGGCAGGTTTTATCCACTTGTTGGCTTGTGGACCATTTTTAGACAATTTGGGGCAAGATTTAAGCATTTTGCAAATGCACCCCTGAAGAACCCAGAAGGCACCCCAGGGTGCCATGGAACGTTAATTGAAAAAGGCTGGTCTATAGTGTATACTGTATAGGCACACCTTCAGATTGAGTGATGTTGTGTCCTCCTGGAATCATACTGTGTGTGGATGAGTAGCACCTAAATTATATGCTCCATTTTAAAAAGCACACACACCATTTGGTAAGAGCTAAATATGTTTCTAACAACAGTGTCTCTTGCCTGTCCTATCTAAAGGTTACCCCCAAAACCATAATTTAGCAACCTTTGGCTGTAAATAGCACTACAGACTTAAAGAGCTAATTTCCAGAAATTCAGCTGAAGTGTATAGGGTTATCACCTTTTCTTCAAGCCAAACCCGAACACTTTAGCGGCACAGGACACATTTTTTTTCATAGTATGCACTATAGGATTACAAAAGACCTGGGATATCTTTGGGTGTCCCAAGTAGAGTGGTAATGCAGCGCGCTGTAGCAAACAGTGGATGTGGCTAAACCACTCTTGTTGACATCATCACCCCCCCCCCCCCCAGTGCCCTATTGATGCCGAACCTGACCAGACAGCGATCCGCAGCTGCCGAATGGCAACAGATTTTTGTGTGACTATCTCAGTTACTTGGGGAGCCACAGCCCAGGCAGACTGAAACCTGGACACATAATTCCAAACCTGGACTGTCCGGGTGAATCCTACCTACCTGTTGGACTGGTTCTGCAGACTCCTCTTCGCCATTCCCAATGCCTGCAGGTTTCCTGCCAATCCCCTGGACCGCTTTGTGGGTGGTGGGCGTCCTCTGGGCTTGTATGGCCCTCTGTGGAGCTAAAGAACAGATGCACCAATTACAAAGTGAGTCCCTTTATCTCTAGTATTCATTGATCAGAGCTATAGACATTCCCTGTCTGCTCACATTCACACCACATTTTACAGCTATTCATACTCAGGAGTAAAGGAGATACCAAACTTTCCTCCAGCACAAGTTTTTTTATAGTGGTAACAGATAAAAAATGGAAAAATGGCGGAACACCGCATGCCGTTGTGACAAATTTCCACCATATCAGTCTCCGTTCACATATGTGCATTCCGGTAATGCGCATAGAACTGCACGTTTCCAAGCAATTCTGGAACATGCAAAAAAATGTGCCTCACACTTGTAGTGCCGTTTATTGTAAATGTCCCCCCAAATGTGAGACGACAATATAAAAAATGTTGCAAAATGCGTGGAAAATAAAACAAACCGGGACGTGCCATGAGCTACTTTGCCTCGCTTGTGGCGCATAGGGTAGCGCACTGAAATCAATGGGCTGCTCTATGCTTGTTGGGTGTTTGCCATCCAGGTGTATGTCAGAGGTGTGACTGAGGCCTTCATCATTTCACAAACTATGGAATGCTTGGAGAGCAGAAATCAGCAAATGTGCAAAAATGTTCATCAGTGAAAGGGTTCAAATGACCAGATATTCAGCTGATTTTTTTTTTCCTTCTGATTCACCAAAACCATATAATATGAGGTCAAACCTTAGGCGTTTCAATTTGTATGCAATCAGGCAGGCTCCTGCACTACATGGTTTTGGTAATTCTGAAGACAAAAATCAGCAGAAAATCTCATAGTGTGTATGGGGCTTAATTCCTGTTCCGATGACAAACCAAAATCTGGAATTTTCTTTCACTTTTGTTGGTAATGGTAAATAGAGAGAATGAATCTCCCTAAAGGGGGTGCAAACAGAAATAACAACCTGACAGGGGCTCTAATCCCTCTCCACTCCATCCAACACTAACAATAAACAGGCTTTCCTTCATTTACAATTTAACATATGGGGTAGAAAGGGGGGCAATTGGTTTGGTAGTGAAAAAGTTAAAAAGGGGAAAACTGAAGAACTTTCTGTACAGACATCCCCCCAGCAGGTATATTTCACCAATACGACCCCCCAGCAGGAATTTTACACCAATCAGGGTGACTGGTCTGTGCTGCTGCTTGGGATCAGGGTGAGAGGTCTGGGGTGCTTGGGATCAGGGTGACAGGTTTGGGGTTGCTCGGGATCAGGGTGACGGGCCTGGGTTGCTCGGGATCAAGGTGACAACTCCAGACTGCTTTTATCCGTGGGGTGTCTTTCTCCTTCCAATTTAACCAGGAAGTCAATTTCCGTCTTTCTTGGTTGAGTGAGAGAACCACATCCCCCTGGATGTTGAGCTAACGCTGGTGACCTGCTTGGCAGCTACCTTTTCATTCAGGAAAGCTGAAATATGTTCTTGGTTCCAGCGTGGCTTAAGGCAGGGTCAGTCAGCATCAACACCAGTGGCGGAATTTCCAGGGTCGCAACAGTCGCACCTGCGACTGGGCCCTGGAAATCTGCCAGTGTGGGGGGGCCCCAAGACGCCGCACCTCCCCTGGCTGGCATCTAACTATACAGGAGAGGGGGGCGGGAGGGGGCGATCGGCAGCTATGTGATGTCTGCGCTCTGCGGGATGTCCCTCCAGGCAGCACACAGTTCACTTCCCGAATATCAGTGAGTACAATGGAGAGGGGAGGGGCCTCTGACCAGAGCAGACACCAGATTGAGTGCACAAGTTTGTCCCTCTGCTTGTACACTCTGAGTCTTGCTGATACACGCTCGGGTCAGAGGCCCCTCCCCTCTCCATTGGATACAATGATAGTCGGGAAGTTAACTGTGCTGCCTGGAGGGACATTCTGCAGACATCACAAGGAAGCATGCTGCTTCTTCCATATGTGCTTCTCATGTAAGTAAAGCACAACACTGGCCCCCCACCTGTCTCTCACACTGTCCCCTCTCACACTGCCCCCACCTGTCCCCTCTCACACTGTCCCCACCTGTCCCCTCTCACACTGCCCCCCCACCTGTCCCCTCTCACACTGCCCCCCACCTGTCCCCTCTCACACTGCCCCCCCACCTGTCCCCTCTCACACTGCCCCCCCCACCTGTCCCCTCTCACACTTCCCCCCCACCTCACACTTCCTCCCCTCTCACACTGTCCCCCCACCTGTCCCCTCTCACACTGCCCCCCCCACCTGTCCCCTCTCACACTTCCCCCCCACCTGTCCCCTCTCACACTTCCCCCCCACCTCACACTTCCTCCCCTCTCACACTGTCCCCCCACCTGTCCCCTCTCACACTGCCCCCCACCTGTCCCCTCTCACACTGCCCCCCACCTGTCCCCTCTCACACTGCCCCCCACCTATCCCCTCTCACACTGCCCCCACCTGTCCCCTCTCACACTGCCCCCCCCCCCACCTGTCCCCTCTCACACTGCCCCCCCACCTGTCCCCTCTCATACTGCCCCCCCACCTGTCCCCTCTCACACTGCCCCCCCACCTGTCCCCTCTCACACTGCCCCCCCACCTGTCCCCTCTCACACTGCCCCCCCCACCTGTCCCCTCTCACACTGCCCCCCCACCTGTCCCCTCTCACACTGCCCCCCCACCTGTCCCCTCTCACACTGCCCCCCCACCTATCCCCTCTCACACTGCCCCCCCACCTATCCCCTCTCACACTGTCCCCACCTGTCCCCTCTCACACTGTTCCCACCTGTCCCCTCTCACACTGTCCCCACCTGTCCCCTCTCACACTGTCCCCACCTGTCCCCTCTCACACTGTCCCCACCTGTCCCCTCTCACACTGTCCCCCCTGTCCCCTCTCACACTGTCCCCCCACCTGTCCCCTCTCACACTGTCCCCCCACCTGTCCCCTCTCACACTGTCCCCACCTGTCCCCTCTCACACTGTCCCCCCACCTGTCCCCTCTCACACTGTCCCCCCACCTGTCCCCTCTCACACTGTCCCCCCACCTGTCCCCTCTCACACTGTCCCCACCTGTCCCCTCTCACACTGCCCCCCCACCTGTCCCCTCTCACACTGCCCCCCCACCTGTCCCCTCTCACACTGTCCCCCCACCTGTCCCCTCTCACACTGTCCCCACCTGTCCCCTCTCACACTGTCCCCCCACCTGTCCCCTCTCACACTGTCCCCACCTGTCCTCTCTCACACTGCCCCCCCACCTGTCCCCTCTCACACTGTCCCCACCTGTCCCCTCTCACACTGTCCCCACCTGTCCCCTCTCACACTGTCCCCACCTGTCCCCTCTCACACTACCCCCCCACCTGTCCCCTCTCACACTGTCCCCACCTGTCCCCTCTCACACTGTCCCCACCTGTCCCCTCTCACACTGTCCCCACCTGTCCCCTCTCACACTGTTCCCACCTGTCCCCTCTCACACTGTTCCCACCTGTCCCCTCTCACACTGTCCCCACCTGTCCCCTCTCACACTGCCCCCCCACCTGTCCCCTCTCACACTGCCCCCACCTGTCCCCTCTCACACTGCCCCCCCCACCTGTCCCCTCTTACACTGCCCCCCCCCACCTGTCCCCTCTCACACTGCCCCCCCACCTGTCCCCTCTCACACTGCCCCCCACCTGTCCCCTCTCACACTGCCCCCCCACCTGTCCCCTCTCACACTGCCCCCCCACCTGTCCCCTCTCACACTGCCCCCCCACCTGTCCCCTCTCACACTGCCCCCCCCACCTGTCCCCTCTCACACTGCCCCCCTCACCTGTCCCCTCTCACACTGCCCCCCCACCTATCCCCTCTCACACTGTCCCCACCTGTCCCCTCTCACACTGTCCCCACCTGTCCCCTCTCACACTGTCCCCACCTGTCCCCTCTCACACTGTTCCCACCTGACCCCTCTCACACTGCCCCCCACCTGTCCCCTCTCACACTGCCCCCCACCTGCCCCTCTCACACTGCCCCCCCACCTGTCCCCTCTCACACTGTCCCCACCTGTCCCCTCTCACACTGTCCCCACCTGTCCCCTCTCACACTGCCCCCCACCTGTCCCCTCTCACACTGCCCCCCCACCTGTCCCCTCTCACACTGCCCCCCCACCTGTCCCCTCTCACACTTCCCCCCCACCTGTCCCCTCTCACACTGTCCCCCCACCTGTCCCCTCTCACACTGTCCCCCCACCTGTCCCCTCTCACACTGCCCCCCACCTATCCCCTCTCACACTGCCCCCCCCACCTGTCCCCTCTCACACTGGCCCCCACCTGTCCCCTCTCACACTGGCCCCCACCTGTCCTCTCTCACACTGGCCCCCACCTGTCCCCTCTCACACTGGCCCCCACCTGTCCCCTCTCACACTGGCCCCCCACCTGTCCCCTCTCACACTGGCCCCCCACCTGCCACATAGCCCCTCTTTTATCACACTGCCCATGTCATACTATTTCCCCAACATACTGCCCCCACCTGTCACACTGCCCCCTTGGTACAATACATTCCTGTCATACTGCCCCCTCCTGTAACACTGCCCCTCCATCATTCTGCCCCCTTGTCACACTGCCCCCTTCTGTCATATTTACCCCCCTCCTGTCATACTACCCTCTCTTGTTAAACAGTCCCCCTCCTTTCACAGTGCTCCCTCATTACACTGCCCCCCTCTTGTAATACTTCCCAGGTATCCTTTTCCTGTCACACTGCCCCCCTCTTGTCACAATATCCCCCTGTCACACTGCCCCCCTGTCATACTGCCCGCTCCCCTCACACTGCCCCCATCGTACTACCCCTTCTTGTCACACTGCCCCCCTTCTTTCACAGTGCCCCCTCTTATCACACTCCCCCCTCTGGTCACACTTTCCAGATACCCTTCTTTGGTCACACTGCCCCCTCCTGTCAAAATACCCCGTCATACTGCCCCTCATTCTTTCACAATACCCCCCCTCCATCATAGTGCGGGTCAGGGGCCCTTCATGGTTTCTTGCACTGGGGCCCTGAAGGTTATAGTTACGCCTCTGATCAACACGTTCAGTCACCTCCTAGATTGTTAAGACAATTAAAAGAGCCTACTCTTCAAGGCCATCCTGTTTTGGAGGTCTTAAGAGCACATTTAACTAGGGCAGTGCCAGCTCTGTGGACAGCTCCGTGCTGAGTGTCTCCTGAGGTTATTTGCAAGTCAGCAATATGGTCCTCCCAGGACACCTTCATTACACTTTAAAAGGTGAACCCGGCTCGCGACAGTAAAATTTGGAAAATTCATGGTGCATACTTGCGATACTGATGATTACAACATTTTTCTTGCACCCTCTCATATGGCGAGTTAGTCCCCATATGTATGCTGCCATGATGCACCAGGAAAACGGAAAATTGTATACTCACCTTTCTGTTATTTTCCTTTCCTGGTGCATCTTCATGGCAGCATACAGATGCCCACCCAAATGATGAGAGTTACAGAGAATGCTGTGTGCTGGGTCTGTCTTTGATTTATAGTTAACCAGTCCTATCAGGTTGTGGGGGCGGAGTCGCAACCCATATGTATGCTGCCAGGAAAGGAAAATTACGGAAAAGTGAGTATACAATTTTCCGTTTTTTTGCAGCACTCTCTTGATTCTTCTGTCCTGATGGTCAGTCTGAGGTCTGAACATCGTTTCCTCAGTTGATCCTTGGATCGCCGTACCCCAAAATTCTTCTGCAGACCTTTCACAACTTTAGTCATGATATTGGCGTTTCTCACATTTGGGTTTCTGTACGGTCCATATTTCCCGTCATAGTCGGCCCTCTTCAAGATTTCCACCATCTCCACCATCGGACATATTTGAGGCCTTAAATCTCCTGGATCGGGACGTTTGGCTCCGGGCTTTCCTGTTTATTGCTGCTACTCTCATGCACTTGCTCTGTCTCCGCCGTGTGCTCTCCCACTGAGCAGAAAGAGAAGAGGCGGGGAATATACTAGAAATAAGGTCAGAGGGCGGGCGGAGTTTCACGCATGCGCAGTGTATATAAAGCGTAACACGCGTGCGTCGTACGTACAATCTGTGAGCGGAGGACAGAGTAGCGTAAGCACCGATCGTGCTAACGAAGTACCATTTTAACTTGGGGCATCAGTGGCCTATACTGCTTATAGATTGAGGCCTATATTGGGAGAAGATTGGGAGAGTTTAGCCTGACATTAGGGTTTGTGTTGTGTTGTCTCTTGCAGAGAAAATGGATAGATTCAACGATCATGACTTTCTCCCCAACTTCATTGATAAATACACGGAGCTGCCCTGTCTGTGGCAGGTGAAACACCCTTTTTATAATTTTTTTAAAATAAAGAGGAAGGCAGCGCTGGATCAATTGCTGGAATTGGTGAATCCGGTGATTCCCACGGCAACCACCCCCTATACGCAAGTTCCTCCCCTCCTTCTTCCAACAAAAAGGCCCAGGAAAGGGAGTAACGTGGAGGAGTCATCGCTTTCTTTGATTCGGCAGGCTACTGCGGCCCTCAGAACCACCCCCAATCTTCAAGAGGCCTATGCCTGCATGGCAGCCAGCAAATTGCAGGAAATGGAGGTGGGCCAACGCCTCATTTGTGAGGAAGTCATGTATCGGGCCCTAAATAAGGGGGTGATGGGCGAACTCACAAAAAAAGTCACGTATGTGAGTTGGACCATACCCCTCCTCCACCTTCTGCCACAACTCCAACACCACAGCCACAGCCTGGAAGGAAGCATGGAAGGAAGACAAGAGTGTGATGTCCTGGGTTCGGTCTGGTCTGGCAAAAGATGCAGGCTGTTGTAAGACCACAGCCTCAGGACATACATGTCATCTGCAGCTGCTCCCGGTCTCTCGGAGTCCTGGACCAGATTGTGCTCCTTATTACATGGACTCCCCAGGCTACCAATTTGGCCTGTCAAATAATTGATGTCTGCCCTGGTGTACAAAGGCTTCGCCAATTTCAACAGTTTATCCAGCGTTGCCTTCCTCTTTATTTTGTTATGACCCCTAATAAATGTCTAGTTTTTTCACAAATACTTGGCTATGTGTTTTAGTTCAAAAAGGATAGTTTGTTTGTGAGTAGGCAGGTACATTTCAAAAAGACAATGTCAAATTAACAAGGGACACCAACACCAACCAATCTCCTTGAGGTTAAAAAAAATATAATAATAGTAATGGTGTTGTGGTAACTTGACACACAAAACGAAAAAAAAATATTATGGAGATCACTATGAAAAAAACATTAAAAAAAAAATCAGGAGATCACTATAAAAAAAAAAAAAAAATAGAAACATTATTCTGGAGATATGGTGAAAAAAAATAAAGATTATTCAGGAGATCACAAAATAATGAATCAGTTTGTCAGTGTGAATATCGGCAGCAAAACAACTTCATTATTCTAGCATTCTAAAAAAGAAGAAGAGAATAATGCCCTGCATTAAAAGATTAAAAAATTTGCAGCGTGACGAATGTGCTATCTCCATTACGAACACTAGTTTTACCAGACTGAGCGCTTCCGTCTCGTACTTGATTCAGAGCATGCGTAGAATTTTTGGTGCGTCAGAATTGTCTACACGCACTCGGAATTTACGACAACGGATTTTGTTGTCGGAAAATTTGAGCTCCAGCTCTCAAATATCTGTTGTCGATTTCGACTGGAAATGTCCGATGGAGCCTACACACAGTCAGAACTTCCGACAACAAGCTCACATCGAACATTTGTTGTCGGAAATTTTGATCGTGTGTATGCGGCATAAGTGTTTAGTCAGTTAGATTAGGCTATAATAGAAGGGCAAATTCTCATCATGCATGTGAATAATAGACTAAACCAAATCTCTGGACTGTTTCTAGTGTGGTCACCAGGTGACGTGAGCGGTGCCGACCTGAGTGAACTTTATTCACATTATGTGCTGATGTAAGTTTGTTGATCAATGGGAAGTCGGTTGTATTCTCTACGAAGGATGGGATCTGCTTCCAAAAATGTATATAATGCAATATTCTATAGTGTGTACTTACACTGCTAGGCTGTCTTCGGCTGAGGACAATTGAAACTTGCTTAATCACGTATGAATATACTGCACCGTGTTACCATAGGATAGGATGCATTTGCATTGCTGTTTACCCTCTTTCAGGTGTTGCTGAGTCAGTGCATCTTCCTTGGCTAAGGAGAGACAGGGATCTAACCGGACAACAACCCTAACCCTTTCTATATCATGTTATTACTGTATATATTACATAGGTAGTCAGATAGCAATACCATTGCTCTTACTCACTTTTAAAATCGTACATAACTATTTTGATATTTCCTTGTCTTATGTGATCTACTGTTTCATGTGTCTAATACCATGTTTATTTCATGTGGTACGCCACATACACTGTTACTTGTTATTCTTTCGCTATTTCCCCACCCATCCCAGTTTTTTGCCAGAACATTCGCTCTCAGGCTTGGAAGCTCAAATTATTTTTCCGTAAACTCCAAAAAGTTGTGTTTTTGGGCAGGGGGAGGATGTAGCACCCTGGATTTTAGGCAAGAATGCTCCTTACTAATTTACTTGCCAGGAGTAGTTATCCGGGTTGATTGCTAGAGATCCATTGATTTCTCCCTAAGTTTGGCCTTGTTGCACTTTTCTCCTCTACCACTAGGTGGCCGGGTACTTGGTGGTGCTAGATATGAGAAGGGCAACCCAAGGTCAGGTTATGGGTATATGGGGTATCTCAGCCAATGGGCAGGGGTTTTCTTGAATCCCTCGGCCTGCTAGGAGAGCCTATATATTTGGGTGAGGTCAGGTGATTTGTGTTCTGTGCCACCTGGACAGCCGTTTGGGTGGACATGTATCGTATTGCCAGGGCTGCTAGGCCAGAGATTGGGCCTATCCCGGGCACATCTGGCTGCTAGGCTGTCTGAGGGCCTATCCAGAAGCAAGAGAGCAGCACAGGGTTGGGATTGCGGCTTGTAGTCCAACCAAAAGTGACAGTCGGCTGGAGAACCTGTGAGTGGTCGGAGGTAGAGGGGAAGCTATCACCAGTAAGGAACTATCTGCCTTATTACCAGGGACCACAGTGAGTAACTGAAGCAAGTACCAGGGCAGCATTCAAACTTCAGTGGGAATCAAGCCAGAGGTCCAGCCAGTGGAGGTGACGTTGCAGAGCAACCTTGTGTGTCAAGCTAGGGACTGAGCAGGCCAGCGTGGGCGAAGCTTGAGTGGCATCTAGAGCAGTGTTTCTCAACTCCAGTCCTCAAGGCGCACCAACAGGTCTTGTTTTCAGGATTTCCCTCAGATGAAACGGCTGTGGTAATTACTAAGGCAGTCATACTGATTAAATACTGATTAACTCACCTGTGCAAAATAATGGTTAGCCTGAAAACATGACCTGTTGGGGCGCCTTGAGGACTGGAGTTGAGAAACACTGATCTAGAGTGCCAAGCTAGGGACACAGCAGAGAAGCGGGGGTGACGCTTGAGGAGGATACCACCGTGAAGATTGGAGGAGCACAAGGGATTCAGTATCAGTAAATCAGTGGGTCTAGCGAGAGACCGGGAGCTCAGTGTATTGAAGAACTACAAGGAGAAGTTGTAGTGAATGTGAAAGAACTGTTACGCTTTGTGTTAGGAACTGTTAAAGACTGTTGCCATAGGAGACAGCATTCCTGCACATGCAGATGTGGTGTCTTGCTACCTAAGGCTGCCCTGGCCCTAACCCTCTCTCCCCCCAAAAATAGAAAAAGGACTGTTAAGAGAAATAAAACCTCTTTTGCATCCAAGAAGTGTCTGGCGCCCAATAACTGCAACTACTCTGCACCCACTATGCCTCAAAATCCACTACATACAAAAGCATGTCAGCTATCCCTGGCCCTGAAGGTTGTCATCAGACCAAAGGAGGCCTGGGACCTTGCTACATTTTCATTATTTATTTTTCATTTTTTTCTTCCATATTTATTTCTATTCTTTATTTTCATTTCTATTTTTCATTTCTATTTTTACTTTTATTTGGAAAAGTCTGCTGAAAGTCCAGGGAAGCCCACACACGATCGGATTGTCAGCCGGCTTTAGTCCGTCGGCGTCCGTTGGACTTTTGTAGACAAAAAGTCCAACCGTGTGTACGCGGCATAAGTATGAAATCTGAGGTCTTTTTGATTGCAGATCTCATATTTAAGAGGTCATGTTATGCTTTTTTTATATTACAAGGGATGTTTACATTCCTTGTAATAGGAATACAAGTGACAATTTTTTTTTCTAAAAGAACAGTGTAAAAAGAAAAAATAAATAAGAAAAAATAAAGAACATTTTTTAACACGCCCCGTCCTGTCGAACGCATATGTGAGTAGCGCCCGCATATAAAAACGGTGTTCAAACCACACATGTGAGGTATCGCCACGATTGTTGGAGCGAGAGCAATAATTCTAGCTCTAGACCTCCTCTGTAACTCAAAACATAACAACCTGTAGAATTATTTAAATATTGCCTGTGGAGATTTTTAAGGGTAAAAGTTTGTCGCCATTCCACAAGCGGGCGCAATTTTGAAACGTGACATGTTGGGTATCATTTACTCGGCTTAACATCATTTTTCACAATATAAAAAAAAAAAATTGGGCTAACTTTACTGTTCTCTTATTTTTTTTTTTTTAATTTTCTGTATTTCTTTCCTAAAAAAGTGCGCTTGTAAGACCGCTGCACAAATACGGTGTGACAAAAAGTATTGCAATGACCGTCATTTTAATCTCTAGGGTGTTAGAAAAAAAACTATATATAATGTATGGGGGTTCTAAGTAATTTTCTAGCAAAAATAAAATGATTTTAAACACCAACTCTCAGAAAGAGGCTCGGTCCTTAAGTGGTTAAATTTTATTCTCTATTGGTATTTTTTGTATTTACTCATACCAATACTCACCTTCTCATCTATTGTCTTAATTTGTCTTTCTATGATTGATCTATGTTTTTCTGGGTCTTCCGCTCCCTATTCTTTTCTTCCCTTATGTCTCCTGTTCTTTATATCTTTCTCTGGTCTTTAATCTATAATCCTCTCCCCCTCTCACTCTTCTGCTTCTTTGCATTCTGCATCTTCAGTGTTTCTCTCCCCCGATACAGGTGCCCTGATTCACTAGCTGCACTCTCACTCACTCTGCTCCTTTCTCCCAGCCCACCCACTGTTCTGATTGATGCTGGCGTTGGCATCATGTGTTGGCATGACACTAGCGGCTGGTGTTCTGTCAAAATTTCCAACCTGTCAAAAACTCCAACCTCGTCATAGGTGGGTGTATTGCCCATGCGCATGCACAAGAAAGAGTTTCTTTGGCACGTCAAATTGTCATGTAAAAGCCATCAAATACACCAACTGCTCTCGCTGCCACAGCGCGCCTGTGTGGCCTTCGTATCACAGCCTAAAAGAATCCCATCAAATACTCCAACTGAAATCGCATCAGTGCGCCTGCGCGGGAATACTGACAGACCCTGTCAGATCTTCTGATCGTCTCTTACAAAAACGGGGTTTTATGATACGAGATGCAAAGCAATTAACATGAACTGGCAAGATATTCTACAGAACAATGTGCATACATACCCACACATTGTTCCATAGATTATTTTGGCAGTTCATAATGTTGAAGATCTGACAGGGGTCAGATTGTTCCCACGCAGGCACGCTGCGGCAAGTTCAGTTAGAGTATTTGGTGGCATTCTTTTAGTCTGTGTTATGCAGAATGCGCAGGCGCGCTGTGGTGGCGAGAGCAGTTGGTGTATTTGATGCCTTTTACGTAACAATCTTGTGCATGCACCTGTGGCGCTCTCGCGCATGGGCAATACAGCCAACTCTCCAAAAACTACTTCCAGAAATGACGCAGTTGGAATTTTTGATGGGTTGGAGATTTTGACAGAATACCCGCTGTGTTTGCATCCCTGATCCCCCAGGGCGCATGCGCACAGCAGGAAACAGGATTGGAGGAAGGGGACATACTTTCCATATTACCTAGCAATGCCAGTAAACTGTTATGCTTAGCTTCCAGCCTAATTACTGTGAGCAACCCAGGCTGCTGCAACCTCACGCTGTCCCTCACATTGGCATGATTCATTTTTAGATGAACCTGCGGCCAGCATATTTGCTTGATTGTCATTTCTCTGAACCGATACACAATTGGAAATGCTCTTATATCCTTTTTTTTTAAAATGTCCATGTTTATGGCGGGAATATGACGTCATTTGACGTCAAGGGGTGGGTCTGGGGACTGGGGTAATTTCTTTTGTTCACTGATTGGTGGATGGTTCTTTAAATAGTGTTTGGTTTATATTGCAATTTGTCACTTGCCAGATGAAGGGGTCCTGCGTGGCTCCGAAGCGTTGCTTTCTGCTGTAATTATGTGATCGCTCGTTAAAAGTTTTGGATCCATTTTTGGAGATCCCGGTGTGCTGGTGAAAATATATTCTTTGACTATACACAGTTCTAGCTGGTGGTTGCTTCAGCACCCATTTTTGAATACAGCCATCTTTGCAGGAATGTGTGCATTGGGACTATTGCATTTAAAATTTTATGTGGTTCATAGCTGTCGAAGGGCTTCGAATATATATATATATATATATATATATATATATATATATATATATATATATATATATATATATGAATATACCCCTTAAATATTTGTAAATATTTTATTATATCTTTTCATGTGACAACACTGAAGAAATGACACTTTGGGAAGTAGACATGTGAGTAGGGTTGCCACCCGTACGGGATTGACCCGGACAGTACGGGTTTGGCAACTTGTGCCCGGGTTTCTGTCGTCTGGAAACCCGGGCACAACTAATATTTAGTACCTCTGTCTGTGTCCCGTCCTCCGCCCCATAGCTCTGTATTTATTATGTGGCCGGGGCGGCTGTGCGGCGCGTGCCTCTCTGCTCCATATCACAGACCGCCGGTGTAGCCTGTCTGTGTAAGAGGCGAGCAGCCGTGAGTTCGGACCGACCTCACGGTCCTCATCTAATGGAGCCTCGGCCTCGCCCTCTTCCTGCTCCACCACAGCTGACACCTTGTCAGCACAGCGGGATGCGGGAACCCAAAGGTATGATCGCAGCGGCACCCCCCTCCTCTCTGTCAGCCCCCCCCCTCTCTGTCAGCCCCCCCCCTCTCCTCTCTGTCATCCCCCCCTCCTCTCTGTCATCCCCCCCTCCTCTCTGTCAGCCCCCCCTCCTCTCTGTCACCCCCCCTCTCCTCTCTGTCACCCCCCCCTCCTCTCTGTCAGCCCCCCCCCTCCTCTCTGTCACCCCCCCCCTCTCCTCTCTGTCATCCCCCCCTCCTCTCTGTCAGCCCCCCCCTCCTCTCTGTCAGCCCCCCCTCTCCTCTCTGTCATCCCCCCCCCTCCTCTCTGTCAGCCCCCCCTCCTCTCTGTCAGCCCCCCCTCTCCTCTCTGTCATCCCCCCCTCCTCTGTCAGCCCCCCCCCTCTCCTCTCTGTCAGCCCCCCTCTCCTCTCTGTCAGCCCCCCTCTCCTCTCTGCCAGCCCCCCTCTCCTCTCTGTCAGCCCCCCCCTCTCTGTCATCCCCCCCTCCTCTGTCATCCCCCCCTCCTCTGTCAGCCCCCCCCTCCCCTCTCTGTCAGCCCCCCCTCCTCTCTGTCAGCCCCCCCTCTCCTCTCTGTCAGCCCCCCCTCTCCTCTCTGTCATCCCCCCCTCTCCTCTCTGTCATCCCCCCCTCCTCTGTCAGCCCCCCCCCTCTCCTCTCTGTCAGCCCCCCTCTCCTCTCTGTCAGCCCCCCTCTCCTCTCTGCCAGCCCCCCTCTTCTCTCTGTCAGCCCCCCCCTCTCTGTCATCCCCCCCTCCTCTGTCATCCCCCCCTCCTCTGTCAGCCCCCCCCTCCCCTCTCTGTCAGCCCCCCTCTCCTCTCTGTCAGCCCCCTTTCCTCTCTGTCAGCCCCCCTCTCCTCCCTGTCAGCCCCCCTCTTCCCCTCTGTCAGCCCCCCTCTTCCCCTCTGTCAGCCCCCCTCTTCCCCTCTGTCAGCCCCCCTCTTCCCCTCTGTCAGCCCCCCTCTTCTCTCTGTCAGCCCCCCCTCTCCTCTCTGTCATCCCCCCTCTCCTCTCTGTCATCCCCCCCCCTCCTCTCTGTCAGCCCCCCCTCCTCTCTGTCAGCCCCCCCTCTCCTCTCTGTCATCCCCCCCTCCTCTGTCAGCCCCCCCCTCTCCTCTCTGTCAGCCCCCCCTCTCCTCTCTGTCAGCCCCCCTCTCCTCTCTGCCAGCCCCCCTCTCCTCTCTGTCAGCCCCCCCTCCTCTGTCAGCCCCCCCTCCTCTGTCAGCCCCCCCTCCTCTGTCAGCCCCCCCTCCTCTGTCAGCCCCCCCCTCCCCTCTCTGTCAGCCCCCCTCTCCTCTCTGTCAGCCCCCTTTCCTCTCTGTCAGCCCCCCTCTCCTCCCTGTCAGCCCCCCTCTCCTCTCTGTCAGCCCCCCTCTTCCCCTCTGTCAGCCCCCCTCTTCCCCTCTGTCAGCCCCCCTCTTCCCCTCTGTCAGCCCCCTCTTCCTCTCTGTCAGCCCCCCTCCTCTGTCAGCCCCCCTTCCCCTCTGTCAGCCCCCCTCCTCCTCTCCCCTGTCCCCCCATACTACACCAGGAGACCTCCTCCACCCCCCAAAATTACACTGGGAGGCTCCCCACCAAACATTACACACTACATATACACTATATTGTACATTACACACGCCTGCACTATATACACTATATTGTACATTACACACTCTGCACTATATACACTATATTGTACATTACACACTCTGCACTATATACACTATATTGTACATTACACACGCCTGCACTATATACACTATATTGCACATTACACACCTGCACTATATACACACTATATTGTACATTACACACCTGCACTATATACACTATATTGTACATTACACACTCTGCACTATATACACACTATATTGTACATTACACACCTGCACCTCTCTGTCACCCCCCCCCCTCTCCTCTCTGTCATCCCCCCCCTCCTCTCTGTCAGCCCCCCCCCTCCTCTCTGTCAGCCCCCCCTCTCCTCTCTGTCATCCCCCCTCCTCTCTGTCAGCCCCCCCTCCTCTCTGTCAGCCCCCCCTCTCCTCTCTGTCATCCCCCCTCCTCTGTCAGCCCCCCCCTCTCCTCTCTGTCAGCCCCCCCTCTCCTCTCTGTCAGCCCCCCTCTCCTCTCTGCCAGCCCCCCTCTCCTCTCTGTCAGCCCCCCCTCTCTGTCATCCCCCCCTCCTCTGTCAGCCCCCCCCTCCCCTCTCTGTCAGCCCCCCTCTCCTCTCTGTCAGCCCCCTTTCCTCTCTGTCAGCCCCCTCTCCTCCCTGTCAGCCCCCCTCTCCTCTCTGTCAGCCCCCCTCTTCCCCTCTGTCAGCCCCCCTCTTCCCCTCTGTCAGCCCCCCTCTTCCCCTCTGTCAGCCCCCCTCTTCTCTCTGTCAGCCCCCCTTCCTCTCTGTCAGCCCCCTCTTCCTCTCTGTCAGCCCCCTCTTCTCTCTGTTAGCCCCTGTAGCCTCCCTTCCTCTCTGTCAGCCCCCTCTTCCTCTCTGTCAGCCCCCTCTTCCTCTCTGTCAGCCCCCTCTTCCTCTCTGTCAGCCCCCTCTTCCTCTCTGTCAGCCCCCCTCTTTCCCTCTGTCAGCCCCCCTCTTTCCCTCTGTCAGCCCCCCTCTTCTCTGTCAGCCCCCTTCCTCTCTGTCAGCCCCTTCTTCCTCTCTGTCAGCCCCTTCTTCCTCTCTGTCAGCCCCCTCTTCCTCTCTGTCAGCCCCCTCTTCCTCTCTGTCAGCCCCCGCTTCCCCTCTGTCAGCCCCCCGCTTCCCCTCTGTCAGCCCCCCTCTCCTCTCTGTCAGCCCCCTCTTCCTCTCTGTCAGCCCCCTCTTCTCTCTGTCAGCCCCTCTCCTCTCTGTCAGCCCACCTTCCTCTCTGTCAGCCCCCTCTTCTCTATGTTAGCCCCTGTAACCCCCCTTCCTCTCTGTCAGCCCCCTCTTCCCCTCTGTCAGCCCCCTCTCCTCTCTGTCAGCCCCCCTCTACTCTCTGTCAGCCCCCCTCTACTCTCTGTCAGCCCCCCTCTTCCCCTCTGTCAGCCCCCCTCTTCCCCTCTGTCAGCCCCCCTCTTCCTCTCTGTCAGCCCCTCTCTCCTCTGTCAGCCCCCCTTCCTCTCTGTCAGCCCCCTCTTCTCTCTGTTAGCCCCTGTCAGCCCCCTTCCTCTCTGTCAGCCCCCTCTTCCCCTCTGTCAGCCCCCGCTTCCTTTCTGTCAGCCCCCCGCTTCCTCTCTGTCAGCCCCCCGCTTCCTCTCTGTCAGCCCCCCTCTCCTCTGTCAGCCCCCCTCTCCTCTCTGTCAGCCCCCTCTTCCTCTCTGTCAGCCCCCCTCTTCCCCTCTGTCAGCCCCCCTCTTCCCCTCTGTCAGCCCCCCGCTTCCTCTCTGTCAGCCCCCCCTTCCCCTCTGTCAGCCCCCCTCCTCCTCTCCCCTGTCCCCCCATACTACACCAGGAGACCTCCCCCACCCCCCAAAATTACACTGGGAGGCTCCCCACCAAACATTACACACTACATATACACTATATTGTACATTACACACGCCTGCACTATATACACTATATTGTACATTACACACTCTGCACTATATACACTATATTGTACATTACACACTCTGCACTATATACACTATATTGTACATTACACACGCCTGCACTATATACACTATATTGCACATTACACACCTGCACTATATACACACTATATTGTACATTACACACCTGCACTATATACACTATATTGTACATTACACACTCTGCACTATATACACACTATATTGTACATTACACACCTGCACTATATACACTATATTGTACATTACACACCTGCACTATATACACACTATATTGTACTTTACACACACCTTCACTATATTGTACATTACACACGCCTGCACTATATACACTATATTGTACATTACACACGCCTGCACTATATACACTATATTGCACATTACACACTCTGCACTATATACACTATATTGTACATTACACACTCTGCACTATATACACTATATTGCACATTATACACGCCTGCACTATATACACACTATATTGTACATTACACACTCTGCACTATATACACACTATATTGTACATTACACACCTGCACTATATACACTATATTGTACATTACACACCTGCACTATATACACACTATATTGTACATTACACACCTGCACTATATACACACTATATTGTACATTACACACCTGCACTATATACACTATATTGTACATTACACACACCTGCACTATATACACTATATTGTACATTACACACGCCTGCACTATATACACACTATATTGTACATTACACACGCCTGCTCTATATACACTATGTTGTACATTACACACGCCTGCACTAAATACACTATATTGTACATTACACACTCTGCACTATATACAGTATATTGTATATTACACACTCTGCACTATATACACTATATTGTATATTACACACTCTGCACTATATACACTATATTGTACATTACACACTCTGCACTATATACACTATATTGTATATTACACACTCTGCACTATATACACTATATTGCACATTACACACTCTGCACTATATACACTATATTGTATATTACACACTCTGCACTATATACACTATATTGCACATTACACACTCTGCACTATATGCAATTGGCTACACCCACTGTTCACCGCTGCGCGTGCCGCATTAATACTCCCCTAAGGCACACAGAGGTGTCCCAGGTATTTTACAATCTCATTGTGTATGCTACAAAAAAAATGCCAAGCCCCGCTGAAGTGTTCGGGTTTGGCTTGAAGAAAAGGTGGCAACCCTACATGTGAGTGCTGCCAGCATTGCTGCAGAGGTTGAAGGGTTGGGGGTCAGCCTGCCAATGCTCAGACCATACGTCACACACTGCATCAAATTGGTCTGCATGGCTGTCATCTCAGAGGAAGCCTCTTCTAAAGATGATGCACAAGAAAGCCCGCAAACAGTTTGCTGAAGACAAGCAGACTAAGGACATGGATTACTGGAACCATATCCAAGCAATTTGGATATGGATTAAAACTTGAAAATATTTGTGTGTGTGGTATGTTGACATTAATGGATTGTGTTGACAGTGCACTATGTACAAGAGAACACTGTCTCAAATTAAGCAGCAGATGTTTAACAGCTAAAGAAAAATTATTAGCAATCAGTTGGTTTGATGTTTCCATTAGGAACATATTGGAACTTGAAAGTATACATTTGCCAACCAAATTACACAGCACTGCAAAATGATTTTCATTATTAGAGACAATACAAATGAAGCATTGTGATTAGCTCTGGACATATTTGTAGCAGTTTCAGTTCTCAGCTTACAACAAAATGATGAGAATTGTTAATACTGTATTTCAAATCATAAGCATTTGTTTAAATGATTGGAGCAATGTGATCAGCAAAAGCAAGAGCAATCATATGGTTGCCAAAGAACAGCAGCAATGGGACAATATAACTGTTGAGTTACATATCAGATGATGCAAACATTTTATTGTTTTATGCCAAATAAGAGTTTAAACATGAAGTTCTGCATTTACTCATCTAAGCAGTAGCTTAACCACTTGCCGACCGCTGCACGCCGATATATGTCGGCACAATGGCAGCGGTGGGCAATTGGGCGTACCTGTACGTCCCCTTTAATTGGCAGGGCTAGCGGGCGCGCATGCCCGCCACGTACAGTGTGACCAGTGGACTCAATGTTCGCCGGTCTCCAGGCGATTGTGTCACGGAGCCGCAGATTGTGGAAGTGCCTATGTAAACAAGGCATTTTCCCGTTCTGCCTTGTGACATGACAGAGATCACTGCTCCCTGTCATCGGGAGCAGTGATTGCTGTCATGTGAGTGGAAACCCATACCCCCCACAACCTCCGGCCACTCCCTACGCATTACATCATCACGTGACTTCATCAGGGGATGACGTAACGCGTAGGGAGTGGCCGGAGGTTGAGTAAATACCGGAAGTGACGTGAGAACGGCGTACAAACGCCACATGATCTGTTTTTTATGCTTGTTTTTAATTTATTGATGTAAGAGTCCTGCTTATTTAAGTAATAAAAGAATATTTTAAACTTTGAACATACTACACCATTGGAGTTCTCTTTTTCTCCCATCCCTTCCTCACCCCCCCCCCCCCCCCCCGGGAGTACGAGAATATTATGAGGATGTGGATTTGAAGCTTCCATTCAAGGTTAACATCAATTGGAACGGAGGACCCCCTGGTGGTAGATGTTGGAATAGCGTTGGAATAGCCGAACAGATTCCTGTGGACTATCTAATGCTGTTATTTCAAGATATTAAGGTGAGAGTTCTGTGAGCTCATTGATGGGATTTTATACCTCTCGCCTTTTTGATGTGTGGTCTATTTAAACGCTTTTTGAAGACATATTTTGGACATTTATGGAAAATGCTTGAATAAGAGACAATCATCACATTGACTTTGATCGATTTTTAATGCCCCTGGATTGATACACCAGTTTATTGATTAACCATTTATACACTATTTAATTACCCCATCTATTGGGCACCATTTGCACACCATTTGTTTACCTTATTTATTGAGCACCTTTTGCACTTTATTTACTGCTGTAGCGCAGGATCATTATTTGATTTTATTCATTTATGAGTGTAATGTGAACACTGTTAGATCCTGCTGCAGACGGCATTTCATTGTATCTGATTGCACTTTAACTGCACAGCACGCACTTTGATTGTTTTTTTTTTCATTTTATGGTGGTTGCCCTCTTTTTATTAATTATTGGATCATTCCGAACACATCATAGTAGTGCTAGGGCTTTTTATTCTCACACTGAATTTATTGCTTCCCATGTGAAATCTACTGATACCCGGCCAAGGATCTAACCCAGTAACTCTTATTAGCATCAGTACAGAGCTACGTCCCTCCTTTTCACACACTCCCTCAAGTTGCTGATTAACTTCATTCCAGATCCCTGGGTTTTGATATCCTCATACTGACAGGTCTGCTGTCCTAGTGCTACTTTAAACCTGGGACTGGCTGTTATTATTTTTTCATCTACCAGCAATATCCCCCTTATAGGGTACTTGATGTGTGACTGTGTGACTGTAAGCATGTAGGCATGAGCATGGTGGCTGCAAGTCTGTTACTGACAACGTTGTCGATAATTTTATTATGAAATGGTGAAGGTTATTATGGCTTTATGCATGTTTATTTAATAAAGTAAATTGTATCTTTTCATAAACCCACTTTACTCCTCATTGATGATACTCTGTCTTGAGGAATCTCTTGTCCTCCTTTTATTATATGTTGCCTTTTGTCTAGAGGAGTTCTAGTTCTTAACTGAACGTAGATGGGTGTCACAGCTGTGGGTTTGATTGGAAGTAATTCCCCCCCCCCACATATTTATATGGGGGTGTAGCTCATTAAAGTGGTTATAAACCCACAATCCAAAAAAAACCCTGCAAGACAAAGGCATAATGAGCTAGTATGCATAGCATACTAGCTCATTATGAATTACTTACCTTAGATTGAAGCCCCCACAGTGGTCCTCGTACACTGATCCGGCCGGCGACATCATTCCCGGAGTTAATTCCAGGTATCGCGTTCTCCAACGCTGTGATTGGCCGGAGCCGAGATGACGTCCCACCCATGTATGCACGAAGTGCCATTGCTTCAGTGCACATGTGCCGATGACGTCGGCACATGCAGATACAGGGGATATCTCCTAAACCATGCAGGTTTAGGAGATATCCAGGGTAGCTACAGGTAAGCCTTATTATAGGCTTACCTGTAGCGAAAAGTGGTTGTAAAGGGTTTACAACCACTTTAAGCTTTTTTCTTTCTGTTTATGCTAGAATCTGATTCTGCCTGGAAAGACAGAAGGACCCATTCATTGGTGAGGTAAAAAACCGAAGACACCTTGAGAATAAAGTGCTTGAGAGGCCTAAGCACAACTCTGTCCAGAAAGAACAAGACATACGGTTTCATTGTCCCTAGGGCCGGCAGTTCCAACACTCTGCCTCTCGATGTTATTGCTATTAGATATACTGCATTTTGGGTGATGTCCTAGAGTTTACAGTTTTCTGTTGGTGCAAAAGAAGCACAGGCGTGGAAAGTCAGGACCAGTGACAGGTCCCACTGTAAAAACGTATTCCCTCTTGGGAGTGAAGTTTCAGGAATACCCTCACGAAGCTTTCTACTAGATGTTTACATGCCTACTTCTTCTGGGTGAAGGCTGAGATGGCCCAGACTTGTACAATTGAAGTGGAAGTAGACACTCCTATCATTATCAGCCAAGGAAGCTGCCATCATGGCCTCTGTTTAATCTTCAACTGCCATAATGCTGCACATGTGATCGGTTATGATACCAGCCATTGGATGGTTTGAGAGTTCGGTTGAGAGCACAACCAATGTGACAGTTACATTTCTGGCAGGTGCCAGGAATGTAATTGTTTTTTGAAATTGCCCAAAAAAAAATCAATGGGTTTACTTTAAGGAATTCAGGCTGAGTCCCAGATCCATGCCCAACTCAAAAGATAGCACTTAGGCCTTGTTTGGGCTCCGAGGGTCGAAGTCTAACCCTGCTATGAAGCCTGTAAATTTGTTCAAGACTCTGGAATATACAGTGGGGACGGAAAGTATTCAGACCCCCTTAAATTTTTCACTCTTTGTTATATTGCAGCCATTTGCTTTTAAGTTCATTTTTTTTCCTCATTAATGTACACACAGCACCCCATATTGACAGAAAAACACATAATTGTTGACATTTTTGCAGATTTATTAAAAAAGAAAAACTGAAGTATCACATGGTCATAAGTATTCAGACACTTTGCTGTGACACTCATATATTTAACTTGCTGTCCATTTCTTCTGATCATCCTTGAGATGGTTCTACACCTTCATTTGAGTCCAGCTGTGTTCAAATATACTGATTGGACTTGATTAGGAAAGCCACACACCTGTGCATGTAGGTCTGCGAGTGCACGTAGGTCTGCGAGTGGCCTGCGAGTGCACGTAGGTCTGCGAGTGACCTGCGAGTGCACGTAGGTCTGCGAGTGACCTGCGAGTGCACATAGGTCTGCGAGTGCACGTAGGTCTGTGAGTGGCCTGCGAGTGCACGTAGGTCTGCGAGTGACCTGCGAGTGCACGTAGGTCTGCGAGTGACCTGCGAGTGCACATAGGTCTGCGAGTGCACGTAGGTCTGCGAGTGACCTGCGAGTGCACGTAGGTCTGCGAGTGACCCGCGAGTGCACGCAGGTCTGCGAGTGACCCGCGAGTGCACGCAGGTCTGCGAGTGACCCGCGAGTGCACGCAGGTCTGCGAGTGACCCGCGAGTGCACGCAGGTCTGCGAGTGACCCGCGAGTGCACTCAGGTCTGCGAGTGACCCGCGAGTGCACGCAGGTCTGCGAGTGGCCTGCGAGTGCGCGTAGGTCTGCGAGTGGCCTGGGAGTGCACGTAGGTCTGCGAGTGGCCTGGGAGTGCACGTAGGTCTGCGAGTGGCCTGGGAGTGTATGTAGGTCTGCGAGTGGCCTGCAAGTGCACGTAGGTCTGCAAGTGGCCTGCGAGTGCACGTAGGTCTGCAAATGGTCTGCGAGTGCACGTAGGTCTGCGAGTGGCCTGCGAGTGCACGTAGGTCTGCGAGTGGCCTGCGAGTGCACGTAGGTCTGCGAGTCCACGTAGGTCTTGGAGTGGCCTGCGAGTGCACATAGGTCTGCGAGTGGCCTGCGAGTGCACATAGGTCTGCGAGTGGCCTGCGAGTGCACGTAGGTCTGCGAGTGGCCTGTGAGTGCATGTAGGTCTGTGAGTGCACGTAGGTCTGTGAGTGCACATAGGTCTGCGAGTGCACGTAGGTCTGCGAGTGGCCTGCGAGTGCACGTAGGTCTGCGAGTGGCCTGCGAGTGCACGTAGGTCTGCGACTGTTCTCCGAGTGCACGTAGGTCTGCGAGTGCACATAGTTCTACGACTGTTCTGCGAGTGCACGTAGGTCTGTGAGTACCTGTGTATTGTCTTGTTGTGTACCTGTGTATTGTCTTGAGTATTAGTGTCAGGAAACTAGCTGTTAGGTAACTTGGACAGGGTATAATCCCCAATCCTCACTAAATTTAATAGGTACGATGCTCGGCGGGTGTGGAGAGGCGACTCTTTGTATATCTTGCTGCATGTATGCATTCCTTGATCATCCGATCGAGGGCAAATACTGCTGTGCAAAATGTAAGCACATTGTTTCCCTGGAAGCCCAGGTTCTGAATCTGGGGAAGCAACTGTCAGCACTGAGAAGTCCCTCCATACTAAAGGAGAGCCAGGAACGTACACGGCAGGTGCCAGCACAGAGGCGGGTGGAGAAAAAGAGGTGCAGGCACTAGCAAAGAGTAGATGGGTGACAGTCAGGAAGGGTAGAGGGGGAAGTGCCAGGGAGGCCGAACCAGAACTGGAGCATCCCAATCAGTACACTCCATTGAGTGACATTGGTGAAACCAGTCAGGGACCAGTACTGCTGGAGCTGAGGGACTCTCCTAGCTGCCGGGGGAAGAACTCCTCCAGTGAGAGTGGGAGGGCAGCAAAGGGAAAGGAAAGACAGATTCTGGTGGTAGGGGACTCAATTCTTAGAAGGACAGAGAAGGCAATCTGTAACAAAGACCTGAAGCGCCGAACAGTATGTTGTCTACCAGGAGCTCGGGTTCGGCACACCACGGATCTTGTGGACAGATTACTGGGAAGGGCTGGGGAAGACCCAGCTGTCATGGTGCACGTTGGCACCAATGACAAAGTCAGAGGCAGATGGAGTGTCCTAAAGAACGATTTTAGGGACTTAGGAGCTAAATTGAGGAAAAGGACCACCAAGGTAGTATTCTCAGGAATACTACCGGTACATTGAGCCACACCAGAAAGGCAGAGGGAGATTAGGGAAGTAAACAAGTGGCTAAAGTGCTAGAGTACAAAGGAGGGGTTTGGGTTCCTGGAGGACTGGGCCGACTTCTCAGTCGATAACCGGTACTATAGAAGGGACGGACTGCACCTAAATGAGGAGGGTGCAGATCTGCTGGGAATGAAGATGGCCATAAAAGTTAGAGGGGGTTTTTCAAACTAGGCCATGGGGGGGAGGGTCCAGTGGTAGAGATAGTCAGCGCAGAAGATATTCCAGAGGGTAGTATTGGGGGCATTAGTGGTAGGTTGACCAAAGCACAAAAACACAAGGTAAGTATAGTAGCAAGTCCTAGTTGCAATCTCGAAACACCCAATACGAGGACATTATGCGACCAGTCTAAACTATGTGGCATGTTCACCAATGCCAGGAGCATGGTGGACAAGATGGGTGAACTAGAGATACTGTTGTGCGAGGAGGATTTGGATTTTGTGGGAATTTCAGAGACCTGGTTAAACAGCTCTCATGATTGGCTGGCAAACATTCAAGGGTATACCCTTTACCGCAAGGATAAAGAGGGTAAAAAAGGGGGAGGGGTATGCCTATATATCAAGAATAATGTACAAGTGAATGTGAGAGATGACATCACTGAGGGAGCTAGGAGGTGGAATCCTTATAGGTAGAGCTCCAAAGGGATGAAGCTAAGGGGGAAATAATACTGGGAGTATGCTATAGGCCCCCTAACCTGAGGGAGGAAGTGGAGACAGATCTCCTATCACAATTTGGATTAGCAGCAAGGATGGGGAGTGTCATCATAATGTGGGATTTTAATTATCCAGACATAGACTGGACGGAGGGAACCGCGCATTCATTTAAGGCTCGCCAGTCCCTGGCTTGCCTTAAATCAGATGGCTTGCATCCGAGGGTACTTAGGGAACTCAGTCAAGTGATTGCCAGACTGTTGTTCCTAATTTTTTACAGACAGTCTACTGACTGGAATGGTACCAGCTGATTGGAAAAAAGCCAATGTAGCACTAATATTTAAAAAGGGCCCAAAATACATCCCTGGGAATTACAGACCAGTTAACCGAACATCAATAGTATGTAAACTCTTGGAGGGGATGATAAGGGACTATATACAAGATTTATATACAAGTAATGAGAACGGTATCATTAGCAGTAATCAGCATGGATTCATGAAGAATCGTTCTTGCCAAACCAATCTACTAACCTTCCATGAGGAGGTGAGTTGCCATCTAGATAAAGGAAGGACCGTAGACGTGGTGTATCTGGATTTTGCAAAAGCATTTGACACAGTTCCCCATAAACGTTTACTGTACAAAATAAGGTCCGTTGGCATGGACCATAGGGTGAGTACATGGATTGAAAACTGGCTACAAGGGCGAGTTCAGAGAGTGGTGATAAATGGTGAGTACTCGGAATGGTCAGGGATGGGTAGTGGGGTTCCCCAGGGTTCTGTGCTGGGACCAATCCTATTTAATTTGTTCATAAACGACCTGGAGGATGGGATAAACAGTTCAATCTCTGTATTTGCAGACGATACTAAGCTAAGCAGGGCAATAACTTCTCCGCAGGATGTGGAAACCTTGCAAAAAGATCTGAACAAATTAATGGGGTGGGCATCTACATGGCAAATGAGGTTCAATGTAGAAAAATGTAAAATAATGCATTTGGGTGGCAAAAATATGAATGCAATCTATACACTGGGGGGAGAACCTCTGGGGGAATCTAGGATGGAAAAGGACCTGGGGGTCCTAGTAGATGATAGGCTCAGCAATGGCATGCAATGCCAAGCTGCTGCTAAGGATGTACTGGAAATGGAGCGAGTACAAAGAAGGGCAACAAAGCTAATAAAGGGTCTGGAGGATCTTAGTTATGAGGAAAGGTTGCGAGCACTGAACTTATTCTCTCTGGAGAAGAGACGCTTGAGAGGGAATATGATTTCAATTTACAAATACCGTACTGGTGACCCCACAATAGGGATAAAACTTTTTCGCAGAAGAGAGTTTAACAAGACTCGTGGCCACTAGGGTTGTCCCGATACCACTTTTTTAGGACCGAGTACAAGTACCGATACTTTTTTTCAAGTACTCACCGATACCGATTACCGATACTTTTTTTTAATGTCACGTGACAGTGTTTTTATTTTTATTTTTTTAACAGTGCTTTCTTTTTTTTTGGGGGGGGGGAGGGGGTGAACGGTGTATGTGTGTGTGTTTTTTTTTTTTTATTTACAATTTTTATTTTTTACAATAATATTTTTTTTATTCTTTATTGCAATATGTGTTTTTTTTTTTAATCAGCCCTGTTGGGGGGCTTTGGTGAGACATCAGGGGTCCTAACAGACCTCTGATACCTCCCCCTTGAGACAGAGAAAGAGACAGAGGATAGAGATTCCCCAGTCTCTTCCTCTGCAGCCTCAGCTGCACTGAGAATGAATGGAGAGAAGACAGCGGCTCCTCTCCATTCATAAACTGACACATTGTAATCACAGGAGATTACAATGTTTCAGTTATGTGAATGGACAGAGTCAGCTGACTCTGTCCATACACAAAGGAAGGAGGAGGAGGACAGCGGAACGGAGGGGGAGAACGGAGGGGGACAGAGAAGGAGAAAGGAATGGAGGGGACAGCGGAGAGACACAGAGAAGGAGAGAGGAACGGAGGGGGACAGAGAAGGAGAGAGGAACAGAGGGGACAGTGGAGAGACACAGAGAAGGAGAGAGGAACGGAGGGGGACAGCGGAGAGGCACAGAGGAACGGAGGGGGCATGGAGGAGGATGCAGTGACAGTCAGCGGTGACCGATCACCTCTGTATGTCACTAAGCAGCTGAAAGCCGGCGGGGGGAGAATCTTGTAACTCCCCCACGCGCCGATCACAGCTGACTTCCAGGTATCGGCGGAAGCATCGGGAGCATTTGCCCAAGTACAGGTACTTGGGCAAATGCTCGGTATCGGTGCCGATACCGATACTAGTATCGGTATCGGGACAACCCTAGTGGCCACTCATTAAAATTAGAAGAAAAGAGGTTTAACCTTAAACTACATAGAGGGTTCTTTACTGTAAGAGCGGCAAGGATGTGGAATTCCCTTCCACAGGCGGTGGTCTCAGCGGGGAGCATTGATAGCTTCAAGAAACTATTAGATAAGCACCTGAATGACCGCAACATACAGGGATATATAATGTAATACTGACACATAATCACACACATAGGTTGGACTTGATGGACTTGTGTCTTTTTTCAACCACACCTACTATGTAACTATGTATGTAACCATGCCTGACCTCCTATATATAAAGAGCCCAGGAGGCTCCGCCCCCAACACCATGTGTGGATGGCTATCATGTGAGCGTAGGAGGCGCCCACTGGATTGGGAGGCATGCAGCCGCGAACACTCCCCAAGCCATCAGATGGTGTAGTACGTCCAGCCGCGCTGACGTCTGCAAAATTTGCGGATGCCACGCCGCCGGCGCCTGGACATGGCACCGATGTGTAGCTGTCCCCATCCACCCAAAGACAGATGGGGAGACATGAATAGCCTCCCTTTATACACATCGCAGCTCCCAGCGTGAGACAGAGCATGCCAACGCCAAACAAAGAGCCACACAACAAGAAGCCTGGGTATATAACAACACTGAGGTATAAAAAAATATTGAAAAATAAACAGCTAGTATAGCATCAGAGTACGATGGTTATTCATGCATACAGATATTAGGCGGGGGTGACAACAGACCAGGTTTGGGCTAAATGGGTGTCTTCCACCCGGGTTCAATATAAAGAAAAGAAAGGTCTTGTGTCCCCATTGACACACCCCCATCCCTGTAATATATACCGCAGTAAAACGAAAAAATTTGCCCTGGGACTTTTAGTGAAGTGGGTACCGTTTCCGCCAGTAAACAAAATAGTAGTAGATACAGTATAAAATTTATTTGATTAGAAAAGTGTACATGCATGGATATCACCATCACTTGCCAATTTAAAGTAGATACATAAACATAGGGTATTGGTACATAATTGTAATAACAGTCATGGTAAAAAAAATATTGAAAAATAAACATCTGCACTCAACTTAACTCTTGACCTTCCGTATCTCTGTATAGGATGGGAACCTCTGCGGTGCAGTCCACTCCCATTGCTATGGGAGACAGGCCTCTGGCGGAAGGAGTGCCTTCAAAATCTCCCTTGTTGCTAGAGGCCATGCCATCTACAACAGGTACCTGCTATCGACAGGCTGCTAAGACTGCTAAGACTCACTGAGTAACTGTGTGTGTGCTGGTTACTTATGATACACCTCTTTAATGACTGCAGACCAGGCATGGACAATGTTTTAATGCTTTACTTAGGAAAAGTGCAAAAATAGACATTTCACAGTCCCACAAACAAATGCAAGGGTATTTCTATGTCCCTACTCCTAGCTACAGGCATGTGTGCTGCCCTGGCATATCTGCATAAGTGTAGTACAGTAATTATAGGCCTTCCGAGGCATTTCTCCAGCACTGGTGTCTTCAGGGCAAACCCCAAGTCAAGTCTCTATAAGCAGGCCATGACAAGTGTCATTCTCCTACTCCTACGGGTCTCTTCGTCCATCTCCATCCCTTACGGGCCTCACAACTCATTCCTCTGGACTCTACGCCATGCACTCTACTCAAACTCCAACTCCCCATTCTCTTCTGTGTGCCAGACCAGTGACCCAATTTTTATGTCACAGGACAAGTGTGCTGGGACCCAGAGCAGAGCCTGGCAAAAGCCCCAAAGAACCGTGAAAGGCATTAACACTTACCTTCCCGGCCAGGCCAGCAACTATTTAACTATTGCAACCTGCCTACAGGTAGGTCATGCTTACTGTTTGCAGTTCAGAGTTTATTATTGTATTTGGACTGGAGTCTACCTTTAACAATAAACTTCATATTTGGTTTTTTTTGGGTTTTTTTTTTGTTAGAAGTATTCACATATTTAGATGTGCTTTCGACTTGTAGATATGACCTATAACAAGATGTAGAGATCAAAGTACCCATACACAAGCTCATATGTGTGTATCCAAAAAAAAAAAATCAAATGCTATCAAATTATAATCTGGCCATGTATGGGAGCACAATGACCGCAACGTACAAGAGCCAGCTATTACAATGTTGATCAGACTGAATGACATCACTAGGAAATTCCTACTGTTTCCTGATATTTAAAGTGATACTAAACCCAAAATCAAACATTTATTATAATGCAGTTTACCAATGCTTAGATGTGATGGCTGCATTAGTTTTCTTGTTAGGTTTTCTTTCCTTTACTTGGTAATCTGACCTGTAAGTCTGTTGCTTTTCGACAGGACAAGCTCGCCTACAAATGTAGCAGTAAAAGAGTTAAAGCAAACCATTTATCACAGACAGGGGTGCTTACAATGATCACATTTTATTTATTCATGTAAAACCTTTATCCCAAAAGAAAAAAACTGTTGTAACTGCTTGTGTAACTGCAGTTTGAGTCTCCACAGGAGACTCGGATAACTATCAGGCAAAGCAAAGGCACAGTAACTCTTGCTTAGGAACTTGGAAAAGCATCGGTCTCCATGAAATCTGACATACAGCAGGTGCTGCGACACATCGAAAGAAAAAAATATGCACATTTGTGTTATTTCTAATTATATGTTTTTATCTAAAATTCAACAAAGGTGATATACCTGTACACTATATTGACAAAAGTATTGGGATGCCTGCCTTTGCACACACATGAACTTTAATGGCATCCCAGTCTTAGTCCGTAGGGTTCATAATTGAGTTGGCCCACCCTTTGCAGCTATAACAGCTTCAACACCAGGTTTAGGAGTGTGTCTATGGAAATGTTTCAGAAGTGCATTTGTGAGGTCAGGCACTGATGTTGGATGAAAATGTCTGGCTCGCAGTTTCCGCTCAAATTCATCCCAAAGGTGTTCTATCGAGTTGAGGTCAGGACTCTGTGCAGGCCAGTCAAGTTCCTCCACCCCAAACTCGCTCATTTATGTCTTTATGGACCTTGTTTTGTGCACTGGTGCGCAGTCATGTTGTAACAGGAAGGGGCCATCCCAAACTGTTCCCACAAAGTTGGGAGCACGAAATTGTCCAAAATGTCTTGGTATGCTGGCTTCTTAAGAATTCTTTTCACTGGAAATAAGGGGCCACGCCCAACCGCCAAAAAAACAATCCCACACCGTAATCCCCCCTCCACCAAACTTTACACTTTGCACAATGCAGTCAGGCAAGTACCGATCTCCTGGCAACCGCCAAACCCAGACACATCAATCGGATTGCCAGACAGAGAAGCGTGATTCATCACTCCAGACAACATGTATCTACTGCTCTAGAGTCCAGTGGCAGTGTGATTTACACCACTACATCCGATGCTTGGTTATCTAAGGCTTAGATGCGGCTGCCTGGCATTCCATGAAGCTCTCTACGCACTGATGTGCTAATCTGAAGGCCATACGAAGTTCGGAGGTCTGTAGCTATTGACTCTGCAGACAGATGGCGACTTCTGGGCACTGTGCCCTGACCCCGCTCTATCATTTTACGTGGCCTACCACTTTGTGACTGAGTTGCTGTTGTTCCCAGTTGCTTCCACTTTGTTATAACAACACTAAAAGTTGACTGTGAAAAATTTAGTAGGAAGGAAATTTCACAGATGGACTTGGAATGGAATTGCACAGGTGGCAACCTATCATGGTACCATGCTTGAATTCACTGAGCTCCTGAGAGCGACCCATTCTTTCACAAAAGTTTGTAGAAGCAATCTGCATGCTTTATTTTATACATCTGTGGCCATGGAGGTGATTGGAACACCTGAATCCAATGATTTGGTGGGGTATCCCAATAGTTTTGACAATATAGTATATCTTCTGATAATTTACTATAAAGTATGAAAATTCATCAGATAGCATCACTTGTTCAATAATATGTAGCACAAACCACTATAATAATGACATTTACGAACACATGCAACCACAAAAAAAATAAATAAATAAATACATTTCGAATGGAATGATAATACTATTCTAATGTCCATTTATTTTTAATGACAACAACTGCCAGAAGGCATATAACAAAGGTTCACTGTGCCTGATGGAAAGTAGAAGGATGTTGTTATTACAATGACGCATTTCAGCCTCTCATTCAGTCTAAGATTAGAGCCTTTGCTTGATCCTGCAATTAGAAGGATGATGCTTTTTATTAAAAGCTACAGCCATGACATAGGTGGTGATGTCACAGCGAATCTAGATGCCTTTTTTGATGAGCAGGTATTGAATGAGTCATTCATTTGTATGCACATGAATCTGTGAAGTAGTTACTCCTGTGACATCTGGGTTTTCTTAGAATGTTTTCCTTATGAAGAAAGTATTTTAAATAAAGTTCTGCTGATAGTACCTGTGAAAGGAGTAATTCATCTTTTCAAAAGAAAGGTAAAGCTGGCCATACACCATACAATTTTCTTATTCAATTTTCTTTAGATTTACCTTCAACTATGTAGTGCAAGGGCCTGGCTGATTGCATACAAATCGAAAGTGTTTAGGTTTGACCTCATATTATATGGTTTTGGTTAATCTAAAGGAAAGTTGTACAAGAAAATTGTATAATGTATGGCCAGCCTTACTCTCGATACCCCCCCCCTCCCCTGCAGTGACCACTGCACTTATCTTATCTCCTCTCTTGATTGTCTTCTGTTCCTCATGCAGCCTTTGTGGCATCTGAAAAATGCAGTACACAGCCTGGAGGCTGTGTGGCATCATGGTCAACACTGGCATGTGACCGTGCCGACCAATGAGAACCACTTTGGCCCTCCCAGAGGAAAGAAGAGTGCACAAGAGCTCAGCATTTTACTCTCTCACTGTCAGAAATGTTTTTGCATTTTTTGCATACAGGTTTAAAAAATCCTTTTAGGCCTGAAGATTATGTAAAACCTCCAAATATTATATAATATTTCCTAAAAGCAGACACCCTAAAGAATAACGTAGTGGTAATTCCAACTTTTTAGGGCAATTTTTTTTTTATTAGCGCAACGGTTTATATAATGCAAATGTAGCACTGACCCCCGAAGGAGCTGCTGATCTTTGCCGTCACCCTCTTACCTGTATTTCCATCATATACGGGACTTATGCCGCGTACACACGGTCGGACTTTTCATCTACAAAAGTCCGACAGCCTGTCCGACAGACTTTCGGCGGACTTTCGGCGGACTTGCGGCGGACTTGCGGCAGACTTTCTAACGAACAGACTTGCCTACACACGACCACACAAAAGTCCGACGGATTCTACGTGATGACGTACACCGGACTAAAATAAGGAAGTTGATAGCCAGTAGCCAATAGCTGCCCTAGCGTGGGTTTTTGTCCGTCGGACTAGCATACAGACGAGCGGACTTCGGTGTCCGTCGTAGTTACGACGTAAAGATTTGAAGCATGTTTCAAATCTAAAGTACGTCGGATTTGAGGCTAAAAAAGTACGTTGAAAGTCCGGAGAAGCCCACACACGATCGGATTACCAGCCAGCTTTAGTCCGTCAGCGTCCGTTGGACTTTTGTAGCTGAAAAGTCCGACCGTGTGTACGCGGCTTTAGAGTCTATATTAGGCCTTATGCCCACCAATGTATGCACCAGTCACTTTGCTCTGTTTCCATTGCTTTATTGCAAAACTTTTTAGGAAGTAGCAGTAAAGAGGTAGAAAAGGAGTTGCAGGAGAGTTCAAATACCTTATGCAGATCACTGAGGAATTTAAGATCCTGAAGACAAACACACTTTCAGTCTACAGATCTTTGCCCACCCGGATAGGTCTCTCTCACTGACCTAGCAGCCGGAATGTCGCACGGATGAAAAGTCTCTGCCACAGACTTGAGAAGAACAAAAATGGTTGTACGATCCTCTGCCACAGGATGTAGTATTAGATAAACAATCCTCTGCCACAGGATTTAATATTAGATGAACAGCAACACAGTACCAGAACCTTTAAGCCGACCGGCAGTACTGTGCGGTAGGTTAGTTAGGATGCATCCTCCAATTGAGTCACCAGGCTCTTCTTGAGATACCAGCCTTTCACACGGTCCTCTCCAAGATGAGTCCTTCCCTGGATCATTCAATTGCTTGGCGTCTTCCCGCAGGATAGACAGCACAGGACCACCTCTGAACCAACAAATTCCAGGTGACTTCTGGGCCTATTTGAAGTAACATAGCCTCAGACCAGCATGGTCCCGAGACAGGAAAGAAGTTGTCACATACCTTAGGTCAGAAGGGCCAGAAGGTAAGAGAGACCTAAAAATGGCATCTGCAACTTAAGTACCCTTTCCCAGAATGCACAGCGGTGGGCCACCTCTGCTGCGTTACTTCTGAGAAAGAAGAGCACTCAATACACTTCAGCCTGTTGCTCTTCCAACACTGGCCTGTGGTGACAACGACACCTACAGACAATAGTGTGGAACTACACACAACACAGCCAATGCTGTAACAGAAGCTAATTTAGCCACAGATTAAATCTGAACTATATACGGAACAGATAACACCCTAAATTTACATGCAAGCGCCTGATCAACAGGAGCAGGACACTACACAAAGTTTCAGCAAAAAATGCAGTTAATTTTAGGGAACAAAAATGCTACACAATTTTTTGGTAAAATATAAAAGATAAAGTTCTACCACATAAATAGATAGCCAACAACGCCCTAAAATTGTCTGTGCCCGTGAAAAGGTGACAGGCTTTGGTACCCTATTATGCGATTTGGCACATCACGTATCTAGTGGACAGATTACTGGGAGGGGCTGGGGAAGACCCGACTCTCATGGGGCATGTTGGCACCAATGACAAAGTCAGAGGAACATCAGAGGAGTGTCCTTAAAAATGATTTTAGGGACTTAGGAGCTAAATTGAGGAAAAGGACCTCCAAGAAATACTACCGGTACCTCGAGCCACACCAGAAAGGCAGAGGAGATTAGGGAAGTAAACAAGTGGCTGAGGAGCTGGCGTAGAAAGGAGGTGTTTGGGTTCCTGGAGAACTGGGCCGACTTCTCAGTCGGTTACCAGTTCTATAGAAGGGACAGACTGCACCTAAATGGGGAGGGTGCAGATCTGCTGGGAGTGAAGATGGCCAACAAGTTAGAGAGGTTTTTAAACTAGGCGACGGGGGGGGGGGGGTCCAGAAGTAGAGTGGGGGCATTAGCGATAGGTTGACTAAAGCATCTAAACCCGTAGTAAATATAACAACAAGTCTTATTTGCAACCTCAGAACACCCAATAAAGAGATAATATGCGACAGGTCTAAACTACGTGGCATGTTCACCAATGCCAGGAGTCTGGTGGACAAGATGGGAGAACTAGAGCTACTGTTGAATGAGGAGGATTTCGATTTTGTAGGAGTTTCAGAGTTTCAGAGACTTGGTTCAACAGCGCTCATGATTGGCTGGCAACCATTCAAGGGTATTCCCTATTTCACAGGGATACAGAGGGCAAAAAAGGGGGAGGGGTATGCCTGTATATCAAGAATGATGTACAAGTCAATGTGAGAGAGATGACATCACTAAAGGAGTATGGGAGGAGGTGGAATCCTTATGGGTAGAGCTACAAGGGGAGGAAACTAAGGGGAAAGTAGTACTGGGAGTATGCTATAGGCCCCCTAACCAGAGGGAGGAGGGGGGTGTCCTATCACAATTTGGATAAGCGGCAAGGATGGGAAGTGTCATCATAATGGGGATTTTAATTATCCAGACATAGACTGGGGGAAGGAACCGCGCACTCATCTAAAGCTCGCCATTTTCTAAATGTCTTGCAGGACAATTTCATGGGTCAGATGGTAAACACAACTAGAAACAAAGCGTAACTAGACCTACTGATTACCAGCAATACAGACCTGATCACGGATGTGGAAATACGGGGCAATTTAGGAAACAGCGATCACAGGACAATTAGTTTTAGAATAAATCACACAAATAGGAAACAAAAGGGAATATAAAGACAAACACATCAGCAACATCAGGAGAGGATTTATAGGACATCCAGTATCCAAACATTACCTGAATGTACATGATAAGGACCCCGGAGGTACACAATTTGTGGGTATTGACAGGTTGAGTGTTCCCTGGAGAGGGGGACCTAAGAGAAGAGCTATATCCAAGCTTGAAATGGGGTGGATATTCAAGATGGGGTGTCTCAAACCAAGAGGGCTTAATGTTGACATTGCGATCAATGCGTTTATTGATAACGTATGACATAATGGGTGATGTAAAGTCACATAGTCCCCTGGTCCGAGTAGTTACCCCTATGAGTTAAGTAGAAACCCCCCCCCCCCCCTCCAGGAAGGGTTCATAGATATTGGAATTACTTTATTGTATATTCTCAGGATTCATTGTTTACCCTTTTGCCTCTTCTTTTGTTTTTGAATCTTTTGTTTTTGAACCTTTGAAATTGTAAAGGGATGGGCTGAGTCTTGTTCTGGCTACCAGTTTTTTAAAATCTACTTTTTAATCATGTTTGTGCAGGTAGAGGACAGGATATATAGTGGTCCCATTTCTACTTACTTTCTATTTGCTTTTGTTTTTGCCCTCACATAATTTAAATCAATAAGATTTGTACCCCTTTACAATATTGGTAGAGTATTGTTCTTTTTTAAAACACACAGTATATTAGGATAAACATCTAAACAAGTTAAAATTTAAGGGGATTAAAAAAACTTTTGGAATAGCTGCCACATATATGTCATATATTGTTGGAGTGGCCTTTTTTAATTTTATGTGTAACACTAACGTTTTTTAGAAATATTTTTATATATTTAGGTCCGGAAGTTTCGTGTATATCACGGGCGTCTACCTTTAGAATTCATCTGGGGTACACGCTTTATCCCTTCCGGTTTCTAATTAGTCCGCCTCTATAGGAGTGTTTTTCACTGTCAGCCAGATCGAGGCTTGGCTTATCCTTGTGCATGCCTATGAGTGTGTCAGGCGGGCGCCAGAACGAGGTTTGGTTAAAACTTCCTGGTTTGTTCTTTCATTATTCATATATGTTCCGCCTTGTGGGCGGTTTCGAATGGTGGCCCCGTCGAATCTCCACACATGCCCTGTCGAATGACGGACATGGGCGGAGATGAGGGCGCGGTTACAATTGTCTACTGATATATAAGGTGATGGTTCATTGCGTCGCCCGTGCCCCCGTAGACGTCACGTATGACGAAACATGTAGGGCGTGGCCTCGCAGTGCTAGCCATCACGTGTTCTGAAGAGTTTATTTGCACGGGCGTTCTGCCTTTGATTATGCCGGCTTTTTAATAGAATTTTATATCTGGATTTTTTAATGTTCACTTGTGGTTTGCTTTAACCAATAAATACCCTAAACGTTATCACACTATTGGAGTTTTTTTCTCCTTATGCCGTTTTTTCCTGTATGTGGACTTTTCCATTTCTGAGTCCCCCCTTTGAGATTGGAATAGTTGGACCATCCCAGCCATACGGAAGTCGGCGGTACACGCTGCCAAGACCAGGAGACTAACAGCTGGTCCCTGCAGAGGGCGAAATCTGCAAGCTGATAAGACCTTGCCACAGGGGAGGTCCATCTTTTGGGGTAAGCGCACATCTATTACTTCCTTCACCGCTATCAATGCACATCTGGTCAGAAGTATCTTGGCGTACCAATCCTTAGTGTGTGGTGATGAAACACATGAAGTGGACTTTTTTGCTTTCTGGTTAAAACGATTCATATTATTATGGACGGATTATGAGTGGCTTTTTGCCTATGATCACTGACTTTTAACACATTTTCTCCACTTTTGTATAAGTAATTTATGCACTCATTGTTTATACACATATTGTGTTCTCTAAGCACTTCTAATCAAAAAATTTTTTCTACTAAGGAAAAGTTTGTTTTTTTTTGCTAGCGCAATTTAGTTTATTTACTTACTTGAATATAAAGACACTGCATTTCAAAAGAGCCAACTTCCCTAAACTACGAGCCTTGCTAGAAGATATTAAATGGGATAATATCCTAGGAACAAAGCAAACGGAGGAAAAATGGGTGTGCTTTAAGGGCATATTAAATAAGGGCATTACCAGTGCATTCCATTGGGAAATAAATTTAAAAGAGATAATAAATGTCCTGGGTGGCTTAACTCCAACGTAAAAATGCATATAAAAGCAAAGGAGAAGGCCTTCAAAAAATACAAGGCTGAGGGATCATCAGCAGCATTCCAACTTTACAAAGAATGCAACAGAAAATGTAAGGGTGAAATCAGGGCGGCTAAGATAGAACACGAAAGGCACATAGCAGAGGAGAGTACAAAAATTTCTAAGAAATTATTTAAGTACATGAATACTAAGAAAGGGAGGTCAGATCATATTGATCCCATAAAGAATGATGAAGGGAACCTGGTTACTAAGGATGGAGAGATGGCGAAGGTATTGAATTGATTCTTCTCCTCAGTCTTTACAAGGGAATCGGGGGGGCTTCAGTAACCAAAACTGCAATGTTTATCCTGATGACACGTCACAGGAAGCACCCTCATGGCTTACAGGAGACAGAATTTGAAATAGACTTGAAAAACTTCTTACGAACAGTCTACTGACTGGAATGCTACCAGCTGATTGGAGAAAAGCCAATGTAGCACCAATATTTAAAAAAAGGCCAAGATACATCCCTGGGAATTACAGACCAGTTAGCCTAACATCAATAGTATGCAAGCTCTTGGAGGAGATGATAAGGGACTATATACAAGATTTTAGTAATGACAATGGTATCATTAGCAGTAACCAGCATGGATTCATGAAGAATCGTTCTTGTCAAACCAATTTATTAACCTTCTATGAGGAGCTGAGCTGCCATCTAGATAAAGAAAGGCCCGTTAACATGGTGTATCTGGATTTTGCAAAGGCATTTGATACAGTTCCCCATAAATGTCTACTGTACAAAATAAGGTCCGTTGGCATGGACCTTAGGGTGAGTATATAGATTGAAAACTGGCTACAGGGGCGAGTTCAGAGGCTAGTGATAAATGGGGAGTACTCGGAATGGTCTGGGGTGGAAAGTGGGGTTCCCCAGGGTTCTGTCCTGGGACCTGTCCTATTTAATTTATTCATAAATGACCGGGAGGATGGGATAAACAGCTCAATCAAAGTATTTGCGGACGATACAAAGCTAAGCAGGGCAATCATTTCTCAGCTGGATGTGGAAACCTTTCAAGAAGATCTGAACAAATTAATGGGGTGGGCAACTGCATGGCAAATGAGTTTAGAAAAATGTAAAATAATGCATTTGGGTGGCAAAAACATGAATGCAATCTACTCACTAGGTGGAGAAGCTCTGGGGGAAGCTAAGATGGAAAGGAACCTGGGGGCCATAGTAGATGACAGGCTCAGCAATGGCATGCAATGCCAAGCTGCTGCAAGCAAAGTAAACAGAATATTGGCATGCATTAAAAAGGGGATTAACTCCAGAGATAACACAATAATTCTCCCACTCTACAAGACTCGGCCTCACCTAGAGTATGCTGTCAAGTTCTGGACACCAGTCCTCAGGAAGGATGTGCTGGAACTAGAGAGAGACAGAGAAGGGCAACAAAACTAATAAAGGGACTGGAGGACCTTAGTTATGAGGAAAGGTTACAAGCACTGAACTTGTTCTCTATGGAGAAGAGACGCTTGAGAGGGGATATTATTTTAATGTACAAATACCATACTGGTGACCCCACAATAGGGATAAAACTTTTCTGAGAAAGGGAATTTAATAAGACACGCGGCCATTCACTAAAATGAGAAGAAAACCGTTTTTTACCTTAAACTCCGTAGAGGGTTCTTTACTGTAAGAGCGGTGAGGATGTGGAATTATCTTCCACATGCAGTGGTTTCAGCAGGGAGCATCAATAATTTAAACTATTAGATAAGCACCTGAATGACCACAACATACAGGGATATACAATGTAATACTGACATAAAATCACAATCATAGGTCGGACTTGATGGACTTGTGTCTTTTTTCGGCCTCACGTATTATGTAACTATGTAACTATATTTTCTGCAGGCTACACATTAAAAGCCCCTACTGGTCATCAGTTTAGAGTTAACAATTAGCCACTTGCCGACCTTGCTATAGCCGAATGACGGCTACAGTGTGGCCGGCCAGTTCTGGTAGGGCGTCATATGACATCCTCCCGTGATTCCGCCCGCCACGTGCGCGGATGGCGTGCTCTGTGATCGTAGTGTCCTCCAGACACTGCTGATCATAGATTAAGGTAAAGAGCCAACCAGCAGCTCTTTACCAGGTGATTAGCTGTGTCCAATCATAGCTGATCACGATTAAAACAGAAGCCGGTTTTCAGCATCCCTTTTCTCACACTGACAGTGCGAGGAAAGGAGAATAGAGCTGATAGCCGGCTTGTGTAAAAGGGACATGTACACTGATAATCAGGGCAATGAATATCAGTGTCCTGATTATCAGTGCATTCCCAGCAGTGCCCACCAGTGCTGCCAATCAGTGCCCATCAGTGCCTTCTCATCAGTGTCACCTATCAGTGCCTCTTACCAGTGCCCATCTGCGCCGCCTATCAGTGGCCATCAGTGCAGCCTATCAGTTCCCATCAATGACCATCAGTGCAGCCTCCTCAGGGTAGCCTATCAGGGCCCATCAATGCAGTCTCATCAGTGAAGGAGGAAAAATACCTGTTTGCAAAATTTTATAACAAACTATACATTTTTTTATTTATTTTTCAAAATTTTCAGTATTTGTTTATTTAGCACAAAATAAAAAACCCAGTGGTGATTAAATACCACCAAAAGAAAGCTCTATTTGTGTGAAAAAATTGATAAACATTTCATATGGGTACAGTGCTGCATGACCGCGCATTTGTCATTCAAAGTGTGACATCGCTGAAACCCTAAAATTGGCATGGGCAGCAAGGGGTAAACGTTAGGGATACACCGAAATTTCAGCCGCTGAAACATATCAGCCAAAAATTGTGTTTTCGAAAGGAAAATCTTGCCGATAATGGGGCCGAAAATGGGGGCAGGGCCTGGGCAGATCCCCCGCCCCCTGGTGCCGCACATTGCGGGGCATCTTCCTGGCTTGCCCCAGTCCTCCCTCCTCCTCTCCTCCCTCCCCACAGAGCGCCGATCTCCGTGTGTTATGGAGCTGAATTGCCCGGGCGGCTGCAGTAACAATGTCCTGCCTCCTGTGACAGACGGCACACTGATCCAATGGTGGGACATCGAATCAGCGTGACGTGATTACAGAAGGCGGGACATTGTTACTGCAGCCGCCTGGGCAATTCAATTCACAGCTCCAGGACACATGGAGATCACCGCTCTGATCCATGCATGGGTGAGGCTGCATTCAGACACTGGCAAGCTGCATCTGAGGGGAACTGGCACTCTGTATCTGAGGGGAACTGGCAGGCCCCATGAGGGGAACTGGCAGGCTGCATCTGATGGGAACTGGCAGGCTGCATGAGGGGAACTGGCAGGCTGCATGAGGGGAATAGGCAGGCTGCATCTGATGGGTACTGGGGAGGCTGCATCTGACGGGCACTGGTGAGGCTGCATTAATCTCTTGTATCATGTCTGCAGTCTCTGACCATCTCCTGTAGTATATCTGCAATCTCTGACCATCTCCTGTGCTAAGTCTGCATTCTCTGACCGTCTCCTGTAGTATGTCCGCAGTCTTTGACGTCTCCTGTAGTATGTCTGCAGTCTCTGACCATCTCCTGTAGTATGTCTGCAGTCTCTGACCATCTCCTGTACTAAGTCTGCATTCTCTGACTGTCTCCTGTAGTATGTCCACAGTCTTTGACCGTCTCCCGTAGTATGTCTGCAGTCTCTGAACATCTCCTGTAGTATGTCTGCAGTCTCTGACCATCTCCTGTAGTATGTCTGCAGTCTCTGACCATCTCCTGTATTATGTCTGCAGTCTCTGACCATCTCCTGTAGCATACCTGCAGTCTCTGACCATCTCCTGTAGTATTTCTGCAGTCTCTGACCATCTCCTATACTAAGTCTGCATTCTCTGACTGTCTCCTGTAGTATGTCCACAGTCTTTGACTGTCTCCCGTAGTATGTCTGCAGTCTGAACATCTCCTGTAGTATGTCTGCAGTCTCTGACCATCTCCTGTAGTATGTCTGCAGTCTCTGACCATCTCCTGTAGCATACCTGCAGTCTCTGACCATCTCCTGTAGTATGTCTGCAGTCTCTGACCATCTCCTATACTAAGTCTGCATTCTCTGACTGTCTCCTGTAGTATGTCCACAGTCTTTGACCGTCTCCCGTAGTATCTCTGCAGTCTCTGAACATCTCCTGTAGTATGTCTGCAGTCTCTGACCATCTCCTGTAGTATGTCTGCAGTCTCTGACCATCTCCTGTATTATGTCTGCAGTCTCTGACCATCTCCTGTAGCATACCTGCAGTCTCTGACCATCTCCTGTAGCATGTCTGCAGTTTCTGACCATCTCCTGTAGCATGTCTACAGTCTCTGACCATCTGTAGCATGTCTGCAGTCTCTGACCATCTACTGTATCAGATGATTAGAGACTGGGGACATGATACAAGAGATGGTTGGAGACCGAAGACTGAATTTTCATGAGTTTTTCTTGCACCAAAGGTGCCAATAATGGCCAACATTAAATTCATATTAATTTAAATGATGATATTAATTAAAAAGTCGAATATAATACAATTGTATATAAAAATATAAATATTTTTTAAAAACTGTTTATTTTCGGTATCGGTTTTCGGCCTAGTGTATTTTTCATTTTCGGTTTCGGCACCAAAAAACCCATTTAGTGCACCACTAGTAAAAGTGCCCAGTAGGCAAGTGGTAATAATGGGCTTAGAATTATTGATCTCACTCAATGTTTTTTGTGCATAGATGCCCTCTGCATGCATTTACAGGGGGAATTTTAAGTGCTTGAGTGTAACTTTAATTTTTTATACTTTTTTTTTTTCTTTTTATCTAAACTTTTTTTCATCACATAGGGACAAAAAGCCCCTTATGTAATGCATTTTTGTTGACAGGTTATCTCACCTGTCCTCCAATGAATCTAATAAAGTGCAGATCACACTTCATTACATTCTTCCCCAGCCATACTGTCTGGGGACAGTGACACCAGGACCCGGAAGTGCCACATAGGTGCTACATAGGTTTAGTAACAGGAAGTTTCGCTAAACTCCCTCCCCTTTACCCGTTAGCCCCCGCATGCCATTCCTGGGTCCGCTGGTGGGAGTGCAGAGCTTGCGGGCGTATGGCAGGAGTGTCTGTAAGTGGGGGGAGGGGCGTCAGTTAGTGCGGTGTGTGTGCAGCTGCTGGATCGCTTCCATATGACAGCTGAAGTCAGCTTGTCAGATTTACTCTTTTCCAGAGGCGTATCTGGTGAAAATGTCGCCTATGGCAAGGACTGAAACTGCGCCCCTGTCAAAACATTTGAAACCCATCTTTCAGACAACCTTAACAAACAAAAAAAACCCAAATGCCTGTAATAATAAGACCTCTCACGGCGTGCTGCTCCCTGCCGGCCCCTCCTCTCTTCTTGTCCATCCCAGGTGATGTCTTGTACACGCACCTGGAGTGAATAGGAGGGAAGGAGGGGCCGGTGGGGAGTAGCGCACCATGAGAGGTCTTATTACAGCCGCTGCCTGTGCTAGACTGTATGTGTTGCAGTCTTGCAGAGCCTCTTATGGGGCTCCCTAATGGCTCCAGGCCCTCGGGCAATGCCCGAGTGCCCAATGGGTCAGTCCGCCCCTGCTCATTAGACAGTGCACATTCAGTGAAAGTTCATGTACTGCAAAGTTTGCAGTGCATGAACTTTCACTGAATGTGGACTGTTTAATGAGCTTGTTGCACCTATTTATTTAATCCATATTAAGCACTTTATTTAATTGGCTGCTTCTGCTTGGCACACACGCACAATCACACATGATGATGACTTAAAACTTTTAAATCATGTGCGATTGTGCATGTGTGCCAGGCCAAGCAGAAGCAAGCAGCCAATCAAATATAGTGCTCAATATGGATTAAATAAATTTGCATAGCCATAAATATCATACATAAAGTGATTTGTGCAACAGCATGTACTACTTTTAAGTAGTACTCAGTACTTGTTTGTGCAAGAACGCACGCAGTGCTTGCAGTTGACAGTGCAAGTGGAGTGCAGTGAGCTGCTGAGAGAATAACATTTTTTTTATACCATGCTGAGCAGCAAGGTTTGCCTTTTACTGCCACACACCATTATGCCAATCTGCTACTGCAGGTATTCTATTTTATGCCACATAAACAAGTGCAGTTGCTAGAGAACAACTATAGTGCAACTCATCCTCCATGTGTGTGTAATTATCTATGTGAGCAATAAATACTATTGTACAGTATTCCTCTGAAATCTATGGCTACAAGTTTAATTTATTTTAAATAGCATGTGAATACATCAAATGCAAATTAGATGAAACAGTTTGTGTAGAGTAAAGCATGACTGTTTCATTACCAAACTTCACAGTTAAGTATTTAGAGCACAATTATTATATTATAAAAGTACCTGCTAGGCTGCAAATCCATGCAGCTGTCTGGGGGTTCCCTGTCATCCATTCCTTCTCTCGTCTGAGTCTCTTCTCCTCCTCACGTCACAGACCCCCTCCCCCCCACTCTGGGGAGAAGATGATGCTGTGCAGAGGAAGGTAGGCGGAGCATTAGGCTCCGCCTCTGCCAGTTACGTGGACCCGGTCTGGCCAGTCATCAGCTGTCATGGGGGCCCCTGTTGCTCCCCTCGCCAGGCCAAGTAACTATTACCAAGGTGTCCGTTTATGATGCAGTGATCAGCGGTGATCCCTAGGATCGCCGCTGATCACAGTCCATAAACAGTTTATGAAACAGTGATAATCGAGGGAGAACATGTTTGAACTTGTTCTCCCGCCGATTATCTCTACACACGGAGAATCCTCATTGAATGACACAGTAATGGCCAGTTTATGAAGCGGTGATCTCACCGCTTCACTGGCGATCTGAGTCAAAATTCACACTCCCAGGTTCACCAGCTCAGAGGTGGTGAATCGGGGAGTGAAGAGGAAATCTGGGGGGATCTGAGGGGGAAGGAGGAAGTTTTTTAACTTCCTTATGCCTCGTTCAGACCCCCCAACACTGTAAGCATGTCCCCCTGTCATATTTATGTGTATACATATATATACATATATACATATAATGTGTATATGTGTATATATATATCATGTGTGTGTATATACATGTATATATAATGTGTGTGTGTGTATACATATGTGTATAATGTAGGGGGACTCGTTATTTTATTAACATTAATTCACGCCGTTGAGCGGTGATAATTTATCAATGCTTGATAAACTGACATCTGGTACTGTAATCTCGTAAAGTCTAACGAGATTCCAGTATCAGGGGCCGTTCTCCACTGTTTGAAGCATTTGTAGATCGCTTCACTCCTCCAAAGGTGAAGTGATCTACACCGCTTCATAAACTGGCACACAGAGGAGAAGATTCTTCACTGTGAATGCCGGAGAACGAAGCAGTGAATAGATTTCACTGCTTCATAAACGGACACCCAAGTGCAGTGTCGGCGCTGCGCTCCAGCAGGCCGGCCGAGACTCCGGGGGCTATATTAGTGCAGGAGGCGGCCGCGAAAGCTGAGAGGCGCTTGCGGGAGTACGGGTGGGATTTTTTCGTGCGTGGGGCAGCTTTTTTGCCGCCCCCCCCTCCCATGGCACCCATGGCACTTGCCATGGCTGCCATACCTTAGATACGCCACTGCTCTTTTCACTCTAGGCAGTTACATAGGTAGCAGTGAAAGATAATCATGTAAGGAGGTAAGAGCAGTGGGGGACTAGGTGTGGGAAATGTGTTGTGAATTAGATCACCTTTTCATGTGTAGCGCAGACCTTCCTTGTATGGTCCCGCTGTTAACCCAGGTTCTGATCCCTTAATGGTGCAAGCAGCCAGGAAGAGGGTATTTTCAGCCAGGTGCATCAAGCCCCACTCAGTCCTCACACATTATTTAGGCAGATAGTATCTTTTTGTTGGGTTTTCTATTTTTGTAGAACTGGGATAGGGATTGAGGAAAGTACTTTGGGCAGGGCTTTTTTTCTCAAAGAGTAGGTGCAGGAACTCCCCCCTTCTGAGCCACCCCTTGTTTTCGCACCCTACCCACCTCCGAGCACTGTTACTTGATTCCACCCCCTACCCACCTCCCAGTACTGCCCCTTTTAGAAAATACAGAGATAAGTATCATTTTGTGGTGCTAAGTAATTTGTATGGAACAAGAAAGTCAGTAAAATAGATCGCCTGCAGCTAGCAACAATAGACCCCTCAACCACAATAGATCCCTTACACAACAATAAACCCCCCTCCGCAACAATTGACTCCCCCTTGCAACAAAATACCACCCCAGCAGCTATTGACCCCCTGCGGCTACAACTCATCTCCCAGCAGCCAGAATCAATGAACCCTCTGGCAGCCAGCAAAAATATACTTCTTCCTCAAAAGTAGATCCCTCCCAGCAACAATTGACCCCCCAACAACATAAGACCCCCCTATTAACAGACCCCCCACGCAAAAAAAAATTCCAGCAACAATAGATCCCCCAGCAGCCATCATCAATAAGACCCTCCAGTACTCCTTGCTATTACATACTGTACATTCAGTGGTGGAGGTGCTGCAACTGCGTTCCCACTGAAAAAAAGTCCTGACATTGGGATACACAGAACTAGTAACTTGAAAGAGGACACTACCTTGCAACTGATAACTGAAATAAGGCAGAGACTTCTGTATAGAAAGTAGCAATAACTCAGCACAGGTGGGTTTCCACTATTGGCGCAGACCTAAAAGAAGGTCTGGTACAGTCCCTCTAACAAAAAAAAGAAGGTGGGAGGCAACAGTCTCTCTCATGAAAATTCTCTTAGGCCTACCCACTGTGTTTCAAGAAATTTGAAGGCCTTCTTCCAGCATCAGCTGGCACTGGCACAAAAGTATCCCAGAAAGATCCTCTTTGGATGTTGCCCAGGTGTTCCTGAGACTTTGGGGTGATCCTCTAGCCATATACTGTAAACACAAAACATATAACTGTAGCAATAACTCTCGGTGGAGCTGCTGGTTTACAGCGGGCTGTTACCGTCACCTTCGCCACCTTTATTTCACCAGAACCGGGTCTAGGGTCCCGTTGAGTTTAATACCAGACAATGTAAGCACCGGACACTTGAGTATCTTTTCCAATGCTTTAATAAACGTAAATGGAAGGAAGTAGCAGGAAAGAGGTAGGAGAGTTGCAGGGAAGTTCAAATACCCTTTCTTGGTGTAGTATTAGGAACTGAAAGCTTGTAGATGGATGTACTCTCTCTTTATAATTGAATCTTTGCCCACCTGGATAGGTTCCTCTCACTAACCTAGCAGCCAGCACGCAGCACGAACAAAAGTCTCTGCCACAGACTTGATTGGAACAAAACCCATACGATCCTCTGCCACAGGATGTAATGGTTTAAGATGAACAGCAAACACAGCACTAGAACCTTTAAGCTGACCCGGCAGTACTATGCGGTAGGGTTACTTTAGGATGCGTCCTCCAACTGAGTCACCAGGCCCCTCTCCAGACCAGCACTCTGCATGATCCTTCCATGACGGGTCCTCCCCTGGGATCTTCTCAGTTGTCCAGCTTCTTCCCATAGGACAGACAGCCCAGGACCATTCCTCTGCCGCTGTGGTAGGCCCCAGATAGGCTTCTGGCCCCACCCACACGCCGCAGCGACGTGGGCCTCCCGGACGGAGGACCACGAGGTAGTACTCCTAGCCCATACCTGTCGGCCAGGAGGGCCAGCAGGTGGAATGAAACGAACCCTAGAACATGGCGTCTGTCCCATAAATACCCTTTCCCAGAATGCAACTCGGAGGACCACCTCCACTGAGTTATCTTCGGGACAGAGGAGCACTCATACACTTCAGCGTGTTGCCTTTCCAACACCGACCCATGGCGACAACGACACCCACAGGCACAGTGTGAAACTACATGCAACTCAGCCAAGCTGGAACAGAGGCAAATCTGACTATGTATGAACAGATAACCCACTAAATTTACCTATGAGCAGTAGATTGAAAATCTACCAGCGCTACATAACTGTAACCAGGACAATAGTTGCTGGGGGACTTTTCTTCTTCTTTTGTTGTTGCTGCATTAATCTATTGTGAAAATGAAAGAGTTAAGTTGAACAGTTACGTGTGAATGAATGCAGCAGCCATCTTAAAAAACACAGGAGTGTGGAGGCCATCTTTAAGGAGACCACAGTGGGCAGCCATTTTGGTGATGTCCTGATCAATCAGAAAGGGGACAGGAAAAAGAAAGAGGGGGTTCTTCAGATCCCAAACTGCATAATAGAAGTCAATAGGCACCTTAGTAAGTTGCCACCATGCAGGACCTCTCCAATATTGAATGCACCTCCGTTTGTAATCAGGAATCCAAGGTATCTTATTCACCATAGGGCATATAAAAAATATAAACTGTAAATAGTGCATTTTCTCAAATTTTACTCAAAAATTTTTGAAAAAATGTTATACCAAAAATTGCTTACACTTTGGTTAGTTTGCAATTTTACCAGTAGTTGTTCCATCAGAACCATTAATTGTAAAAACTGAAATGACATCAAAGGAGTATAACTCAGCAAGAATCTAGTGACTGGCTTCCCTGTGGTCGGTATACTTGCCCAGATGCCTTCTTTAACTTCACCTGTGCATCCAATTCTAATAATAATTATAACTGCCAGGATGTAAGAAAAGCTTGGTTCAGTAGGCTGTGTCCCCTCCCCTGTATGAATTTCAATGCTGAATTTTCTTGGCCAGCGGAAATGTACCTCATAAGCAGCGCAAGGAGCCAATCACTTCATCTTATTGCAAGGAGCATGTTGGAAGAGTGACGGGAGATGAGCTTATTTCTGTGCAGCTTCTTCTTTTCTGATCTGTCAGAGGCTGGGGGCAGGTCCAGGAGAGCCTGGGCTCATAAGAAGTGGGTTAAATGATGCTGGCCATCATTTAACCCAGAAGACTAAGGACATCTAATAGCAGAAAAGAAGAACTGAATGGAACAGCTCTGAATTAAAGGTGAGTATTGCAGGAAAAACTGCTTCATTATAGTATCTTTAAATTGGCTATTATATTTTGTTACTACAGTTCTACTTTAAATAAATAGTTGTGAAATGCAACCAGGCATCAGTGAATCACAATATTGCACGCAGCATATAAATGATTAATTTTTCACTAATCACCCATCAATCTGCAATTTTTTTTTTTTTATCTTGATCAATCTTATAGAATTTTCCTAAAGATTTGCTAGCTTCCTGTGCCCCTTTCTTGCAGTATGTCCATGCACACGCCTTCTTGTCTTATGCCGCGTACACACGAGCTGACTTTTCGACTGGACTGGTCCGACGGTCTATCCGACGGACTTTCGGCGGACTTCCGACGGACTTTCCGAACAAACAGACTTGCCTACACACGATCACACCAAAGTCCGACGGATTCGTACGTGATGACGTACGACCGGACTAAAATAAGGAAGTTGATAGCCAGTAGCCAATAGCTGCCCTAGCGTCGGTTTTCGTGTGTCGGACTAGCATACAGACGAGTGGACTTTTTGTTAGGAACTGGGTCCGGCGAAGTTCCGATGTAAAGATTTGAAACATGTTCCAAATCTAAAGTCTGTCAGATTTTCGACCGAAAAAGTCCACTGCTGGTCCGATGAAGCCCACACGCGATTGGATTGTCCGTCGGACCAGTCTGTTCGAAAAGTCCGCTCATGTGTACGCGGCATAAGAGGAAATCATTTCAGGTAAAGCCAGTCTGGGTTAACTGCTGGGGAACACGTCATGCACAGCTAAAATGATTTTATTTGCTTTATAGTTTCTCCACAGAAAAGATTAAAAAAAAAGTAGATGAGTATGTCTAGAAGCAAGGCAGCACACCATCACTGCAGTAATCATATAAAGCCATAAACAACCAGTTCTATGAGTGACACTGCTGGTTGACTTGAGTAGACTTCTTTTATGTTCACAATTGTTGAAAATTGAATTTGTTGAACCGAACCTGAAAAATCAAAGAACATGATCTTATATCATTCAACATGTTTAATAAATGCACTGCTGAATTTTAATTTTAATCAAGACAAGGGTCCCAAAATCAGGATTCTCCCAGGAAAATCGGGGCTGTTGGCAAGTATGCCCTCCTTCTCTCAGGTTTACATAAGTATTGTAGTTGTTTCCCAAGGATGGTTGTGGCTTAGATCCTCTTCTAAACTACATCACCCAGGATGCTCCTGTGTAAAACCAGTCAATAGCTAAACAAGGCAGGGCTGACATTGCCACCTTGTGGAAAAAAAAGTTTCTGTAATCAGTAACATTGCCCTGTGAGTTTTTAAAGGATATGTTCACCTTTTGACAAAAAAATAATAAATGCACATTTTTGTGCAGGTAAAAAAATGTGCATTTATTGTTTTTTGTTTTGGGAGCCCGTAAGGAAATGTACCAGTGATCAGCAGATTGCTGTTGCCATGCAGGTCTCCTACAGATCTCACAGTGTATCGGTTTGCTCGAACCTCGTACAAGTAAGCCAATACATTCTGACAGGAAGACTCAATGAACTATCACAGCGCAAAGGTTACCAGACCTTGTAGTTGTTTTCCATTCACAGTGGACTGTGAATGAGTGACGCAGCCGCGTGGGTGGAGAGTCTTTTTTTAATTGTGGCATCAGACACGGAGAGAAGCTCCCGGGTCTGCTGTCACAACAGGGATCGGGGGGGGGGGGGGGGGCGTTGGGTCCAGTGCATTCATAACATGTTACATGTTAAACCCTAAATATGGAACTTATGTTTTAATGTAAAGTTTCTAACTTTTGTAAATAACTTAAGAAAGCTTCATTGTAATTTTCTTTCAAGATCAAATCCGTTTTATTTTGATCTGTTGTTTTGGGGCCCTTAAACGGTGTGGGGCCCATAGGCCAGTGCCTACTCTGCCTATTCAGTAATCCAGCACTACCTACATATGAAGCTTTGAGGGGAATCCTCCAGAAAAGGGATATCACTCTCGAAGCACTTGGTACCCAGGATTGCCTACTATTCTATAAATGAAACCAAACCAGAAGCATGCAATAGGTAAATGACTCAATACACAAAATTAATACTTGTAGAAAATAAATGATTATGTTTTTAGCATGTAGTTTTAGCTATAATGAAATGTAAAATGTGATTTATTCCTTTAACCTAGAATGACCTTTCAAATCAGTAACAGAAGTTGACCTTTATGTAAGAAGCTTGCTGTAGAAAATATATTACATTGTATTGATTCATGTGGACACTATATTATGCAGGGCAGCAGATTGTGAACACCATGTTCTTCTGCCTAGAGAGCCAGGGAGCTATTGATATAATTCACTGCACCTTACATCACTGCTAAATAGACTTTTCATGGGAATGTTTTCTGAAACCAAGTTAACTGGTTCCAGGAAATGACCGTGCTGTGAGAAAGAAGCACTTTCCCTGGGGATACTCATGTATTCGTCCTAATGGGATCATGCACATGAAAATGTTGGTTCTATACTATAAGAGCTCATTTATAATTTCCCACCGAAAAGCTCCACTCAGCTGACTGCAGGGAGAGTCACAGATGGAGTAAAGACTTGCCGATGATTACGGTCCTGTAAAAACATTTTTTCTTTTAACCATGCATTCCATACAACACTATTTTCTGATGCTGCACTAAGATGTTGCCTGAGATATCTTTGAAAAAAAAAATTATTTGACAACACACAATACAAAATCCATTCATCTGATTTAATTTTTAAATTGCCTATATACTGTATATTCCAACTGGATCATATGACAATCTGATAATTTTAGTCAGTTATTATTAATATTATCTTTTGTAACTTATATTTTGAGGCATGCATATATTGATCAGCAGTTAAATGCCTCCCAAACAAGCAATCGGTACAACTAGTCCTGCAATAAAAATATACAACACTTATACCACCTGATGTTTACTCCCCCCTCCCCATCCCTATATCTCTGCCAATGGGCAAAGATATGTTCCTGTTTTACCATATCCATTGCAATGTCCTGGTAAACTACTACAGATTCATGCAGCAAACAGAGTACTAGAGATCAGTATTCTGAAGGTGTCCAATAGAGACCACCAACATGCTACAAGAAGCTACTATTGGCCCTTTACATGATACAAGTACCCCAGTAGGGATTGCAGATGACAAAGTTCCCCACTGCCGCACAGCCAGGCCACGAGTAACTTTCACACTTTTTCCAGAACCAGGGGGAGGCACTAGAGAGCTGCCTGCATGAGTCATCCAGCCCTGAACTTTAGTGAATCCTGACCCAGATTTAGACTCACAGGTCAGAGTATATATTTTCCTGTATTCACACTAGTAGCACACTAGAGGATGCTACACAAGATAATACTAGAGACTGCCAACAGGTTGCTGACATGCTGCAAGTGATTACTAGATGTCATTCTCTTATAAAACACACATAACATTGTACACAGCATTCTGGGTAGGTCTGCAGATGCAGCGGGCCTTATCTGAGAGCCCACTGCAGTGCCCTGCTTCAGAATAAAAGTGCCAGGATACCTCTAAGAACAAAAGATATTGTATAAGGTGGATACGTTTTTCTTCAACATTAGATTCCATTTCCAATTAACTTCTTTAGCATTGCCAGGGGTGTAGATAAGGGAAAGATGGTGGTCCAAATCACCCCCAGAGCATCCACAATGCAGCACAGCAGCTAGTGCTGACAGTTGTGCCCGGCACTATTTGTCAGTTCAGAGTGAGGGGGGCTGTCATATGACCCAGTAAATGGAGGATTTCCCTTAATCCTAATTGCCCTGGCCTGGTAAGTGTGTTTTATGGAGGGCGAAAGCTGTACTGAGGGAAAAGCTGTAATGTGGGTGCAGAGCTCTACCAAGGCGGAGTGGAAAGGTTTACTGAGTGGGGGAGCTGTACTCGGGGGAGCTGTACTAAGGGAGGGAAAGTCATACTGGGGAGTAGAGCTGTACTAGTCTGTACTAGTGGGAGGGAGGGATCTATACTGGAGGGAGTTGCATGCATTTTACTTGTGTTTTAACAGGTACTTCTCAGCCATGTGATCAGGACCTTAAAATAATATTATTGTGTACAACATCCAACAGATTTTGTATACACTATGATTAAAATCGACGGAAGATACGCTTTGGTGAAAGTAGAGAGGAAATGGTCCTAGCTATGTTTTGCAAAACTGCAACCTGTAATAACCTGTAGATGGAAACTGTACATTAATAAGTGAAAATGGGATCTAAATGCATAGACTCATGTGAGCTAGAGACACAACTGTACGCAGTTCTCATATACAGTTGCAATGCTCCCATGGCTAGAAGAAATGTACTTTAATGGCTAGCTCTGTCCAAACAGCCACTAAAGAGCTGAGCCATTCGGCTATTGTTGGAAGATGTAGAAGAGCTTCTAAAGTGAATGTTTGTTACCGTAAAAAATATGGGCAGATTTTAGCTCCAAAATATTTTAGCATAATACCGTACCAACATCCCTAAGATGTATGAAATTGATGAGTGGGGGATATGGGACTGTAGAGGTCCATTTTATATGGAAAAAGTAAATATACTCAAATCTTAAAAAGTTCATTTATTTATTACAGAAAACTAATACAAAGTAGGGAATACAGTATAAATCACAGTCATAGGTACATACACACATTTGTCTAACATTGACAGCAGAAAAACTGTAGACACATACAAATGGATATTATGTCCACATATTTTTCAACATGTTTCGCCGGTGAGGCTTCATCAGGACGGGGGACGTAACACTTAGTAACATAGTAACCATAGTAACAATAGTAAACATTGTAATAATTAGTAACCATAAAAAAGTACATATTTCTCAGCTTTAGGTGTATAAGGAAAAGAAAAGAAAAAATAATATTAATATACAACATTTTTATTTTACATATTATAAACTGACACATACAGTTGCAATAAAAAGTATGTGAACCCTTTTGGAATGATATGGATTTCTGCACAAATTGGTCATAAAATGTGATCTGATCTTCATCTAAGTCACAACAATAGACAATCACAGTCTTCTTAAACTAATAACACACAAAGAATTAAATGTTACTATGTTTTTATTCAACACACCATGTAAACATTCACAGTGCAGGTGGAAAAAGTATGTGAAACCCTAGACTAATGAGATCTCCAAGAGTTAATTGGAGTGAGGTGTCAGCCAACTAGAGTCCAATCAATGATATGAGATTGGAGGTGTTGGTTACAGCTGCCCTGCCCTATAAAAAACACACACCAGTTCTGGGTTTGCTTTTCACAAGAAGCATTGTCTGATGTGAATGATCCCTCGCAAAAAAGAGCTCTCAGAGGACCTACGATTAAGAATTGTTGACTTGCATAAAGCTGGAAATGGTTATAAAAGTATCTCCAAAAGCCTTGCTGTTCATCAGTCCACGGTAAGACAAATTGTCTATAGATGGAGAAAGTTCAGCACTGCTGCTACTCTCCCTACGAGTGGGCATCCTGTAAAGATGACTGCAAGAGCACAGCACAGACTGCTCAATGAGGTGAAGAAGAATCCTAGAGTGTCAGCTAAAGACTTACAAAAGTCTCTGGCATATGCTAACATCCCTGTTAGCGAATCTACGATACGTAAAACACTAAACAAGAATGGATTTCATGGGAGGATACCACAGAGGAAGCCACTGCTGTAAAAAAAAACATTGCTGCACGTTTACAGTTTGCACAAGAGCACCTAGATGTTCCACAGCAGTACTGGCAAAATATTCTGTGGACACAAACCAAAGTTGAGTTGTTTGGAAAAAACACACAACACTATGTGTGGAGAAAAAGAGGCACAGCACACCAACATCAAAACCTCATCCCAACTGTGAAGTATGGTGGTGGGGGCATCATGGTTTGGGGCTGCTTTGCTGCGTCAGGGCCTGGATGGATTGCTATCATCGAAGGAAAAATGAATTCCTAAGTTTATCAAGACATTTTGCAGGAGAACCTAAGGCCATCTGTCCACCAGCTGAAGCTCAACAGAAGATGGGTGTTGCAATAGGACAACGACCCAAAGCATAGAAGTAAATCAACAACAGAATGGCTTAAACAGAAGAAAATACGCCTTCTGAACTGGCCCAGTCAGAGTCCTGACCTCAACCCGATTGAGATGCTGTGGCATGACCTCAAGAAAGCGATTCACACCAGACATCCCAAGAGAATTGCTGAACTGAAACAGTTCTGTAAAGAGGAATGGTCAAGAATTACTCCAGACAGTTGTGGACGTCTGATCTGCAACTACAGAAAATGTTTGGTTGAAGTTATTGCTGCCAAAAGAGGTTCAACCAGTTATTAAATCCAAGGGTTCACATACTTTTTCCACCCGCACTGTGAATGTTTACACGGTGTGTTCAATAAAAACATGGTAACATTAAATTCTTTGTGTGTTATTAGTTTAAGCAGACTGTGATTGTCTAATGTCTAAGATCAGATCACATTTTATGACTTATTAGTGCAGAAATCCATATCATTCCAAAAGGGTTCACATACATTTTATTGCAACTGTACATGGCGAAATAAAAGAAAAAAAAGAGAGAAAGAGAAGGACCCCCACCCCCCAAATGAAAAAACCTCCCGTACCTTGGAGAAGGCAAAAGAGTGTGTGTTCAGATCGAGGTTCTTCCAGGCAGGCTAATATCCCCATTCCTCACTCCAGTCCAAACGTAGCCAGATCTCCCGTAGGGAGGGATGTAGCTATTATTCAAACACACACAGTAGTGCCTGTAACATGTAACATGTATTCAATATTTTTGAATTATAGGGGAGGGGAGCACATGTTCAAAACAGGCCCCAAAGAAACATGAACCGTACTCACCTCCAACAAAAGCGTTGCAAAAATGTATACTGGGAGCTCAAGTGGACGAGGCAGATAAACGATCTCTGATTTAGTACTAATATATTTCAAGATTTCACTTGTTGAAAAAATATTTGGTTAATAATGATGTACCCCATTTATAGAGAACCCTCCCCAGCCAGTGGTCACTACAAACCAAAACGCAGTGGAGGCACATGGGGCAGCGGTGAGCAGTAGACACTACCAGTGACCGGGTGATAGAGCATCAAGACTGCACCTATCAATAAAACATAAGAAAGGAAAAAATAAAAGTATGCTAACATCTAAGTTTCAACAAAAATTAGGAAGGATTGGTGTTCCATTAATCAGAAAAGTTTACCTGCAGAATCGCCACCATGTCCCCTGAGCTCCCAGACGTTCCCAGAATGGCCATCGCCATGGCGGGTTTAAATATCCCCCCGTTGGCGCCAAAACGTGGCATGTGATGTCACGCCATGATGACGCAATGCAGAGGCAAGAACGAAGGTGCACGAGGCACAGAGTAACATCCGGAAGCCGGAGGTGTGTAAATGCCGGTGCACGCCGCAAAGCTCCACCGCATACATGCAGTGCAGACAGCACCCAGGTGGAAGCGTTCCATCTCTGGGTGTATATGTCTGTGAGCTATGCTGATGGTAAAACCTTGGGATGCTGTGTCACATGGGAACCCACAGGCTGGGCGTACAGCAGAAAAGGAGATCCTCAAAAATGAGGTACCGATCCCGCTGCACACCCTCGGGCGTCCGTACGGGGATCTATGGGAAAAAAAGGAACTGGAGTATGGGCATGAAGGGCATGCCTGCATGGCACGATGGAGGGAAAAAATTTTTTAAAAACATGCAATAGGTACACTGGTATTTTTTTTCCCCATAAATTGCAACAGTGCCCATAAAGCAAACATCGAATGGTGTACACTAAATACATTTCATTTTAGATAATATTGAACCTCATAATAAGAGGAAAAAACTGGCAAACACCTTTTCTACAGGACCCCATCAGACATCAGCTCAACGCACGTGCGTTAGGCCCTCCAAAATTCCAAGGTAATAAAGGGAAAGAAACAGCAATGGAAACGTAGTCACAAAGATGGAAAAGGGATAGAGAGAAACAGAGGTTCAAAAAAGCTACAAAAATGGTTTATAGCTAATCCCCTCATAAAGCCCCGGATAACGAGTTGCCTGTAGGAGATAAATTCATCTTGTCTCTAATTGCAATAATTTTTTGTCAATGTCCCCCCCCCATGTCCCTGTTGGGGTAAATGCTCCAAGCTGAAAAAGCCAATAAATTTAAGATTAAAATTATGGTAAAGTCCTACATGGCAACTGATGGGTGTTTCCATCTTGTGCTTCGAAATTAAGGATACATGGTCTCTTATCCTACAGTAGAGGGGGCGCTTCGTTTTGCCTATATAAAAAGCTCCACAAGAGCATTTCATTATATAGACTGAACCTACTGACTGACAGTTTGTCCTATGTTTAGGGGTCAATGAATTATTATCAGGAAGTACAACACTCCTTCCTTCAAGAATGAAGGAACAGAAGTTGCACCAACCGCAATGTTACGTGCCAGGTATTTGCGGTCTGGTTGTATCAGTGCTTCGATAATGACTGGTCACTAAGATGTCTCGCAATGACCGAGATCTCTTATACATAATTTCCGGGTAAGATTTAATAAACCTCGAAATTTTCTGATCCGCCGTCAACAGGTACCAAAATTTGTTATAAATACTTCCTACCTTTGTGTGTGGTCGATTGAATTTGGTTATAATGCGTATTGGCGTTGATTTGTCATGCCTGAGTTTATACAGCAAATCATGCCTGTTCTGGCTGTTCACCTTATTAAATGCCTTCTTTAGACACGTCTTGCTGTACCCCCTCGTCCCAAGTCGGTCACGTAGCATGTCTGCCTCTCTCTGAAAGTCCTCCTGTTGTGTACAGTTACGTCTAATTCGTAAGAATTGACTGTGCGGTATGCTTTTGATCAGTCTTTCCGGATACGAGCTTGTGGCATGTAATAAACCCTTGCCTGCCGACGGTTTCCTGTATAGGGTAGAGCAAAGTGCTCCTGATTCATTTAGAAAAATTTCCACATCCAAGAATGTAATTCTTGACTGATCAAAAGTATAGGTGAATTTCAGATTGTATGTATTGATTTGTAAACTCTCCAGAAATTTCAACAAACTTTCTTTTGATCCTGCCCACACCATGAGAACATCGTCAATATAGCGATTCCATGATAGTATCTGACCGCTCTCCACTGATTTTGACTTGTCTGAAAAAAGGTCTCGTTCCCACCCCCCATATACAGGTTGGCATATGAGGGGGCACATTTCGCCCCCATGGCAACACCCTGTACCTGGAGGTAGTGGGAACCCTTGAAGTTAAATATGTTGTGAGTCAATATAAAGCTCAACAGCTCCAAAACAAAATCATTGTAATTCCGAGAGTCGAGGTCGCGTTCAACCTAGGAATTCACGTATGACATCCCTTGTATGCGGTATAGAATTGTATAGGGCTTCTATATCTACCGCAACCAGCCAAGAGCCCGGAGGTATCTCCAATCCATCTGTGATCTTCAGCAGTTCGATAGTATCTTTTACATATGAAAATAAGCCCTTTACATGTGGATACAAGTATTCATCAATCAGTTGACTTGCTTTTTCAGTTAGGGAGCCACACCCAGAAATTATGGGGCGGCTCAGGGGACAGGATAGGCTTTTGTGTACTTTCAGTAGTGCATAAAAAGTGGTGGTGGTAAAGTTGGTCATGTTCAAAAATTCAAAAGTTTTTTGATCTATAGTTCCCCTGTTTTTTGCCCTCACTATGATGTCTCTGTATTTGTTCATATAGTAGTTAATGTGGGACCCTGGGACTGGTCCATACCAGGTTGTGTTTAAGATGATAGCGTAACACATTTCCTCATACTGATCCGTATCCATAATAACGAGGTTACCCCCTTTATCTGATGACTTAATCACAATGTTTTTATTGGAACTAAGGTTGCGTAATGCCTGTTTAAGGTTCTTTGGCAAGTTGGATGGAGATCCACTGCGCCAATTAGTGGACCCTATCTACTTGGTAACTTGGATCTCAAAGGCCCAAATGTTCAAGTTCCCCTGTAAAATCGGAAAGGACTTAGATTTAGGTTTATATGTTTTGGGTGTGCCAAAGGGGAAACAACGAGAGGTATTCAAAAGAGAGGGTCGGGGGACAGAGGGCTGAATGTGACATACACCAACTCCTGCCCTTGATGGATCAAAGGCCCAATCCTCCTCCTCAGGGTTGCTTTTATCCCACAGGTCCATCAGGTCCAGTAGGGCTCGCAAATCCTTGAAGGTAACGCCATCCAGATTGGAGTTGGGGTGGGATAAATTCTCGACTGCTCTTGGTTTCTTATCATAAAGAACTTTATACATGAGGCGTCTGGCAAACAAATGTAGGTCCTTTATCAGCTCGAATTTGTCTGCATCCTCATCCGGACAGAACGTGAGACCAAGTTGAAGCACCCTGGACTCATCCTCTGACAGCGGATAAGATGATAAATTGATGATATCAAATGTATCCCGATTCTGCAGACGTGCGGAACCGGAACAGCCTACTTTAAAGGCTGGTTTACTCCTGTGGAGGTTGATGTGTCAATAGGTGTACGCTTAGAGTCATTGATATTAGAGTTAAAGGTAGGCGCTGTGCGAAAATCCATAGGGGGGCCTGATGTAGACGGCGCTGTGCATTTAACTGCTGAGACATAGGGCCCGCAGGTGTTGAAGTGGGATTGATGTTCATTGTAGGTGTAGTTAACGTCATTGATGAGTGGTTGAGTACACTACCAGTCATCACAGTATTGGGAGCTGTACATTTTTGTATCCGTTGGGAACGTGTTTTTTTGTCCTTGTTCGTGGCCTGTACTGGCTTCGAGTGTTCCTCAGAACCTGTCTCACTATCCTTTTTTCTTGGATGCACCATCCAGTTTCTTAGAACGTATGGAAATTGGAACATAAGATGCCGAGGACATCGAGGAAGTGTGATTCGACCAGGTCCAGGTCACTTGCTGGTTCCCGCTTGGTTCCATTTGTATGCCTGTCCAAGATCATACGCCCTTTTGTCCCTCATAAACTTGTTATCTTTTGATTTTATCAGACTAGTGGCATATTTAGTAAAGATGTTCTTTAAGTGTTTTGTCTCTATCCATAAAACATGTGTGTGAGCATAGATTCCTATGATCTTCCTGCCACTTTAAAATTTCTTTATCTATTTCCACAATGTCTGTTTATAATATGTAAAATAAAAATGTTGTATATTAATATTATTTTTTCTTTTTTTTCCCTAATACACCTAAAGCTGTACTTTTTTTATGGTTACTAATTAAAGTGTTACGCCCCCTTTCTTGATGAAGCCACACCGGCGAAACATGTTGAAAAATATGTGGACGTAATATCCATTTGTATGTGTCTACAGTTTTTTCGCTGTCAATGTTAGGCAAATGTGTATGTACCTATGACTGTGATTTATACTGTATTCCCTACTTTTTATTAGTTTTCTGTAATAAATAAATTAACTTTTTAAGATTTGAGTATATTTACTCTTTCCATATAAAAAGTCCCTCTAAAGTCCCATATCCCCCACCCATCAATTTCATTTGTTGCCATAGTTATCAAAATCCATTTTTCAACAGGAGACTTTCAACAAGATTTCACTTGCAAGATATTACCATGCTACGTAGCTGTTTTAGGGACCACATTTGATTAATCACCCATAGCATGCGTAGGAATGATAAATTCTGCTGCCTAGAACTCAAGAGGGTGATTTCTACCATATGGAAATGAGGACTACAATTCTAATTTGTATTGGGTGGGATATGTAAAGAAAAAGGACAATGGGTACCAAGCCCGGTGGGACTCTATAGAGTATATGGTAACTGATAAAATCAATGATTCATTATTTGAAAACAGCAAAATGTTTAAATTTGGGCTGACAAATATAACTGGGTGCATTAAAAATACAGTCCTTGATTTCCACAATGATAATATTCAGGTTGTCTGTTTTAGAATATCCAAAATACAAGTTGCTAATAAGCTTGAATCAGATGTTTAAACAACTCTACCAATAGAAACCATAGCAAATAATTTTTTTAAAGCAGATAAATCTCCAGCTAGTTACTTTTAGAGGTCTGATAGCATAACTTTTATAGTCCATAAAGTTACATATCTAGTAAACATTACTACAACGCAATTCCAGTGTTTATATTTTTTATCATGAAATCTAAGAAAGAACACGACGTACTGTACAAACATTTGTACAGCACGGTGGGAACTAGCATACCATTTTTGGGACCTAAAGGCCTAGAACCAGTCATTTTGTCAGGCACACCATATATGGAAATAAAAACAAAGATATCTCTACTAAAATCACTAGCACGTAGTAGACCTATGCAGGGTATACACCAAAAGAATGTATAATAATACAATTTAACTCTACTTCATAAGACAAGGTGAAAGTATTTCTGTTTTATATTTATTACTTCACAGAAAATAAGCCAAGATTAAGCATTTTTAAAACTTGATAAATTAAGCAGCCAAAATGCAACTGAAAGATAAAAACAAACTAAAAAATTGAATGCATATGCAATTATGTGTCAGTTGTTGTTTTATGGTAGGATATGAAATTCTTCATTCAGCAAAGGATAAGGAACATAGCAGTAGTAATCAAAAAAGCAATGTAACAACAAGTTCAAAATGTAATAAAGTATTTTGTATTTGTATCTACTCTGTTCAAGAACATCTTCTGCTTGAAATTGATATTTCTTTGTGCGACATCAATCTGATTTTACACATAGCGCTTGATTTAATAACTTATAGACTATAAACTAATAAATAATAGCCATTTGCCTAGTGAAAGTGCATGTACAGTTGTGCTCACAAGTTTACATACCCTGGCAGAATTTATGATTTCTTGGCCATTTTTCAGAGAATATGAATGATAACACAAAAACTTTTCTTTCACTCGTGGTTAGTGTGGCTGAAGCCATTTATTATCAATCAACTGTGTTTACTCTTTTTAAATCATAATCACAACAGAAACTACCCAAATGACACTGATCGAAAGTTTACATACCCTGGTGATTATGCCCTGTTAACACGTACACAAGCTAACACAAAGGGGTTTGAATGGCTATTAAAGGTAACCATCCTCACCTGGGATCTGTTTGCTTGTAATTAGTGTTTGTGTATAAAAGGTCAATGAGTTTCTGGACTCCTGACAGACCCTTGCATCTTTCATCCAGTGCTGCACTGACGTTTCTGGATTCTGATTCATGGGGAAAGCAAAAGTATTGTCAAAGGATCTGTGGGAAAAGGTAGTAACTGTATAAAACAAGAAAGGGATATAAAAAAATATCCAAGGAATTGAGAATGCCAATCAGCAGTGTTCAAACTCTAATCAAGAAGTGGAAAATGAGGGGTTCTGTTGAAACCAAACCAGGGTCAGGTAGACCAACTAATGTTTCAGCCACAACTGCCAGGAAAATTGTTCGGGATGCAAGGAAAAACCCACAAATAACTTCAGGTGAAATACAGGACTCTCTGAAAACATGTAGTGTGGCTGTTTCAAGATGCACATTAACGAGGCACTTAAAGTAAGATGGGCTGCATGGTCGAGTTGCCAGAAGAAAGCCATTAATACGCAAATTTCACAAAGTATCCCACTTACAATATGCCAAACAGCACAGAGACAAGTCTCAAAGCTTCTGGAACAAAATCATTTGGAGTGATGAGACCAAAATTTAGCTTTTTGACCACAACCATAAACACTTAACTTGAAGAGGAGTCAACAAGGCCTATGATGAAAGGTACACCATTTCTACTGTGAAACACGGAAGTGGATTGCTGATGTTTTGGGGATGTGTGAGCTACAAAGGCACAGGAAATTTGGTCAAAATTGATGGCAAGATGAATGCAGTATGTTATCAAAAAATACCGGAGGAACATTTGCATTCATCAGCCAGGAAGCTGTGCATGGGACGTACTTGGACATTCCAACATGACAATGATCCAAAACACAAGGCCAAGTCGACCTGTCATTGGCTACAGTAGAAAAAAATGAAAGTTCTGGAGTGGCCATCTCAGTCTCCTGACCTCAATATCATTGAGCCACTCTGGGGAGTTCTCAAAAGTGCAGTTCATGCAAGACAGCCCAAGAATTTACAGGAACTGGAGGCTTTTTGCCAAGAGGAATGGGCAGCTTTACCATCTGAGAAGATAAAGAGCCTCATACACAAATACCACAAATGACTTTAAGCTGTCATTGATGTTAAAGGGGGCAATACACGGTATTAAGAACTGAGGTATGTAAACTTTTGATCAGGGTCATTTGGGTAGTTTCTGTTGTGATTATGATTTAAAAAGAGTAAACACAGTTGATTGATAATAAATGGCTTCAACCATGAGTGAAAGAAAAGTATTTGTGTTATCATTCATATTCTCTAAAAAATGAAATGATAAATTCTGCCAGGGTCAAATCAAACAACAAGGAGCACTCACATGAGTGTAGACGGGTAGGCCGCACACCCCATACAGTGCATAAAAAGACAAAAAAGAACCCCCTAGCGGGGCTTTGAAGCAGCCAATGAAGTGCAATAGAGATGGTTGAAAAAATTGGATTTTATTAGTACAAAAAATATAAATGACATTAAAAGAAAGAATTCATTGAAATGAGTACTGACTGTTAGAGTCAGGACACGAACTGGGTATGGCGTACATATGCAACAGACAGCAGTTTACAGTGAAAACCAATGCAGGACACAATGTATACGAGGGCAGCCTGAATTCCCCCAATTATAAGCGTTAGGTTTGAATAACAATAAGCGCCTCTAAATGAAGACAATAGACCGTACAATACATGTGGGACAGCAGTAGTTGTATATAGTAATCCTGACGCGTTTCGACCCTTCCTGGGTCTTCTTCAGAGGATGGTTGTCCACACTAAAAGAGGGTAACATATATCAAACATAACATCAAATTACCACGGTGCCAGAAACCATGCAGGCATACCTTGTAATGTAATCAAGTAAGTTATATAATTACCTATCACAGGAATTGTGACACTACCATGTCATTCTTGACATTGCAAAATGTCTAGGATGATACAGTTAATTCTTCGCTCCCCTGTCTCCCCCGTGTCGGACCAACTCCCCCAGGGACGGGTGGTGGATCAGATGAGTCTTACGAGAGATCACGCTTACCAGCCCCCCATATGGGAGAGGGAGGGAGAAGAAGGGGCGAGACGGGCAATCCAAAACCGCACCCAGATAGGATTCACGTTAGTACTACAAATCAAAAAAATGGAAAATAATGGAGGGTCAGTTGGTTCATATCATGTAGTTGGGAAGTTTACCAACCATGGAGTTCTATGCGCTTACTAAATTATGAGTCCATGGATATACAGGAGGGCATTGCTGAAAAATGAAAAAGGGAAAGGGAAAAAAGGGGGAGGAAGGGAGGGGGGGGAAGGGAAAGGGGGAGGAAGGGGAAGAAGGGCGGAAGAAGGAAGAAGGGAAGAGGAAGGGCATGTGAGGAAAGAGTGAAAAGGAAAAGGAAGAAAAGGAAGAGTAGAATAGGAGTGAGTGAAATACAGTTGATCTAGAAAATAGCAAATGCCCTGCTGACAATGGTTAACCATGCGACTTCAAAATATATGGGGAAATTGATAGGGTAAAAGCACCAACAAACCACAGAAAATGGATGAGGGAGAAGAAAGTGAGGGAGCAGACCAACATAGTTGGATGGGACAAAAGGACGGATAAAACGAACAAAGGGGGAAGGGGAGGGGAAAGAAAGTGGGAGAGGGGGGAGGGGGAAAGGGGAGGGGGGGGGGGCGAAGGGAAGGGACAGGGAAAAAGGAAAGAGGTACAAAGGGAAGGGGAAAAGGGGAGGGAAGGTGAAAGGGGGGGGAAAAAGGGGGAAAGAGGGGGAAGGAAAGAAAAGTGGATGAAAGAGAGGGAAGGGAAATGGGGAAAAACGGGGAAGAGGGGAAAGGGGAGGGTGGAAAAGGAGAAGGGAAAGAAAAGGGGAGAAAGGAGGGGAAAGGGGAAGGAAAGGGAAAGGGAAAGGAAACTGGGGACGGGCAAGAAAATGAAGGAAGGGAAGGGTAAGGGAAAGGGGAGGGAAGAAAGAGGGGAAGGGAAGAGGAAGGGGAAGGAAATGAAAAAATAGAAAATGAAATGAAATTAATAAAAGGGGGAAGGGGGGAACGGGGGGGGGGGGAAATGGGAAAGGTAGGAAAAGGGGGAGAAAGAAACAAGGGATGTGCAAGCAAGGTAGTGGTGAATAAGTGGGAGTGAGAGAGAGGTGGTAGGGGGGGAAGAAGGGATGTGAGGAGGGGAGTGGGAGAAGATGTGTGAGATGCTTCATGACAATATGTGAAAGGAGGACAGTGGATGAAGGGGAATTACCCCTAAACGCAATATACACAAGTGAACGTGGGAAAAACACACCAAAGCAAGCAACACCAAAACAAAAAAACCAACAATACTGTGACAAGTGCAAGGGTGGTGGTGGGACTAATTACCCAGTCAAGCTGAACTGAATAACAGAGGTGGTCCATTCGTTATACTGAATAAAAAATTATGACAAAGTCAAGAATAGTTACAAAAAGTAGACAGATTGCTAAGAAGCTTGTATAGGTATATTACCATCATTTAGGGTACACTTACCACTAAGATGGATTAGACGGCACCTTGCCTGGCGTCTCTGCATCAAAGAGAATCCAATAGAGTGCCTCTGGAGTTTCCTCTGTTTATAAGGAGTGTCAATTGACTAACTCCCATCAGGTGCAAGTATGTGGCCGCCCCCCCCAGGCCCCTCCCCCCGCCCCTCACCACAAAGGGGGGGGAAACGAGCAACACAGCTGTGTGCTCAGCGTGACCCCCCCGGCGTTCCGGAGAGGAGATATCCCCGTACGGTGTACGGGGATGCCCGGAGGATATCTCCTCTCCGGAACGCCGGGGGGGTCACGCTGAGCACACAGCTGTGTTGCTCGTTTCCCCCCCCTTTGTGGTGAGGGGCGGGGGGAGGGGCCTGGGGGGGGCGGCCACATACTTGCACCTGATGGGAGTTAGTCAATTGACACTCCTTATAAACAGAGGAAACTCCAGAGGCACTCTATTGGATTCTCTTTGATGCAGAGACGCCAGGCAAGGTGCCGTCTAATCCATCTTAGTGGTAAGTGTACCCTAAATGATGGTAATATACCTATACAAGCTTCTTAGCAATCTGTCTACTTTTTGTAACTATTCTTGACTTTGTCATAATTTTTTATTCAGTATAACGAATGGACCACCTCTGTTATTCAGTTCAGCTTGACTGGGTAATTAGTCCCACCACCACCCTTGCACTTGTCACAGTATTGTTGGTTTTTTTGTTTTGGTGTTGCTTGCTTTGGTGTGTTTTTCCCACGTTCACTTGTGTATGTTGCGTTTAGGGGTAATTCCCCTTCATCCACTGTCCTCCTTTCACATATTGTCATGAAGCATCTCACACATCTTCTCCCACTCCCCTCCTCACATCCCTTCTTCCCCCCCTACCACCTCTCTCTCACTCCCACTTATTCACCACTACCTTGCTTGCACATCCCTTGTTTCTTTCTCCCCCTTTTCCTACCTTTCCCATTTCCCCCCCCCCCCGTTCCCCCCTTCCCCCTTTTATTAATTTCATTTCATTTTCTATTTTTTCATTTCCTTCCCCTTCCTCTTCCCTTCCCCTCTTTCTTCCCTCCCCTTTCCCTTACCCTTCCCTTCCTTCATTTTCTTGCCCGTCCCCAGTTTCCTTTCCCTTTCCCTTTCCTTCCCCTTTCCCCTCCTTTCTCCCCTTTTCTTTCCCTTCTCCTTTTCCACCCTCCCCTTTCCCCTCTTCCCCGTTTTTCCCCATTTCCCTTCCCTCTCTTTCATCCACTTTTCTTTCCTTCCCCCTCTTTCCCCCTTTTTCCCCCCCCTTTCACCTTCCCTCCCCTTTTCCCCTTCCCTTTGTACCTCTTTCCTTTTTCCCTGTCCCTTCCCTTCGCCCCCCCCCCTCCCCTTTCCCCCTCCCCCCTCTCCCACTTTCTTTCCCCTCCCCTTCCCCCTTTGTTCGTTTTATCCGTCCTTTTGTCCCATCCAACTATGTTGGTCTGCTCCCTCACTTTCTTCTCCCTCATCCATTTTCTGTGGTTTGTTGGTGCTTTTACCCTATCAATTTCCCCATATATTTTGAAGTCGCATGGTTAACCATTGTCAGCAGGGCATTTGCTATTTTCTAGATCAACTGTATTTCACTCACTCCTATTCTACTCTTCCTTTTCTTCCTTTTCCTTTTCACTCTTTCCTCACATGCCCTTCCTCTTCCCTTCTTCCTTCTTCCGCCCTTCTTCCCCTTCCTCCCCCTTTCCCTTCCCCCCCCTCCCTTCCTCCCCCTTTTTTCCCTTTCCCTTTTTCATTTTTCAGCAATGCCCTCCTGTATATCCATGGACTCATAATTTAGTAAGCGCATAGAACTCCATGGTTGGTAAACTTCCCAACTACATGGTATGAACCAACTGACCCTCCATTATTTTCCATTTTTTTGATTTGTAGTACTAACGTGAATCCTATCTGGGTGCGGTTTTGGATTGCCCGTCTCGCCCCTTCTTCTCCCTCCCTCTCCCATATGGGGGGCTGGTAAGCGTGATCTCTCGTAAGACTCATCTGATCCACCACCCGTCCCTGGGGGAGTTGGTCCGACACGGGGGAGACAGGGGAGCGAAGAATTAACTGTATCATCCTAGACATTTTGCAATGTCAAGAATGACATGGTAGTGTCACAATTCCTGTGATAGGTAATTATATAACTTACTTGATTACATTACAAGGTATGCCTGCATGGTTTCTGGCACCGTGGTAATTTGATGTTATGTTTGATATATGTTACCCTCTTTTAGTGTGGACAACCATCCTCTGAAGAAGACCCAGGAAGGGTCGAAACGCGTCAGGATTACTATATACAACTACTGCTGTCCCACATGTATTGTACGGTCTATTGTCTTCATTTAGAGGCGCTTATTGTTATTCAAACCTAACGCTTATAATTGGGGGAATTCAGGCTGCCCTCGTATACATTGTGTCCTGCATTGGTTTTCACTGTAAACTGCTGTCTGTTGCATATGTACGCCATACCCAGTTCGTGTCCTGACTCTAACAGTCAGTACTCATTTCAATGAATTCTTTCTTTTAATGTCATTTATATTTTTTGTACTAATAAAATCCAATTTTTTCAACCATCTCTATTGCACTTCATTGGCTGCTTCAAAGCCCCGCTAGGGGGTTCTTTTTTGTCTTTTTAAATTCTGCCAGGGTATGCAAATTTATGAGCACAACTGTACATTAGTATTGTGTGAATGGGGCAAAAACAAAAAGAATATAAGTCGACTATGTCCTGTGGCGTTTGAATGTGAATTATTGGTTTTAAACAGAAAATACTGCATTTGGCCACTGCAAAGAGCTAAGTATTATAGGGATTTCCCATAATACTTGGCTCCACCTAGAGGCCAAATATGGTATTTTCCTTTTAAAATCACTGATTTACATATGAACAACAAAGGATGTAGCATGTCATGTACCTGGTGGAGATTGAGCTGTAGAGAGGCCTTCTTTTGCACCTCTTTTCCAACACTCCGGGTAAGGATGACAGAAGGTGTGAGGACACAGAGTGGCACGAGGGCCGGTGTGCTATCAAATAGCCAATTCATCGAGATCTCCAATCACGTCACTTCTGGTTACTGTAAACCATCAGTAATTGGAGATTTCAATGAATTTCTGTTATGACACAATACCGGCAACCGTGTACACTCCCGTACATGAAGATTTAGCATTTTCGACAGAACAGCGGATAAGGAGAAAAAAAATTGTCGCTGCCTCAGAGGCGGCCATTTTGTTGGTTTGTATCGAAGCGAACTAACAATGTCCGCTCATAATATGATGTACCGGAGTGTACACGGTTGCCGGTAATGTGTCAAAGCAGCAATTCATCGAAATCTCCAATTACTGATGGTTTACAGTAACAAGAAGTGATGTAGATCTCGATGAACTGGCTATTTTGACAGAACACCGATGTAATGGGCAGCGCAAGCTGAAGTTTGCAGGAAGCAGATGACTGTGGATCACCAGGCGGGAACCAGGAACTGGAACACAGTGACACTTGATCAGAAAGCAGAAGTGTAGCCAGGACACAAGTCAAAAGGTCATTTACAGCCGGGCAGTGAGGTACAAGAACATCAGGCAGAGGCAGAGTTAAGATGTAGGCCGGGGTCAGTACACAGTCGGGCAGCGAGGTATAGAGCACAAGACAGGAGCAGAGTCAGAATACAAGCTGAGGTCACATCAGGCAGGAATCCAAAGACTGGTCAAGAGCAAGTCGGTCATGCATTGGTAGGCAGATATAGCAGATCAAGGCACAGGTTAAACAGAAACTAGATGAAGACCACTCAGCAATCTGTTCATGCCATAGTCTAGCCTAAATAGCTTCTAGCCCATTCTGCAGTGAGCCTTTGCTCAGAAGTATAAGCATGCGCATAAGCATGTAATAGCCTTCTGATTAAAATGTGTACTGAGCTTCTCTTACACCTATTTAGATTTGTTTTTGTCCTGTTCACACAGAACGAATGTACATGCACTTTCATTGGGTAAATGGCTATATGAATACTCTATAATTATTCCCCAAAGTAATGTGATTTGAAACAAATAATCAGATACTCTGTTGAGTCCTTATTCACAAAACTACAGTTAGGAGACACTACTGTATCATCAAATCATTCAGCAATGTTTAAAAAGCCACTGGACCAACTGTAAAAGAGATAGTATTTCCTGAAGTCCCTTGATGCAACTGTTCATGCCCAATAAACAGTGCTATTGTCGCACAATTTCATTGCAGTTGTCGACATCCTGTGTAAAGCCTGGTATACACTACCAAACAGACAGTTCAGATCAGAGCCGCTGTACTAACAATCCCCTGCTGAGATATTGTTTTCTGACAGGGAGAACCCCTCCCCTCCAGAACACTCTGGTTAGCACTCTCAGTTATTGGCTGAGAGCACTGATCGGGAGCTGGTCCGCAGACCGGCTTCTGTCAGACCAGATGCCATACACACGGGCCGAATGTCAGCTTATTTCTATTAAACTGCCCAACATTCGGCCCATGTGTACTAGGCTTTAGTCTCTGCCTGTGTATATCCATCTTCAAACCATTCGAGCTTGTTTTCCTTCATCTGACTACACACATAAGTATAGAGGTTCACAGCACATCTTTGAGTATGTTGTTCTCGTAAAGAAAAAAAAAAACTTCTAGTTGTATGTCACCCAGTTGAAGATGTCTCTTCTCACATACTCTCTTGGAGATCACGTGGTGGAAAAGTGAGGAACAGTCAAAGACACAATAAAAACATCAAAAAATTCTAAGCCTCCCCTACTCTATTGAAAACAATAGAAGAGCTTTATCTGGTGTTTCCATTTAACTTCAAACATTGTCTATTAGCAAATTAACCACATCTCAAGGTTTACACATTAGCATAATGCCCTACAGGTTGGAATTACAAGACAGTATTTTATAACAACTTTCCTAAGATTCTTATATGAAATAAAAATATAGTAAAAAACAAACAGCCAGAGCTTACGGACTTTAACGGTACCAGAGAAGGACTAAACCACATTAAGTTCACATAAAAGGTATTTTATTACAAAAACAATTACATATAAAAAGGAATATAGAGCTCATGCTCTTAAAAACATCATATGATTATTGGATAGGCTAGTACATATATACTCCACATATTGTTTCTTTGTAAAGCTTGCCAAGAGGTCGACACGTTTCACAATAAGCTTCTTCTGGACTTCAATTCCTTGACCATAAAGAAACTAGACATATCTATGAAACAAAATTCACAGTAATTAATTATATAATATACAAAATATACATTATGCAACACAATATATATCAATTATATCCTATTTCCCAAGGTGGAACAGAGGGGTCACTTACATGCATCTCCCGGAGCGGAGCACAAGGCCATTCGTAGGGGTACACTAGAGTTGTATCTAGTGTTGGAGGAGTGATCAATTACTGGAGCTGTTCTGTTTAAGCTAAAGGTAATGTACACTAGAACAAAGAGGAGGGACGGCTACATATATAGAATGTATTATGTTTAAACACATAAAACATTCTATACATGTAGCTGTTTTTTTCTAATTGAACATTTTAATGCAGAGATAAAACAGCTAAATGATAAAATTATTCCACAATTAGTCCACAGACATAACACATCTTTATGTGCACACCCTAAATTCTTAGAAAAGAATAAATTATTAAAGGAACATTTGGAAAAGTATAATAAGGATTTGATTTATAGGAAATATGTCAAATTTATTAAAGACAAAATGGCATTCAAAGGAAGGTATGCATACAAATGGCCTCAACGAGAAGGAAAACAAAATAGGAGAGGTAGATGAAATCACCAAATAATAATAATGATAATGATATATTGGAACCGACTTATTCAGATTCCTCACTTGTTTCGCAAATTTCACAATTTTCTCACTTTTCACAGTTTCCTGGAAGAGGAAGAGGTAGACAACGTGGTTCTAGAAAATGGCACAGCACAGTGATGGTCACAATGGTGGTTGTAAGAAAAAACCAAGAGAGGTTACACACGGAAAATATTCTGATTGAGATACTGGCAGGGAAAGCTTAGTTGGTGAAGGGTCACGTGGTGTAGAACAGGGGAGCAAGAGAGGGGCAGTAGGCTCCACTGTTTCGTCTATAAACAATGGGAGCACACCTTTATAGAGACATATGGGAACACCCCGTAATCAGGGGGCTATCCCAAACGGCACCAAGGATAAGGATTTTCCATTGGCCCCCTCCTACTCAGGACCAGCCAGCCAAGCAACATATTCCTCCCAACTTGGATCATTATACGTACAAACACAAATAAATGATAAACATCTACAAGTTATAAATCTATCCTCTTTACCCTGTCACAAGTAGAAACTGATGCCCTAGGTTTTGGATTGAGTTTCTGTCCGACTTCAAAAGCTAATAGTTTTGAGATCGTTAAGGACTTGAATATATTTGCTTGCAGATTGACATATAAATATATGTATGATGAGGAGAGAAAAAAGAAGAAACAGGAGAAAATTGATAAAGAACAATGGAAGGGTTATACTGTAAGAGACTTCATAGCTCTCAAGGACCTAATGAACCTGCTCCATGAAAATGAGTCCTTTTTATTTTTGGTCACTTTGAAAATAAAAAAACTTAATTTTGATACTTCTTTGAATTGAAACATATCTTTTGAACAAAAATAAGCCATAACTAAACTGCATATGAATAAGGAAATAACAATAAAAATGGCAGACAAAGGAGGGAATGTAGTAGTGATGGATACATCACTATACCAGGAAATGTGTCTGGACATTCTCTCTAATGATACATGGTTTTGCAAGATTTCAGAGGAAATAATTAAGGAGTATAATAAGGAATTTGATGAAATGATCGACAGTGCTTTTGCGAATGGAATTATTGACAAAACCACTCTTGAGGCGATCCAGGTTCCATATGCTAGGGCTCCGTCCTGTTATGCTCTACCAAAGACCCACAAAAATTTGACCAGGCCACCTGGTCGTCCAATTGTATCGGGAATAGGAGGCAAAATGGAAAAGGCGAGTAATTTAGTGGACGCTTGGCGATGACCCTATGTAACTTGTCTTCCTTTGTATATCCAGGACAGTGGACTTATTAAGGAAGCTACATGATGTTACCATACCCACAACAGTATTTTGGTCTCCATCGATGTGGAGGCCTTATACTGTAGCATTCCTCACAGATTGGGAATCTCTGTGATTGAAAGTTTCCTTGCTGAGATGGATCTATTAGCCAGGCCTTACAGTGTGTTCATTTTACGGTTGCTCTACCACATCCTTACCAAAAATGTGTTCACCTTTGATGATTCCCACTACCTCCAGGTGCAGGGAGTTGTGATGGGGACTTGTTGTGCCCCATCATATGCCAACCTGTACCTAGGGGGGTGGGAATGCACCATCTTTGCGGAGGAGGGTTTCTCTATGTATCTGTCCAACATTTTATGTTGGTACAGGAACATAGATAATGTGTTTATGGTATGGGATGCCAGCAAGGAAGAATTCAGTAAATTTATGGATTATTTGTCATCAAACAGATTTAATCTGAAATTTACCATACAGGGTGACTACAAGTCAATAGCCTTCTATAAAAAATCTGACTAGGGACAACTCTGTTTAGAAAACCCACTGCAGGAAATACCATCCTCCACGCGTCGATGACTTCAAAAAAGGGTCTGGGTTTCTCAGATCTAGGCTTCTGCAAAGGGGGTATAGCAAGACTACTCTTAAAAGAGCATACAAGGGCAGCCGGCAGGGATAGACAGGAACTGCTGTTCAAAGGCACTAATGATAAAAAAAACTGGACACTGTAAGGATTTTCAGGTCATCACCGAAAAGTAGAGGAGACTATAGGGAAACATTGTCATCTCCTCACCAGTGACCCAATACTAAAAAAGTATTTAAATACTACCCTCAACTTACATACAAAAAATGTAGGTCATTGAAGGACCAACTCGTCCGTAGTCACTTTCAAGCAACAACGGGTACAAATGAGGATGTGAAGGGTATGCATAAGTGTGGCCATTGTGAGTACTGCAACTGGATCCTGAAAGGACCCGCATTTGGGCACTATGTTGACTGTCAAACCAAGGGTGTGGTCTATATAGTGTTCTGTAAATGTGGGGCGTTCTACGTTGGTAAAGCTTTCAGGAACTTCTGGAGGAGAATCTATGACCACATCTATTACATTAGAAAGAACCCTCTATATACCCCCAACATAGGCACGATATGTCAATGATCAAATTTACGGTGTTGGATAAAGTCATGGAGGACCCTAGGAGAGGAAATTTCGATAGGAAATTACTTCTATGTGAGCCGAGGTGGATTTTTAAATGAAATCCTACCTTTCCACCTGGCCTCAATGAGGCTATTAGTTAGGTCATTCTTAGGGCGCTTTCCCTATGGGCCATGCTGGGTCAAAGGGGTTATAAACTCATGGTGGGTGATGTGACAGCTGGTATTGTTTATGTGTGTGGTGGGTGGGGTGGCTGTGTAGATGTCCACTCTCTTTGCTTTTCTGATGCTTTTGCCAATGCTCAGGAGCAGCCCCTAGTGGCCATTTTGCATGTTGTGCCTGGAATGCCTGGAGGAATAGCCTTCCCCTAGAGGAAACTGTTTGTCTGCTCCATATGAAGGAGATAACTTGCTCTCAGACAGCACAGGTGAGTATCTATTAACTCAAGCATGTGGAGATTGCAAATTGGAGAAGCCTGTGATTAGGCATCATTCAGTACTTATAAGTGGTGTAGGTTGGGAGAGGAGTGATGCTGGAGGCTATGTGAGTTTGGCTGTGCACTGGAGAGGTGAGCAATAAAAAGATTTTCTTCCCCCTTTGTTTATACTCTTGTGTTTGTGCTGAAAATATCTATGGATACACCAAGTGAGTAGCATAGGAATGTCTCTATTGTTACAGATGGTTTGGTAAAGTAAGGCGGTTTAACCACTTCAGCCCCGGAAGGATTTACCCCCTTCCTGACCAGAGCACTTTTTACAATTCGGCACTGCGTCGCTTTAACTGCTAATTGCGCGGTCATGCAATGCTCTACCCAAACGAAATTTGCGTCCTTTTCTTCCCACAAATAGAGCTTTCTTTTGATGGTATTTGATCACCTCTGCCGTTTTTATTTTTTGCGCTATAAACGGAAAAAGACTGAAAATTTTGAAAAAAAATGATATTTTCTACTTTTTGTTATAAAAAAAATCCAATAAACTAAATTTTAGTCATACATTTAGGCCAAAATGTATTCGGCCACATGTCTTTGGTAAAAAAAATGTCAATAAGCGTATATTTATTGGTTTGCGCAAAAGTTATAGCGTCTACAAACTAGGGTACATTTTCTGGAATTTACACAGCTTTTAGTTTCTGACTGCCTATGTCATTTCTTGAGGTGCTAAAATGGCAGGGCAGTACAAAACCCCCCCAAATGACCCCATTTTGGAAAGTAGACACCCCAAGGAAATTGCTGAGAGGCATGTTGAGCCCATTGAATATTTATTTTTTTTGTCCCAAGTGATTGAATAATGACAAAAAAAAGAAAAAAAAAAAAAATTACAAAAAGTTGTCACTAAATGATATATTGCTCACACAGGCCATGGGCATATGTGGAATTGCACCCCAAAATACATTCAGCTGCTTCTCCTGAGTACGGGGATACCGAAAACCCAGCACCACCTTCAGGATTTCTAAGGGCATACATTTTTGATTTTACTCCTCACTACCTATCACAGTTTTGAAGGCCATAAAATGCCAAGATGGCACAAACCCCCCCCAAATGACCCCATTTTGGAAAGTAGACACCCCAAGCTATTTGCTGAGAGGCATGGTGAGTATTTTGCAGCTCTCATTTGTTTTTGAAAATGAAGAAAGACCAGAAAAAAAATTTTTTTTTTTCTTTTTTCAATTTTCAAAACTTTGTGACAAAAAGTGAGGTCTGCAAAATACTCACTATACCTCTCAGCAAATAGCTTGGGGTGTCTACTTTCCAAAATGGGGTCATTTGGGGGGGGTTTGAACTGTCCTGGCATTTTATGCACAACATTTAGAAGCTTATGTCACACATCACCCACTCTTCTAACCACTTGAAGACAAAGCCCTTTCTGACACTTATTGTTTACATGAAAAAGTTATTTTTTTTTGCAAGAAAATTACTTTGAACCCCCAAACATTATATATTATTTTAAAGCAATTGCCCTACAGATTAAAATGGTGGGTGTTTCATTTTTTTTTTCACACAGTATTTGCGCAGCGATTTTCAAACGCATTTTTTGGGGAAAAAACACACTTTTTTTCAATTTTAATGCACTAAAACACACTATATTGCCCAAATGTTTGATGAAATAAAAAAGATGATCTTAGGCCGAGTACATGGATACCAAACATGACATGCTTTAAAATTGCGCACAAACGTGCAGTGGCAACAAAATTACTACATTTTTAAAAGCCTTTAAAAGCCTTTACAGGTTACCACTTTAGATTTACAGAGGAGGTCTACTGCTAAAATTACTGCCCTCGATCTGACCTTCGCGGTGATACCTCACATGCATGGTGCAATTGCTGTTTACGTTTGACGCCAGACCGCCGCTTGCGTTCGCCTTAGCGCGAGAGCAGGGGGCGACAGGGGTGCTTTTTTTTTTATTTATTTTTTTTATTTATTTTTTTTTGCTTTTTATCTTATTTTTAAACTGTTCCTTTCATTTTTTTTTTTAAATCATTTTTATTGTTATCTCAGGGAATGTAAATATCCCCTATGATAGCAATAGGTAGTGACAGGTACTCTTTTTTGAAAAAATTGGGGTCTATTAGACCCTAGATCTCTCCTCTGCCCTCAAAGCATCTGACCACACCAAGATCGGTGTGATAAAATGCTTCCCCAATTTCCCAATGGCGCTATTTACATCCGGCGAAATCTAAGTCATAAAATGCTCGTAGCCGCTAGGATTGCTTTTACATGAAAGCCGACCGCTGGCTAAAAAGAATGATACCAAGATGATACCTAAACCTGCAGGCATCATTCTGGTATAACCACTCAAAGTCGTGAATGGCGTACCTGAAGACAAAAAAATGGTTAACAATAAAGCACAGTAAACGGTAAAGTATAAATAATTACATACCTGAAAAGCAAACATGATAAAACATAATAACAATAAAACATTGCAGAATAGAATACAGTAAAAAAGAGCAGAACAATAGAGAGAGAATAGAGAGAGAGAGAGAACAATAAAACGACAACTATTTTTTTTTATTTTTGTTTGTGTTTTTTTTTTTTTTACACTTTTTTTTTTGTAACTGTAACTTTTATAACTGTAACCGGTTCCAGGTTCGAGTCTCTCAAAATGCGATGGCATCTTGGGAGACCCTGTGAAAGTGTGCCTAGTATGTGCAATGCTGTACGCTACGCTAATACTCAACTAGTGCATGGTAGCGTTCAAAACATTCACCAAGTGTTACTGCAGTGCTGTTTTGACTACGACTGGGGTGTACTACGCCGCTGGTGCTTGCCAGTTCACCAAAACGCTACAAAGAAAAGTGTCAGTGATCGATCGATACTGCACTTGGGTGGGCTGGACTGGGCTGGGCCGGGCGGAGGGGCAAAACGCAGGTGCTAGCAGGTATCTGGGCTGATCCCGCTAACACTGCGTTTTTGGGAACCCTAAACTGCTGGGGACGCTAGTATAGATCTGATCGGATCAGATATTGATGCGTTCAGATACTATACCACTAAGGGAGGTGTACGGTGCGTGTACGGTGCGTGCGTGGGTGTTCGCGGTACTGGCGCTAATCTGACGCTGCCTAGGGCGACGCATATCACCGCCGGGCGATCAGGGGGCTAAACCTTTATTTGGTAATAAACGGCGGGTGCCCTGACACTATAAAAAATAAACGAACTAACCAGCGTCACCCGTAACGGTTATACGGTGATCAGTGGTGAAAGGGTTAACTAGGGGGCAATCAAGGGGTTAAAACATTTATTAGATAGTATATGGGGGTCCCTGTCGCTATAAAACACTGACGGCGAACCTAAATATTTACGTCCCTAACTACCGTCACCAGTGACACTAATACAGCGATCAGAAAAATGATCGCTTAGCGACACTGGTGAGGGGGGGTGATCAAGGGGTTAAAACTTTATTAGGGGGGGTAAGGGGGGTACCCTAGACCTACAGGGGGGTAATACTAACTGTCCCACCACTGCTAACTGTCACAAACTGACACTATGCAGTAATCAGGAAAAAAAAAAAAAAAACCTGCTTGGTGTCAGTTTGTGACAGGGGGGGGGGTGATTGGGGGGGGATCGGGGGGCGATCGGGGGGGGAACGGGGGTGTAATATATGCCTGGCATGTTCTACTGTGTTGTGTGTGAGTGTTGGTGCACTTACATGTCATCTCTCCTCGGCGCTGGAACGGAAACTGCCAGACCGAGGAGAGATGACATCACATCCTCTGCCTCTGTGTACTATACAGAGGCAGGGGATGTTTCTCATTGGCTGGGAGCGATCGCGAGGGGGAGGCCATCTGTCTGTCATCGCTCCCAACCAAATGCCGACCGCAGCTGGCACCGGGGGGGGGTCCGATCGGACCCCCCACCCGCGGGAAGGCAATCACGTTTCAGGTACGTGATTTTGCCTGCCCGTGCCGCTCTGCTCACGTATATAGGCGTGAGGCGGTCGGCAAGTGGTTAACACATGGAAAAAAAATAGATATCTGGTGCTATTTGAAGGCAGACATTATTTTAGGTGAGTGCTCATAAAAGTGATTGTTTGGACATTAAGTACGATGAATCAAAGTCCCCCGTATGGGAAATTGACAGTTTAGTTTGGTATGTCATGAATTTTGATGTGCTTTTGTGTGCCTTCTATATTTATAGCCTAAAGCCCACTTGCTTCTATTATGTGATACGGCTTAGAGAAGTACCATGATAATATATTTTTTCTGACCCATTTGGTTGTGGAATACTGCTATCGTATTGTAGGTAAGGAGAATGGAGATCTCTCAGCTATCTGTTGGGTACATATACAAAAGTTGGTAGAGTTATGGTGATTGGTTTATTAATTGTGCCTTGATGGGTGTCACAGGTTCCTCAGTATAACTACTTAACCGATTTTTGGGGATACTAATCTTCAGGACCACCATTCTTTTGCTTTTTCAGGAAAATAATATCTTAAACTGGTACGTTTAAACATAATACATCCTATATATGTAGCCGTCCCTCCTCTTTGTTCTACTGTATATTACCTTTAGCTCAAACAGAACACCTCCAGTAATCACTCCTCCAATACTCGATAAAACTCTAGTTTACCCTTACAAACAACTGTTGTTTTGAGGCATATTTTGCTGCATGTTGTGCTGCCAGCTTGTGCTCTGCTCCGGGAGATGCATGTAAGTGATAAGCGATAGGGTATAATTGATATATATTGTGTTGCATGATGTATATTTTGTATATTATGTAATTAATTACTGTGAATTTTGTTTCATAGATAGGTCCAGTTTCTTTATGGTCAAGGAATTGAGGTCCTGAGGAAGCTATTTGTGAAACACGTCAACCTCCTGGCCAGCTTTACAAAGAAACAATATGTGGAGTATATATGTACTAGCCTATCCAACAATCATATGATGTTTTTAAGAGCATGAGCTCTATATTCTTTTTTATATGTAATTGCTTTTGTGATAAAATACCTTTTATGTGAACTTAATGTGGTTTAGTCCTTCTCTGGTACCATTAAAGTCCGTAAGCTCTGGCTGTTTGTTTTTTTACTATATTTATTTTTGATGAGGTTCCAATATTTAAGCCTGTTTTCTATAATGTATATGAAATAAAAATACTCAAAATCTTATATGCAGCATCCTGGTGTACATCCCTAAGCCTTATTTAACATCACATGAACTGTGACAAAATCAATAGCAGGTCCCTTTCACATCCAGAATTAGAAATGAGGAATAATCCACAAACACACGTTTGGGTAGCCCCGCCCTCTCTCCTACCCCATAGGACCCCACTCCCATAAATTTTCAGGCTGAGCCAGAGGCTGCGTTCCATAACTAGTCCACTCATGATACTGGGATGGAACTCCTGCTTCCATGGAGCCCATCAGGAAAGGAAAATTATGGTAAGTATTTGATAGGAAATGTTCAGTTTTACTGACAGGCTCCATGGCAGCATATGTTTGGGAACTAACTAGCCCAAAAAACAAGGATGGGATGCCGAAAAAAGGAAGGTTTCCACCATAGCACTTAGCTAACAAAAACTTTATGGAGAGATACTAACAGTATAAGGAAGCTAGCTACACCCCACAATGAGCCAGAACAACCTTAGTGGAAGACATGTCATCCCCCTACAAATATTCCTGGTATCCTTTCACAGGGAGCCCACGAAGCATACGCATTCCTGGTTGAGTGTGTTGTCACTGATTCTGTAGGAATCAAGCCTAAGTTCTATAAGCCTATTGGCTAGCTGGAATGACCCATCCAGCGATGATTCTGGATGATTTCTCCGTCCCGCTGGTTCTGCTAGAGAGAGTGACAAATATGTCCTAAAACTCTGAGCAAAGCTATAGCATGAGAGCATGCTCGAAGTATCCCAATATCCATGACATGGAAGCAGTTATCCTGGGTGGTTCTGCACATGGGAGGAACAAAACTTTTGTTCTCATAGAATGCCGAAGCCACCTCAGATTGCAACCCAGTATGGATATAAACGCTACCCATACTGGGTAGAATGCCAACAAGGATCCCTCATAGCAAAAAGGCCCAGATCCCCGCAAACCTCCTGACTGAGGAAAAAAGAACCCTTAAACAGGCTGCCTTCATGACTGAACCTTTACTCAAAAAGAGATCCCATCTGGAGCAGCAAACTGCCAAAGGGTTCTAAAGGTACTGATTCTGGCAAACTTCCTGCTGAGAATATAGCCCTTCGAGAGAATGACATCATGGCTTGATCTTTACTCCAACTGGACTGGAGGTGATCCCATCTGGCGCTCTAACTCACCAAAGGATCCTTAATAGCCGAAAGCTTTGATCTTGGCAAACTTCCTGGCTGAAGAGATAGTCCTTAGAGTGCATTTCTTCATATCTCATACTTTACCCAAGCTGGACTGAAAAGAGATCTCATATGGAGCTGACAAGGAAGTCCAAGTAGTAAATCCCATCTAGAGAGTCTTGGCTCTCCTTTGAGTCTCAGATGCAGCCCCCATCAAACTATTGGATTACTAAGGGGTAGTCTACCCATGAGACATCGGATATGGCAGGGACTGCATTGATCTGCCCATTAAGAGAGCTTTAGGTTCAGTTGAAGTCCAAAATGCACCTGAACAGAGGACTGAAGCAAAAGAAAACAAAGCAGTCCAAACTGAACAAGCTTTATTCAAATCCTTTTGTAGGATTTACAGATATTAGCTTGGAGAAAAAACAGCCAAGCCTGACCAGTTTCTTCCTGCATGGATAAGTAATTGGAAGAGATGAACAAGGGTGAACTATTGCACTCTGTGACAGAAGATTTCATCCGAGAGAGAGGACTTCAATCCGATAACCCGATATCAAAGGCAGGAACCAAGGCCTATTTGGCCAATGAGGAATTACTGCAATAATTGCCACAGTCTTTATTGGCAGACCCCCAAAAACTTTATATGGATCAGACTGGAGGGAAAGCATATGGCTTGTGAGACCTTTCCTGATCTGTCACAGCATCCGTACCCAGGGTTGGCCCAGGTCCCCTAAGGATAATCTTTCCAGCTTGTAACAGTAAGGGAATGCAAGCAGATCTAACTCCGACATCTTGTCCAGAGATGAAATCCACTTGGAGGAATCAAAATGTAAGAACCACTTGTTGCCCAATTGGGCCACAGAATATGAATTCTTCTCAGAAGTTTGGAATGTAGAATCAAAAGAAATTATAGAGACATTCTACTCCACCCAGATCACAGTCATCTCTATCTCTTTTCAGTGGACTGACCCTGCAGGTTCTGACTTGCCCCCTGATGTAGGAAACCTCTGTGATGTTATTCAGTCTCACTAGAGACTAAAAACCCAGCTGTCAGGTGACAAAAGGCAAAGGGAGCATAAAAGAGCTGGCCAGAAAAACAGAATGTTCAAAACAACTTCCCAACCAGGGTGTTCTACTGGCAAAACAAATTCCCGATCGGGGAGTCCCACTGGAAATAACTCAGCAGCACAGAAGATTTATAACTGTGTCAGCAAGCAAGACTTCATCTTCCTGTTTGAAAAACATGAATAGCTGGGTGCATGATCAACATTGGAAAAAAAAAACCCTTTCAGGACAGGAAGCCATTTCTATTGAGCACACCTCAATATAGGGATGGGAGAGACCATGGTCCTGATCATCAGGTATTGAGACGCTGACAGGTGAAGAGAGGAAAGCCAGGATTACCCAGCGTCATACCACCAGTATGCTTTAGTGGCGAAAAAAAAGTGTCCTGAATCGTGATAAATTAAGCTCTCAGATACAAAAGGGGATTTGTGTAGGAGTCACATGACCCTTTTTGAAAGACTAGCCAGCAAATCTCTTGTAGGGTTATGAGAACTCCCTCTGTATTCTTGACAGGGATTCCTGTCTATAGGAGGAGTGGATTGAGAACCCAACCAGCAGACATGTATGCTGCATAACGTCTTGACCCAAGTAGAAACAGAGGTATGTCAGGGAGAAGACAGCTCTGGGAGTTGGAAATAGGCATTCCTCCTAGCAGTAATAATACTCTCTTAAAATCACATCTGCTAGAATTGGAATTGCCGTCCCTAGAGATGGTAAGATCAACGTTGGCTAGCAGAACTTGTCTATTGTTGCTGGCGCAAAGGATTCCTCCCAGTTCACAGTGGCGCTGCTATGGGGGTAGGGGGGTGGGGGTTTTGCAGAACGCACCCGGGTGACACCCTGCCAGAGGGGTGACACCATCCCGAGGGCGGCGAGGGGGAGGCAGAGCTTTTGTTTAAACAGAATGCCTGCGGCACTAGCCCTGTATGTGCTTTCCTCTCAGGCTCTCACTGCTGTCACTTCTGAATACAGAAGCCTGTATTTAGAAGCAACAGCGCAACTATCCGGAAGGCACAGCTGACCCTCGATACTGAATCCTCCCCTGATTGATGAGCCGGTGTGATGTGTAGGGGCAGGGCCGCCGACATGGGGGGACCCCCAGCCCTCTTGTCCCGAACCTGGGCACTGCAGAGGGAGCGGAGGCAGAGAGGGGACTCCCAAATTATGGGTACAGATGCAGAGTGTGCGCGGGGGGGGAATGCAGAAAGGAAACTATTTAACCACTTTCAGGAGTATTCTGCACCCGGCCAGCCCTGGCGGATTGATATCAAACAGAGCGGGACTTTAATGTATTCGTCTGGACATGCAGCTGCAGAATACTCTAGAAAGTGGTTAAATTGTTTTCTTCCTGCTCCTTGTCCCAGCTGCCCAACTCAGTGCCCAGAAGGAAGTAATAGGAGCAGAAGTTTTAGAGGAGCTCAGCTTCTGGATGGTCCTGGAGCCCCCAGCTCCAGACGACCCCCCCCCCAGGAGAAGCACTGCACAATGCAGTGGAGATGGCGGCGGCAGCACCAGATAGCCAATTGAAAAATCGGCTTGGGTGAAGACACCACTGGATTCCTGGACAGGTAAGTGCCCTAATATTAAAAGTCAGCAGCTCAAATCCATGAAAATAGGTAAAGCACCAGGTCCGGATGGCTATACAGTCCAATACTACAAGACTTTCTTATCGGTATTAGGCCCACGACTTGTGACATTTTTCAACACACTAAGGACGAGCTCTAACTTCCCTAACGAAACTCTCAAAGCCCATATTTCTTTAATCCACAAGGAGGGGAAAGATCCATGCTCATGTGGGAGCTATCGTCCCATATCTCTTTTAAATGTCGACCTTAAATTATTCTCTAAAATCATAGCAACTAGATTAGCAACACATCTCAAGTCCCTGATCCACCTAGATCAAGTGGGATTTATCCCTACCAGAGAGGCCAGGGATAATACCATTAAGGTCCTTAACCTTGTCCACGTAGCAAAGACTAGAAAAATTCCCAGCATTTTTGTTAGTACCGACGCGGAAAAGGCCTTTGACAGGGTGCACTGGAACTATATGTTCTCGGTGCTCCGTCAGGTCGGCCTAGGAGACAGAATGATGAAATGGATTGGTAGCATCTACTCGATACCATCAGCACAAGTGAAGGTCAATGGTATACTCTCATGCCCCTTTCCCATTAGGAATGGCACGAGACAAGGGTGCCCTTTGTCTCCACTGCTCTTTGCCCTCTCCCTTGAGCCCTTCCTATGCAGGATCAAGTCGCACCCGGACATAACAGGACTTCAAGTAGGTAACACGCACTGCAAAATCTCAGCTTACGCCGATGATCTTTTGTTTTCACTAACAAACCCTAAAATTTCTCTCCCCAATCTAATGCGTGAGTTTAAAACATATGGGGAAATCTCAAATTTAAAAATAAACTTCACTAAATCGGAAGCTATGGGTGTTTCTGTCCCCCCCAGCATACTGACTGACCTCCAGTCAAACTTTAAATTTAAATGGACCTCATCAGCACTAAAGTATTTGGGCACGCTTATCCCCCCAGATGTAACAAGAACATTTGATCTAAACTTTCCTCCACTATTGTCAAAGACCCGGGCATTGTTAGATAGATGGCATTCAGGCTTCCGCTCCTGGTTCGGGAGATGCAATTTGCTTAAAATGAGTATTTTATCGAAATTCATTTATCTTATTCAAGCCTTACCAATTCATATCCCGCCCTCTTTCTTTAAACAGACCCACGCACTCTTTACCAGATTCATATGGGCACACAAAAGACCTTGCTTACGCCGCCTACAGCTAACCCTACCCAAATATGAGGGATTGGCAATGCCCGATATTCGCTTGTACTACATGGCCTCGCACCTGGGTCGTATACTCGACTGGAGGAGAAATAGTACTTCCAAACTATGGATAAAACTTGAACAATCACAGTCGGGTGTACCTCTTGGGGGGGCGCTGTGGTGTGTTGGCGATCTCCCAAGCACTCTGAAAACCCACCCTCTTATAGGAACCATCCTGAGGAATAGCCACCAAATCACCTTCCACACATCTCTCACATCAAAGACCTCACCCCTATTTCCTATTTTGGGCAACCCAAAATTTGAACCAGTTATGGAAGCAGTGGAACTAATGTCTCTTAGAGAGACAGGGAGGGATTGCGCAATTAAATTTATTAGCGGTGGGAGATGGCCGACTCTAGCAGAACTCTCTAACCCAACGGGTATGTACCGTCTCACTTTTTGGAAAGCACTGCAACTACACCACTTTCTCCACTCACTTCCAGACCCGCATAACTTCACTCGAGACCTAACATCATTTGAGGCACTCTGTTCGGAGGACACCCCATTGGCCCACATTTTATCACAAACGTACTCCTTACTAAATACACCAACGACGCAACCGCATTTGACTTGTCTTGCCAGTTGGGAAAAAGATCTACACTGTACTTTTTCACCCTCACAAAGGGCTCGGATCATTACCCTCTCCCTCAAATCCTCGCTTTGCGCTAAGATACAAGAATCCAACTTTAAACTGCTCACTAGGTGGTACATGACACCATCTAGACTAAAAAAATGCTTCCCGGACTCCTCCGGGTTGTGCTGGCGATGTAAAGAGGAGGGGGGAACTCTGATCCATGTCTTTTGGACATGCCCTAAGATACAGCCCTTCTGGGGTGAAGTTAGGCGAATTACACAAAAATTCACTGAGTGCCAGAAGACCCCGCCTTTTTCCTTCTCCACCTCTCCTCGGTACTCATTAAGACATATAAAAAATCACTTGTGCGACATCTACTCAATGCAGCGAAGGGGTGCATCCCCATTTTTTGGAAGCAGACTCTCCCTCCCCCTATAAAACTCTGGCTCCAGGGAGTAGAGGAAATTAGGCGGATGGAGGACTTGGTTTTGACAGAGCAACATAAGCAAGAGACGTTTAAACAGACTTGGGACAATTGGAATATGTTCATATTCTCGGATGAGGGTCAGCGACTCTTGAGCTGAATCGGTGGGCCTCGTCTTTTTAGCCAGATATTGTGAGTGGACCTATCTACCGTCATGTCTCCCCCCCCCCCCCCTCCCTTTTCTTCCCCTTATTTTTTTTGTTCTCTCCCACCCCCCACTTCTCCCCCCCCTACACATTTCTCCTTTTTCTCTCTTCCTATATCTTCTTGCTACCCTTTGGATACTTTTGTTTCTTCTTAGAGTAAAATGGAAATTGGGTGCGGACCACCATAAATAGATAACTTTAATCCTAATACGAGTTGAGAACTACCACAGAATGTACCTTAACGGTAGACAAGACATTTGTTTATGAACCTTATGTTTTGTAAGCCTGCTTGGCGCTAGAATGCATATATTTCTTCTACAAACCACAATTGTAACATGGTTTTTCTCAGTATATTTGTTTGTATCGGTGAGATCTCCGCCCATGTTTGGAGGTTAATAAACTTTATATTTGAAAAAAAAAAGTCAGCAGCTACTGTATTTGTAGCTGGTGACTTTTATTTTTTTCTGAAGGAATCTGGAGCTCCGCTTTAAGTTGATTTATTTTAATAAGTCTCTCTAAATAACATTAGATGCTGCAGTAGTAACCACATGGTTGTAGTGACACATCTCAGGGGCAATATTGCTGTGGATTAGTGCATGCTTGTGTCATCCACTGAAATGTGATCTACAGTGGATCACTGTTCAGAGGGTATTTGCCAGGTGGTGGGGAAGAAATATTTTGCCTCCTCACCTCTTGATTAATCCCTAAAAACCTGCACCACCTCACTGCAACAGATCCTATCCTAACCAGATCCCCCCATACCATTCTCTGCTATCAAAGACAGATCCAACCCTCTTCATAGACATTCCATACTCTATATATTGCTGTGCTCTGACCTCATACAGATCTCTATATATTGCACTGTCAGCTGTCCCAAGGGCAGGGTTTAATTTGGCAGTGTTATACAGGAAAAAAAATTATTGGGGAGTGGGGGGATTGATACTATATTTTGCCACACCAGGTGACACGAACCCTAGTGACGTCACTGCCGGTACAGTCAGAGGCTTGAGTCTGATTGTCCAACATGGCTTATCCTGAGGGTCCAACCATCCGAGACCAAAGTTGTATCTTCCTATCAGAAAAGCAGCAACCAAGTACCCATAAGATATGTATGGGTGGCACAATCTAAAAAAGACCAGTAAGCAATCTCTCCTTCAGAAGTTGGGCTCTTTGCTGACTGCTTGATTGAGGACTCTCTTTCTCTCTTCGATTCTTTCTGGACTCTAAGCCGAAACTGCAAGAGCAAACCTCTTTGGAGTTAGACACCGACTCTTGAACTGCAGTCTTCTTTTATTTAGCAGGCATTTACTCTGAGGCAGGAGGACAGACTAAATGCAGCTCCTAGATATCAAATGAAGCTAGCTCTTGAAGGGGACTGTTTAGACTCTCGCAATGCAGACAAAATTGTCCCACTTGTAGAATTATTCCCAGCTCTTTGCTATCAAATGAGGCTAGCCATTGAATGGGACAGTTTAAATGGTTGCATTGCACACTAGATTGTCCCACTTGTCAGAATTATTCTTTATGATAGAATTAATATTCTTCATTCCAACTTCCATTGCAGTGGAAGAGAGGCAGAGGTTAAGGCAGGTTTCAAGCTGCAACTGCAGACAGATAAACTCCTTAAGGACAAGTCCAACACATAAAGTTACCACTAGAAGACCCTACAACCCAAGGACACACCCAATCATCGTGATTGAGTATACTCCCGAAGGACACAGCATCCTTCACCACTCCATATATACAGCTAAGCTCATGAAGGCAACGGCAACCAGACAGGTGACTAATTATGCTGGAAAACGTCTTCCTGAAGTGCCTAATCTGCTATCCTGCAGTGCAGGTAGAAGTTTCCTGATTGGAGTTTGAACCGAGAAACCCAGTACTGCAAGGTGCTGACCACTAAGACATTTTGCTGTTCTGTCCTTCTGTTCAATCTGCACCCCTATTGAAGAATGAGCTTCTAGTTTAAACATCATAGGGGAATAAAGGCAATGCTCTTTTTTGGAAGTGCTAAAATACTTTCATTGCCAGTACCTCTGCCATTTTAGGCACCCTAACAGCCTTACGAATAGGGAGGTACAAAAACCTGCTAAAAAGATCATCCTCATCCGCCTCTTCCTTTTAGGAATTGTTTGAAGAGGGTTAAACTGGCCAGTTGACTGGTCCTGCAAGCAAAAGGCTTGACATGGTCAAAGTAGGGAATCCCTGCACAGGGAGAGTTGTAACAGACTGATTTAGGGTGTCCTGACTACCCGTGGCAACCTGTTGGTCGCTGTCATCTTCCTCCCTGGATGCCTGAACAAAGCAGGAAATTCATACAGGGTTTTGCCTGCCAAACAGAAGCACCAAAGGCCCAGTTTACGGTGTGCATAATACATGCAGTTCTGGAGAGGCGTAATAGCAATTGTCCATTAGTCAGCTTCCCATAAACCAGCTTTAAGGCTGACAATCCAGGGAACAGTATCAGTAAAGAAGACACTCCCCCCTCCAGCTATAACCTGCATAGAGCAGTCATAGCATACAGGAATTAGACTGTGGCTGCTAACTAACATAAGTCTAAGGGAGAACGCCACATTGTTAAGGAAAAATAAATATTATAACATTTACAATTGTCCAAAAAAGACAATGTAACAGTCATTTCTGTCTGCTAGGAGAGAAAAAACCCTAATGCCGTGTACACACGACCGGACTTTCCATCAGAATAAACTCTGACGGTCTTTCCGACAGAGTTCCGATGGAGTTCCGCTGAAACGGACTTGCCTACACACGATCACACCAAAGTTCTTTCATTTAGAACGTGATAACGTACGACGGGACTAGAAAGGGAAGTTCAATAGCCAATAGCTGCCCTTGCTTCGTTTTTGGTCCATCGGAATAGCATAAAGATGACCGGTTTTCCCGATAGGAATTGATTCCATCGGAAAGATTTAAAACGTACTATTTCTAGGTCCGTCAGAATTTTGGAAAAAAAAAGTTCGCTGAAGCCCACACATGATCAGATTATCCGTTGAAATGATTCTGTCTGACCTTTTCTGACGGAAAGTCCGGTCTTGTGTACGCGGCATTAGGGGTTAACTACTGCTAAAGGAATACTGACACTGCAGACTTCTCACATCAGAGCACCACCACCACAGGTGTTTCATTGAACAGAAAGCAAATCTCCCTCCTTCTTATGACTTTCCATACAGTTATAAAGTGATCCCACAAGTGCAGAGAACTTCAATGTCTCACAAAACAGTTATAGCCATTTTCCCCAGATTTCACATTCTCTTGTCACAGGTGTTAACTCACACAGGGTGTACCTTCCTCTCACACAAGGCAGATCCTCCATAGGCCCGGAGGCCGTTCTAAACCAAGCAATGGCCCCGCTAGGTGAAGGTCAAGGGGGATCAAGGTTTCTCTGTTTGCTCCCAGGTGTCCTCACTCACCACCCTGGCAATTCAGCCCTGCAGAGGGCTCTCTATTGCACATCTAGCACAGTACTACATTTTTGCTGATCACGGGTATCCTGCTCCCATACCCTAAATGCACTGGGCCTCACTTAAAGCTGGCATATAAAGGGGAACTATCTCTACCCATTAAATCAATACAGGAGGGATAACAATTAAAGAGCACTAACACTTGCCAAGACACAGACCACTTATGCCCCGTACACATGATCGGACTTTCCGACAACAAAACCGTGGGTTTTTGTTCGAAGGATGTTGGCTCCAACTTGTCTTGCATACACACAGTCACACAAATGTTGGCCAACAATTACGAATGTAGTGGCGTACAAGACGTACGTGATATCTCCATTGCAAATGCTAGTTATATCTCCGGCTCGTACTTGATTCCGAGCATGCGTGGACTTTTGTCCTACGGACTTGTGTACACATGATCGGAAAGTCCGACAACAGACATTTGTTGGCGGAAAATTTTAGAACCTGCTAGCCAACATTTGTTGGCGGAAAGTCCAACAACAAATGTTCGATGGAGCATACACACGGTCAGACTTTCCGCCAACAAGCTCACATCCAACATTTGTTGTCGGAAAATCCAATCGTGTGTATGGGGCATAAGTGTTAGAGCAAGAAAAACAACCTGTGCCAAACTCCTGCCAGTGAAAGGTAATGAACCCCGAAAAGGGTTCCTGAGAGCAGATGACCTTCTTAGATCTTTTACAAAAAACCTTTGAATTTTTTTTGTTTGGTTTATACCTAAGGAATCCCAGGTTCCTGACAGCCTTTTCACTAGCATGCTGACTAAAGCTTGGCTTTGAATTCCTAAAACAGGGTTGTGTCATAGTGTCCTCCCTATGCCTTGCCTACTTTCTAGTTAGTCATTCAGAATGTTGTTTGAATGATATACTGTATGTCATACAGGGATCAAGCTCTCGGAAGCTTAAACCATTCTTAATGTGTTGCCTTAGGATGAAAATAATGCCTGCATTTAAAGGTGCCACTGGTATAAACAAGCCTAGAGGTTTCTATTGCATATTAAATGGATTTATTGGAGAAATGCCAAACAATATTGCTGGTCCTTGATAAAATGTTATGTGTGATTCAAATGTAATGGGACATAAGGTTTTCATTGAGGAACAGTGATGAAAAAGACCAGAGACAACTAAAGATTGAGTTCAGTAAGATGTATTTAATAAAGGTGGATAAAAAAAAAACCCAGTGAATGCCTTGACACAGTATGTTTACTGTATGTTTACTGTTGTAGTGGAGTGCTCATTTACTCACCATGCTCAGATGCAGATACAGGCTCCTTTAACTCAATTTCCCACTCCCTGACATGGGTCACTTACCTCAGGGAGTGTAAATTCCTCAGCTTCTCTCCTTCAGAAGTTTAGAGAGGCCACACCAGTTGGGCCAGAAATAGCTGGGCAAGTGATCTGCAGCCAGGTGAGAGGTCATTAACTGTCAGAACCATCGTTCTGCAAGCCAGATTAGAACCTAATAGCAAGCAGCTTCTCCAGAAGATTCTGTTGCTGTGGGGAACACTTCCCTGATTGCCTACAAAGTACCCCAGCTCCAGTGGGGTGGTCCATTGTCCTTGGATCCCTCCAGCTGTTCACCTGTGCTAGCACAGCTACCAAGGACTTCACTGGACGCTGTTTATGACGATAACCCCAAGTGGCTGTTAGTGTTCTGAAAGTGCAAGTGAATGGCTGTAAATGTCCATATTCTTGTAACCGCCAATGTTTCTTTGCATTGGCACTTACCCAGCCATGGTGGTCCGTCATATTTCCTGAAATCAAAACTTCAGGAAATACGTTATATGCACATGCATGGGTAAATGCCAATGCACAGAAGCTTTGGGGTTTACAAGAATGCAGATGTGTACAGTCATTTACTTGTATGGCAGGCTGTACTCAGCATATGCAGCTTCACCAGTGTGGGAAAGTGTCCATGTGCATGAATCCTTTTAGAGACTATGCTATGCAATCACGTTACCCTGATTGAATCACACAAATATTACTGTGAAGAGTCCATGTTTTTGATTATTCTGAGGTGTATGCATGTTTTTTCCATCCTGAAGCTGTTTTGCATTATTTTCTTCTAACTTTGCACCTGTAAATTACAGTTGTATCCTGCTCCTAGAATATGCATACTAAGAGCTTGTTCAGAGTGGCAACAGTGGAGTGCTAAAAATAGGTAGTTGAGCCATAGTTTTACCTCCCTCGTAGTCCAACCAGTGGCCGAAGGGGGTTGTATGGATGATACATTTAGAGGGCAGTACCACTGGCAAACTTGCCCCACTCAAGTGAATGTGGCCGCTCCACTACCGATGCAGTGGCATGAAACTTTTCATGGTCAGAACAGGCAGTAAGCCGCCTTTCAACTGATTTTCAGAGGGGCATCAGGGGGCAGCATATTTTCTCTTGCTGACTCTAAGCTAAGTGTTACCAAACCCAGGACCCTGCATTCACTATATCTGGTTTCCCAAAGTACACAGAACATGGAAATGCAATTATTATAGTATATATAAACTTTTTAAATCAGCAGTAAATATAAATCAGAAGTTAGAGCAGTCTTGTGACTTCTATCAGTGTCTGGTTAAAGCTTGTAGGAGGAGTTTTCATTCTTCCATGATTGTCCTATGAGGTTTCAGGACACCTGACCCTCTGTCTGAACAGTGCTAATTGGCCCTGTGCTGATCACATGCTCTCTCCCAAGAAAAAAAAAAATTCCCTAGCAATACACACCAAACTGAACATGTGCAGCTTGCCCCCATGGCTCTGTTCTATCAGCAGATAGCTTGGGGACAGTGGAAAAAGAGGATGATCAGAGAAGATTCAAACACCCTTTTTACACAATGCAGAGGATTAACCCCTTAGGTTCCACAGTGAGTATAACAAGCATGCTTTACTGCATGTACAAACTGATTTTACTGTGGGTTTAGTAACACTTTAAGCAGTTTCTTGGATTTCCATATCTCTATATTCCTGCCTGTTGCAATACGATTGTTTGTCATCTTCTCTCTTCCTCTCTAAAGCCATTTACAAAGTAGGTTCCCCAATAGAAGTAAAAAAATAATAATAGTTCTGCTCACATGGCAAAAAACTAAAAATCCTTGACAATGGACCTCCATGTGGCATTTAGTTAGTTATATTAAAATGCTGCATACACAGCCAAAAGAAACATGACACAAGCAAATCAAGGAGGTCACCACTGCAGAGCCGGCCTTCTAAAAATACTAGTTATCTGTCATGCTCATTCTCTTGCTTTAATACCCCAGATCATTTAGAACTCTCAGAACAAGGACTTTTTGGATCTATATAGTAATTCTGTTTTTTTTTTTCCAAAGAAGATCAACAATGGGAACTGTATATTTCTCTAATGAAAGGATTACTTTAGGTAGGTCTCTAGGGTTGAGTGTGTGTTTCATTCAAGTGGCCCTTGACCAGGATATCTGCACTGTTTTCCAAATCCGCTGCCCAAGATTAAAAAAAAAAAAAAAAAAAAGGTAAGTAAAGTGAAGGTAAAGGTAAAGGTAAAGTGAAAACCTTTTCTGTGCATGACAATGCAGAGATGTGTTTAGATGGCTAGTTTTTCAGCACCACTAGATGTCACTTGTGGATAGCATACGGTGTTACCTCAGCAGACAGTTAATTACAGACTACAGACAAAAAAATGTAACAACCTGCCAAAAATAGTTGGGCAGGTCACAGTGCTTTTTTTTCTCTTTGCAGAGGTTTATCTGCCTGCAGATAGGTTTTATATATTTGAATTTCTAAAATCTGCCTGCTAAGTGAATGTGTGACCTGCCAACACTATGTCACTGTCACAGTGACCAGCTGTCTCAGTTGTCATTTACCTGTTCAGAACTGATTAAACAAACAAGGATTGCAGCGGTTAAAAGCCAGTAACAGTTTTCCGTGCTGTTATTCATCTATATCATAATAAAATTTCTAAATACACATAAGAAACATGCCATACATTGTATTTAGAGGCATTTATCAGTGGGGAAGGAATTTTCTGTTGCTTGTCTGTTTTTTGCAGAGATAGAAGGAGTATAATGTTTTGTCTGCTGTATACATAATTGTGCAATTCATTGAAATATACAGTGCTGTGCAAAAGTTTTCGGTAGGTGTGCAAAAATGTACCGACCGGCCACTGTATATATACGTCATTACTTTGAAGATGGATATCTCAGTAACGGCAGCAGCTGCTGCCACAACTGAGGTATCCATCTTTAGGGCCGGCGTTTCTGTACACGATAATGGTGGTGGCGGGTTCGGCGCAAAATCACCGCTATCAGCGGCGGGAGAGGTGCCACCCCCCCTCCGGAGGCGATCGGGTCCTCTCACTTCTTAGGTATGGAGACGAGTGAGGCTAAGATGGCCCCCACCCGTCTCCATACCATAGGACGGCGGAAGCGACGTCATTACGTCAGCTCTGCCCATTTGTCTTAAAGGCACAATTTTTTTTGTGTCATTTTTTCAAACGACTTTTTTTTTTTTTCATTAAAGTCTAAATATGAGATCTGAGGACTTTTTGACCCCAGATCTCATATTTAAGAGGACCTGTCATGCTTTTTTCTATTACAAGGGATGTTTACATTCCTTGTAATAGGAATAAAAGTGATCCATTTTTTTTTTTTTTTTTTAAACTGAAAAAATAAATAAAAGAAAGTAAAATAAATAAGAAAAAAAAAAATTCTTTTAAAGCGCCCTGTCTGGACGAGCTCGCGCACAGAAGCGAACACATACGTGAGTAGCGCCCGCATATGAAAACGGTGGTCAAACCACACATGTGAGGTGTCGCCGCGACTGGTAGAGCGAGAGCAATAATTCTAGCCCTAGACCTCCTCTGTAACGCAAAACATGCAACCTGTAGAATTTTTTAAACGTCGCCTATGGAGATTTTTAAGGGTAAAAGTTTGACGCCATTCCACGAGCGGGCGCAATTTTGAAGCGTGACATGTTGGGTATCAATTTACTTGGCGTAACAATAAATTTCACAATATAAAAAAAAATGGGCTAACGTTACTGTTGTCTTATTTTTTTATTCAAAAAAGTGAATTTTTTCCAAAAAAAGTGCACTTTTAAGACCGCTGCGCAAATACGGTGCAAAAAAAAGGATTGCAATGACCGCCATTTTATTCTCTAGGGTGTTAGAAAAAAAACAATATATAATGTTTGGGGGTTCTAAGTAATTTTCTACCAAAAAAATCTGTTTTAAACATGTAAACACCTAAGATCCAAAAAGAGGCTGGTCCTTAAGTGGTTAAGAATGTGTTCAGAAATAGAAGTGTTAATAGTTTTTTTTTAATCAATTGACAGAATGGAAAGTAAATGAACAGAAGACAATGCAAATTAAAGCAGAGTTCCAGCTTTTTTTTTTTTCAAAAAAACACCCCTGCGATGTTCACAGCTAATATTATACATAATGGATTTAGCAATATATGTAGATTTTCTGATTAAGTTTCTTTTTTAAAAACTCACTCTGTCCTCTTCAGTAAAGGGCATCTGAAGCTCACTTGTTGCTCCTTCCGGGATACGGAACTGCTGGCTACCCAGCATGCACCTCTCGATCTCGCGCAAGCGCTTATCGTACAACTTGTGGCACAATGCCAACAGCGGAGGTTGCCCATTGACTCCTAGGATTGATGACACTCATATTCCAGAAGCCAATGGGCGGGCAGAAATGACGTACCTCGCCGTGGTACAGTGATCATGAACGCAGGGGTGAAAACTTTAAAAAGTGGGTGGAACTCCACTTTAAATCAATATTTGGTGTGACCACCCTTCAGCATCAATTCTTCTAGGTACACTTGCACACAGTTTTTGAAGGAACTTGGCAGGTAGGTTGTTCCAAACATCTTGGAGAACTAACCACAGATCTTCTGTAGATGTAGGCTACCTCAAATCATTCTGTCTCTTCATGTAATCCCAGACAGACTTGATGATGACTGGATCAGGGCTCTGTGGGAGCCAAACCATAACTTCCAGGACTCATCTTTAGCTGAAGATAGTTCTTAACGACATGGCTGTTTATTTGGGGTCCATGTCCTCCTGCAACACTGTACCCAAACTACATTTTTTTATCATTTTGTTCAGCCAAATACAGCTTTCTTTGGTGGTATTTAATCACCACTGGGTTTTTGTTGATAAATAAACGAAAAAAGACTGACTTTTTTTTATTTAAATGTGTGTAGCGCCACCCTCAAAAAAAACGCTTTAATAAATTTGGGTTCCCTGATCTCCGCCTCAACCCCAAGAATGACTTCAGCCTCTCTGACACATATGGTTTAAATAAATTACTGCAAACACATTTAAAGACACATGTGGAAAATACTGTTATCCTGGCTGTGGATTATCACCAAAAACAGACACACACCTGGTAGTTATAAACAAATTGAATATATTATCCTGGTTTAAAGCATATGGAAGCTTGCAACACTGTTAAACCTTTCTGCAAAGAATGAATACATTGGAAAAGACAACCTTCAATACTTAGCAATTGTAATTTTAGAAAAGGGCAGTAATCTATATGCCCATAACACAGACGCTGAGAGGGAGGAGAGAAGATCTATCAACTTCTCAGCTCCTTCTGGGCCACAAACACCATTGAAAGTAACAATACAAAAAGAAGAAATGGGTTAACAGGTGCAGTTAGCACTGTTCTGTAACGTTGCAGGTCCTGAGTTGAAGGGTACTAGTGTCTTCTGCTAGAAAACGTTGGGGCCCTTTGTAAAGAGAGTAGGTTTAATCAATCAAAAGTGAGACAGTAATCCTCTGGGAAATCCTGTTAGGTAGTGGTTTGTAAGAACAGCATGGCTAAAAGTGGCAGCTCCAAACAAGCATCCTCTGACAGTAGAAAGGGGAATTGGTGTGTGCGTGCAGTGTCTGTACTGTGCTAAGAAAGATGTTGAGTTTACACCCGCTTACCAATCCTCTGGGTGCTGACACAACGGAAGTCCCAAATTGTGGTTCAGGCTCCTGGCAATGTTGTAAGGTACTAGATCACCTCCTGTCGGCCGATCAAGATGGCTGGTAGCTGAACTGGCAGGGCGATGGGACAACAACCAACAGGACACCTGGATGGGTCTTGTGATCCCCAAAGCGGTGTGTGGGTTGTCTCCGCTGGGCTAGATGGTGCTGAGTTGCTGAGCAGGGTCCCTGGGCTGAATGGTGGAGGACCATGTGGATGACATTGTTCCTGGCTCCTTTATCCTCAGTCTCTTGGCAGCAGTCACGGGAGAAGTGTGTCTCTCTCTCTCTCAGATGCTGGTAGACAGTGTGGCTCTATCTCTCTTAGGTGGAGTTCCACCACACAGTCCTGTCACCTCACTACTCCTGTCCTCTATCCCCTCTCCTCATGGTAACTTTCCCCGGTAGTCTCAAGAGAAACGTGGCTTTCTCTCCCTCTGTTGGTTCACACAGTCCCTGGTGTCAGTGTGTGTCTCTCCCCTCAATCAGATGCTGGTACCTCAGACCGCTCTCCTCACTCTCCTCAGACAGCCCTCCTCAGATCTTCTGTCAGCACTGTCTCTGTAGTGCTGTGTGGAAAACCTGTCTCTCTCTCTTTAAATCATCTCAGCACTTCCCTCTCTTCAGTCTCCTGTCAGCACTCTCCTTGTAGTGCTGTATGGAAAACCTGTCTCTTTTTCTTTTCTCTCACCTCAGTACTTCCCTCTCCTCATTTACCTCAGCACTTCCTGAAAACTCCCCTTTTTCCCCAGTGTGCTTTGTGTCTCTGGGTTTTCTGGAAGGACAAGTCAGCATCTCTCTGTCTCCATCTTGTGGCCAAAAGGACAAATTTCATTACAACATGCCTGCTACACGTGTTTTTCTTTGTTTCAGTTAAAATTTTGCAAATAAATAAATGTTCTTCATAAATTTAGCCCTAAATTTATTCTGCTACATTTCTTTGACGAAAATAACCCAAATCATTGTAAATTATTTAGTATATATAGGAAAGTTATAGAGTCCACAAACTATGGTATACTGTATATCAAAAATATATATTTTTTTTTTACATACTGTCACCAGTGCAGTACAATGTCATCAATGTCATCATGTAACTGGTGTGTCGGTGACCAGGGACACTGAAAAAAAAAAACGTTATAATTCATTTATTTTCTATTCCACTTTTTTTTTACATTTTATAATTAACATAGTGTGGCCAGAGCCAAATAATGTTACCATAGTAACATTGTACTGCTCTGTGGAAGTGATCAAGATTTTCTTTTTTACACATTATGTTTGCTTATAGCACTGTAGTTAATTGCTATAATGCAAGCATTTTACTGAATGAAACTAACTCATTCATTCAGTCTGTTTTGTTATGATTAACGGTGATTGGTCAAAGCTAATCACATGGTACAGATGGGCTGTGATTGGCCCAAACACATTTGTACACATTGGATGCTTGAAAGGAAGCATGGTAGTCACATAGTACCAGCAGTAAGCTGGTACTCGGGTCGGTCATCGGCTGTGTCCCGTGGACATGGCCGATGACAGATACCACTGCTGTGCTGCCCCGCACCCATATGCTTGGCGCATTCTGACAGGATTTCATATGTCATCCAGTCAGGATGGGAAAGCACCCGCCCGGCTGTCATTTTGCTATAGGCCGGGCGGCAAGTGGTGCAAACAGCTAAAAACACTGTAAAAATATTCATATGTGAACTGGGCTGTTTTACTTGCCAATGTATTTGCAATTCTGTTCATCAATAAAGCAAATTCACTACTATGCTTTCTTGTGTCACCTAACCCCTCACTGGACTATGTATATAAAAATATAACTTTTTATTCAAAACAATGCCTTCATTGACGTATTTATCAAAAAATTACTTATGATAGTATGCAATCTTAGATACAGCCAGGTCCATAAATATTGGGACATTGACACAGTTCTAATCTTTTTGGCTCTATACACCACCACAATGGATTTGAAATGAAACAAACAAGATGTGCTTTAACTGCAGACTTTCAACTTTAATTGGAGGGTATTTACATCCAAATCAGGTGAATGGTATAGGAATTTCTCACTTTTTAAGGGACCAAAAGTAATGGGACAATTGGCTGCTCAGCTGTTCCATGGCCAGGTGTGTGTGTTATTCCCTCATTATCCCATTTACAAGGAGCAGATAAAAGGTCACGTGTGCTATTTGCATTTGGAATCTGTTGCCGTCAACAGAGAGATCCAAAAGAGCTGTCACTATCAGTGAAGCAAGCCATCATTAGGCTGAAAAAACAAAACAAACCCATCAGAGAGATAGCAAAAACATTAGTTGTGGCCAAATCAACTGTTTGGAACATCCTTAAAAAGAAAGAAAACACTGGTGAGCTCAGCAACACCAAAAGGCCCAGAAGACCACGGAAAACAACTGCGGTGGATGACCGAAGAATTCTTTCCCTGGTGAAGAAAACACCCTTCACAACAGTTGGCCAGATAAAGAACACTGCAGGAGATAGGTGTATGTGTGTCAAAGTCAATGATCAAGAGAAGACTTCACCAGAGTGAATACAGAGGGTTCACCACAAGATGTAAACCAACAAAGACAGGAAGGCCAGATTAGAGTTTGCCAAACAACATCTAAAAAAGCCTTCTCAGTTCTGGAACAACATCCTATGGACAGATGAGACCAAGATCAACTTCTACCAGAGTGATGGGAAGAGAAGAGTATGGAGAAGGAAAGGAACTGCTCATGATCCAAAGCATACCACCTCATCAGTGATGCATGGTGGTGGTAGTGTCATGGCTTGGGCATGTATGGCTGCCAGTGGAACTAGTTCTCTTGTATTTATTGATGATGTGACTGCTAACAAAAGCAGCAGGATGAATTCTAAAGTGTGTCGGGCAATATTATCTGCTCATATTCAGCAAAATGCTTCAGAACTCATTGGACGGCGCTTCACAGTGCAGATGGACAATGACCCGAAGCATACTGCGAAAGCAACCAAAGAGTTTTTTAAGGGAAAGAAGTGGAATGTTATGCAATGGCCAAGTCAATCACCTGACCTGAATCCGATTGAGCATGCATTTCACTTGCTGAAGACAAAACTGAAGGGAAAATACCCCAAGAACAAGCAGGAACTGAAGACAGTTGCAGTAGAGGCCTGGCAGAGCATCACCAGGGATGAAACCCAGCGTCTGGTGATGTCTATGCGTTCCAGACTTCAGGCTGTAATTGACTGCAAAGGATTTGCAACCAAGTATTAAAAAGTGAAAGTTTGATGGATGATTGTTAATCTGTCCCATTACTTTTGGTCCCTTAAAAAGTGGGAGGCACATATACAAACTGTTGTAATTCCTACACTGTTCACCTGATTTGGATGTAAATACCCTCAAATTAAAGCTGAAAGTCTGCAGTTAAAGCACATCTTGTTTGTTTCATTTCAAATCCACTGTGGTGGTGTATAGAGCCAAAAAGATTAGAATTGTGTTGATGTCCCAATATTTATGGACCTGACTGTATATTTCATAAAAACACATACATTTTCTATTCATCTATGGATTTTCCTTGGTTGACCGATTTACTCTGCCAGACAGATACAGCTTTCTCTACATGTTTCATGAAGAGGAGAGCATAACTAGAATAAGGTATCTATGAAAACGTATCTATAAATACAGCATATATTATATATAAATTATGATCCAATACAAAGATAACAATCCATCATCACATCACTTATACACACATACTGTATATATAAATATATATTTGGATATCTTTATCTTTTTTTCTGATTTGTTAATAAATAATATTACATTAAATCCAAGAGTGATGTGATGATGGATTGATATTGTTGTACTTGATCATAATTCTATGTATAAATTTTATATTTAGAGATACAGTATGTTACTCTATTTTTGCTCTCTTGTTGAGGTGGACTTTGGTTCACAAAACACATTGAGAAAAAGCTGTATCCACCTGGTGGACCCAAATTTATATGTGAATTTAGGACATAAAGATGTATCCAAGAAAGCAGTTTTTAGATTGTTTTTGAAAGATTTTGATTAAGGCATAGTTTTGAATGAAAGGTTATTTATTTTAAACATTTTTGTAATGCATGTATACCTAAAATGTCCCACTTATCTTGTTTGTGGTGTATTGTTCACAGATTTCTATGGTGAAAATGTCCCAATGAGTCAAAGTTGGAATCTGACTCATTCACCCATCTTTACTCATGAATACATGTTTTCATGTTTTGAACCTTCACTATTTATTTTCTTGTTTTCTGCTATAATGGGATGCTGTTCGCTCAGTCAAACTAACAGTATTATGATAAAGTGGGACAAGAGAGAGGTAAAGAGAGAGAGATAAAGAGAAGGTTTACATATTTGCTTTGGAAAAGCAGTGTTTCAGTTAAACAAACAATAAATAACTGGTCTATTGACCTTCACTGGAGCCTGTTTTTTGTTTTCTGTGTATTTATTTCCTTGCTTGATAACCTGGTTTGTGGGTCAGGTCACTCAATTTGTTTACATGTGTAATGTGCCATTTACAAAAGTTTAAATGTATAATATATAATAATTTTTTTTATAAAATTGGAATTTCGGGAACATTTTTGCAAAGTATTTTGTAGAAATAATCAACATCGCAGAGTTTTATAGACACAATCTCATAGCTGGTGTTATTTAGGGATATCATACAGGTGAAATGTTCCATGGAGCAATGTAAATGGGTACTCCTCATCTAGAGAATTACTGTACTGATCGGGCCATTCTTGTTTTTAGCAGGTGCAATCAATTAGGTAATTATTTTTAAATAAGTCGTATACCGATATTTGCCATATCTTCATATGCCACCTTTGAAAGTTTGTTCTTTAGCTATTTTCCAGCACATTTATGAATAAACAAATTGCTAACCCACAGTAAAATAGTGAACTGGTATATAAACATTTCATTATTTTCAAGACAAATCTATTTTTGGTAAAAGCAGGTAAAAAATTGCCAAAAAAGAGGGGGGGGGGGGGACTTTAGATGAGGTGCGGGGGGTAGAGCCAGACAAAACCATTTACATATGTAAAAAATTGTATTCTTTATTAGACCAAAGATAGGGCATGGATCAACCCATAGAAACGCATAATAGCACATTGGCATATAAAATACAAAGTATCAACATACATATTGAGGATAGTCACCAACATGACACAGAAAGTAAATATTATACATCAAATAGAGTAGGCATAACATTATTTCAGGGTGGTAGAGCAATAAGAACCATCTGGAATCATAAATATGAGATGGATGCATCAAAATAAGCTTGACGACGTTTCGTGGACTTCTATCCACTCATCAGGAGCAAGTGCATCCATGTACTAAAAAGGGGATAACAAAATCACCATTATAGTTTAATATAACCACAGACTGGAGGGGTAGAGGTCAGCCAGATAATTATGTCCAACACAGGAGCTGAGGAAAGGACCCAAGCATGGATCAGGAGGGCACACGCAGTCCCCCCCCCCCCCCCAAAAAAAAGTGTGTATAGAAAAATCTTGATAGTAACTGTGGATGGGATTTCTGTATTGTATACAATGAAGTAAGTGGTTTGTTACCCTATTGGTATAAATAAAAAGAAATGTCATATAGAGTAGACCCATCACCACAGTAGAAGTATATACAGAATTAAAAAATATGGTGTCCTATAGTAAGAAGAGGGAAGAGGAGATGAGATTCCTGAAATCAGGAGAAATTAATGAAAACTGGAGTTGGAGAAATGTTGGTTATGGTCGTTTATTTGTTCATCATCATCTTTAATCCCTCTACCCCTCCAGTCTGTGATTATATTAAACTATAATGGTGATTTTTTTATCCCCTTTTTAGTATATGGATGCACTTGCTCCCGATGAGTGTATAGAAGTCCACAAAACGTCGTCAAGCTTATTTTGATGCATCCATCTCATATTTATGATTCAAGATGGTTTTTATTGCTCTACCACCCTGACATAATGTTATGCCTACTCTATTTGATGTATAATATTTACTTTCTGTGTCATGTTGGTGACTATCCTCAATATGTATGTTGATACTTTGTATTTTTTATGCCAATGTGCTATTTTGCATTTATATGGGTTGATCCATATCCTATCTTTGGTCTAATAAAGAATACAGTTTTTTACATATGTATATGGTTTTGTCTGCCTCTACCCCCCGCACCTCATCTAAAGTCCCCCCTCCCCCCACTTTTTTGCAAAAACAACCAGGGATGGAGGCGCAATATTCCCCGTTGCGTCTCATTTAAAGTCCCAAAAATATTCTCTTTTTTCTTTGATACTGATTAGGGGTGGAGGTGTGTGTGGTTCAAGAGCCTTCACTTCCTTGTATCTGACCCCTAGTGGTCAAGTCACCATATACCACATTGAACACAGCTGATTTTGATGGACACACTGCTGCTGTAATTGTCTCCTGTAATTGTCTCCTTTGAGCTGAATTGGTTCAGTGTGTTCTGCAGCCGACAGGTTGGCCGGTGTTTTGTTTGCACAGGAGCTGCGATGCACGCTGAATGCATTCCCTCTCCCCTCCTTCCCACACATTATGGGGATGAGGGATTGGGCAGGCGATTTCACCGTGCATCGGCGCCACACCTTCCACTCCATGCGTGCCACGCCCAGGGGGCGTCCCTTCATGCAGGCGTGTGCTATTTCAGCTTGGCTGACACATGGTGAGTAGGTCTGGCTGCTGCCGTGCTGTCTCTCCCTTGTCATGCCAGTGTGACGCTGGATGGGACCCTGGCCTTTGGGCTCACCCTGCAGTTCCTCCTCAGTGATCTTTTCTCAGCAGTCCCACATTGCACTCCATATTTGGTTCATATCCCATTAGGACCTACATGGGTAAATACATAGCAAGCTCTTGATTTATTCTTTAATTCCTCTATAACAAGCATTACTAATATTTCTTTACTCCAGTTTTCATTAATTTCTCCTGATTTCAGGAATCTCATCTCCTCTTCCATATTCTAACTATATGGACACCCTATTTTTTCATTCTGTTCACTTTGTTGATATGCTCCACAATATACTTCTATACTGTGGTGATGGGTCTACTCTATATGACATTTTTTTTATTTATACCAATATGGTAACAAACCACTTACTTCATTGTATACAATACAGAAATCCCATCCACAGTTACATCAAGATTTTTCTATACACACTTTTTTTGGGCGGGGGGGACTGCGTGTGTGCTCCTGATCCATGCTTGGATCCTTTCCTCAGCTCCCGTGCTGGACATAATTATCTGGCTGACCTCCGGCAGGTGGTATCGCATGGCCTAGTATCAGCTCTTATGTGAGTACTTTCAGTTATGGCCGTTTATTTGTTCATCATCATCTTTAATCCCTCTACCCCTCCAGTCTGTGGTTAAATTAAACTATAATGGTGATTTTTTTGTTATCCCCTTTTTAGTACATGGATGCACTTGCTCCTGATGAGTGGATAGAAGTCCACGAAACGTTGTCAAGCTTATTTTGATGCATCCATCTCATATTTATGATTCCAGATGTTTTTTATTGCTCTACCACCCTGAAATAATGTTAGGCCTTCTCTATTTGAGGGTCTGTGATGTATAATATTTACTTTCTGTGTCATGTTGGTGACTATCCCCAATATGTATGTTGATACTTTGTATTTTATATGCCAATGTGCTATTATGCGTTTTATATGGGTTGATCCATGCCCTATCTTTGGTCTAATAAAGAATACAATTTTTTACATATGTATATGGTTTTGTCTGGCTCTTCCCTTCGCACCTCATCTAAAGTCCCACCCTCCCCCTCTTTTTTGCAAAAGCAACCAGGGATGGAGGTGCAATATTCCCGTTGCGTCCCAAAAATATTCCCTTTTTTCGGTAAAAAATTGCCAATCTGAATGAACCTGTTAAACTTATAGGAAATAGGAAAGGCTCTATTAGAAGTTATAATGACTGATTTTATCAAAGATCCAAAAATCCATGCAAACTTGTTAATCTAATATTCCATGTATGCTTATAAATGTGTAAATAAATGTATAAATATAAAAAAGCTTTGTAAATGTGATTAATTTCAATAAAATAAAGCAAAATCAGCTAAAAGCTGATTGAAAATAGAAATAGAAATTTCTATATTTTTTATATATAAAAAAAAAAAAAAAAATAAGCCATGAAAAAACAAAGGTTCACAGACATGAGTGTGCACAGCTTTTAGCCCTCTTTTAAAAAAAAAAAAAAGCCTGCAGTGAGATAAAAAGTGCTATGATTTATCTGTCACCAATCTAAGAAAATTTTAAAACGGATTGGTTGTTGTGGGTTTCAACACTTTACAGTGCATGTGCAGTGTCCAATCTACAACTGAATGCACTTTCTGTCACTTGGGCATGTTGTTAATAACTAAATATTTGGTTTGAAAAAAAAAACAAATCATATGGTTGTTAAATATTAATACGTAAACCCCTGCAACAAATATTTAATAAAAACACCTGTGAGGGGAAAAATGAAGCTAATATACTTACTATTTCCCCTGGCTTCCTTACTGCTGGGGGTGACATTACACTCCTTCTGACAAGATCTCCAAATTTTGTGAGATGATGCTATAGCACAGTAGTGTCTTCTTGTAAGATTTGGGCTACTCAGCATTCCCTGGCATCTTGCTAGAAGGATGGAGAAGCCAGTGTCACCCTGCCCTAGAGGCAGCAGGCCGGATGCAGCAGTAAGGCATACATAATAACCAACCTTTTTACCCCCGCAGGTATTTTTTAATTTTTCATTTTTTTTGGCAGCGTTTTGCGATAGGGTAGGGCATACCTTGCAGTTTTAAGGCAAGGACTGCTTTAGAGAACAACAAAATGGAAAATACCCCTTTAAAGCCTCCTACACCAGTCTTGAAGGAGCTTTGTAGGATGCTACAGGACTATGCACTTCAGCTGCGACATTACTGCAATACCACATCTTCCGCAGCACTAGATTGTTCTGTGTATGTTACATACATTGCAAAACTAAAACAATACCAGCAATATACAGATATGCAAATGAATTAAACACTAATTTTAAGAATGATAAAAAAAAGACTTAAAATGAACATCACGAGAATAATCTTATGCTGTCTGGTGACATGCATGGTGTCATCGTATAATGGCTTCTGAATAATATTTTACTCAACACCTCCAGTCTGTTTCTAGACATACCAAGCACTTTTCAAATATTTGACACCTAATAACATTATATTGTTGAACTGCGTTGGCTACAATTATCTTTAAAAGCATTTTAGTCCTTTATGTCTTTCTTGAACGTAATGATGTTTGATCAGAAAGGTTACTAAAATGATGTTCACTGCATGATATGACCCCATTGTTACAATAATTTACATTTATTAGGTGTTTAGAAAAGGTCACTAGATATAAATGTGTTTTACCAAATGGTTTTCTGCACACGTACATTAACTAACCTATAAAATTGCCTTGATCTGAAACTGTCTGCATTGTAGCTACCAATGCACATGTGATAAAATTCCTATTGTCGCTGGACTAAACTCTACAACCATGAGCTAAACATCTCCATTGAACATTTCTATGATAATAAATTCAGTGAGGAATACGTGCACCATGATGAGATTATCTCTTGTGATGCCTCTGTGAAGGTTCACAATGCCCAATTTATACCTAGCTAATAATAAGGGTGATGTCACATGAGGATTAGACTTGATCCTAAGGCTGAAAGTAATGTGATGAATCAACAGTTACAACCCTCTATAGTGAAGGTACAGCAAACTCAGCAGAAAGTTCAGATGTGGCAGATCTGCATTCTATCAGCATTACAGCATCCATGCACATTATCCATGAAAAGTGCCGTACATTTATGAATGTTTTGCTGACGTACATTCATGTATGGTAAAATATTTAAAATTTACATAGAAAGTAGCTTTCATTTTTTATAATTATAATTAAAAAAGGAGAGTTGCCATTAATCTTTCATTTTGTTTACGTTATATTTACAGTTAGTTAATAATTTGAGGTTTTTTTATACTTTTAGGCTGTTTTTGCATTAGCATCTTCATGATCAAGTGTGAACGTACAGCTAATGTTCATCCAACTATCTAACTCATCTGCTTTTGCTGATCCTGTCTTCCTGGACATTGGGGGTCAACACATACCAAAATTCTGATAAGCAGGGTTTTAGTAAAATGAAAGCGGTATTAAACTCAAAACCAAAAATGTAAAATATTTCAGTTTACCAATCATTAGATGTGGTGGTAGCATGAATTTTCCTTTTTTTAGTCTTTTTTTCCCTCTGTTTTTACCTGTGCCAGTAAAACACCTCCTATATTAGAATGCCTCCAATCTGGATGCATGAGCACAGGGGGCACCTTTGGACAGCAACATTGTCAGTCTGTGGGGAGGGGAGTGTTAGATGTACTAGCAGATTTAAATACAGTAACAAATTAAAGCCAAACGCCAGCTAATGCTTTAAAAGCAGTTACGTCTAACATTATATTTTCCTTTTGGGATAAAGGTTTTACACAAATAAATAAAAGCTGATCGTTGTAAGAACCCCTGGTAAATGGTTTGTCTCATCTCTGTAACTGATACAATCTGCAAGAGAGCTTGTTCTTTTGAAAAACAATCAACAATCAAGGATCTCTAGAAGAAAATAGAAGAAAAGAAAGGCTAAAAAAGAAAACAAATGCAGCCACCACATAAAAAAATTGGTAAGCTGCATAATACAGTAATACATGTTTGCTTTTGGGATTAATATTATTATTATACAGGATTTATATAGTGCCAACAGTTTGCGCAACGCTTTACAACATGAGAGCAGACAGTACATTTACAATACAATTTAATACAGGAGGAATCAGAGGGCCAATATCGCTTTAATGCTGTCTTTGGTGAAAGTTCCCTGTAAAGGGATGAGTGAAATTTAGCTTTTTTCTTCAATAAAATGCTCCGGAGCCATTGTAGTTGTTTTACTAGAGTAGAGGTTTGTAAATCAAACTTATTGCTCACTTTACAAAGTAATTGTTGGGATGCATTTGGTGAGCCTGTGTTTAATTTAAATATTCATTTGCTAGCAAAAATTCCTGTTTCTTTTCTATTCATCTATGCTAGATGAGGTGAAATTTCAGCACTTATCCCTGCAAGTGAGAACAATGGGGGTAGCAGGGGAGCACTGGGCTGAGGAAAATTTGTCACATAGGGGTTGATTTACTAACACTGGAGAGTGCGAAATCTTGTGCGGTTTTGCATAGAAACCAGAAATCAGCTTCCAGGTTTTATTGAGAAAGCGTGATTGAACAAGCTAAAGTTAGAACTGATTGGCTACCATACAGCGCTGCACCAGATTTTGCACTCTCCAGTTTTAGTAAATCAACCCCATAGGAGTGCACACAGGTTGTGCCGGATGTTCCTGGGTGCACCCTAATCACTTCGTGCAGCACCGATTCCCCCTGCTGCCTGGTTCCCCCTCACACTGGCAGCTTCCCTCCTCTCCTGTCACCTGCTGTGGGGAATGTTTTAGGATAGAGAGAGGGGAAGGGACTGATAAATATGTTATTTACCGGCCCCTTCCTTTTCTGAATGAACATAGTGAGTGATCGCTACCTGTGTCTATTCATAACTGAAGCATAGAAAACTGTTTTTACTATGCTTCAAGTGGGTGGCTCACACACAGGAGCTGACAGGCAGGGAGGGAGGGGGAGAGGGGAAAGAGGAGAGCAGCGGATGACGGAGGCACGTAAACTGACCACAGTAATCATGGATCAGCAGCCATTATTACCGTAGTCGGGACACACAGGGGGACACAGGAATAGGCAGGATTAACCAGGTTTTTTACAGTTTAGAAAAGGAAAAATTACACCGCACAAGCACTATGCAGTTTAACATGCTTTAAAGGAACAGGATCATTTCTTTTTTTTTTTTCAGGGTTACAACCACTTTCAATTTGTGAATGAACAGAAAGCCGCTCAGCACAGAGCACTTCCCATTCATTCGCTGTCCAGTGTAGCTGAGGTTGCAAAGTAAGGGACTGGGGAATCTCTGTCTGGGTATGTCTATGTGTGTGTATATACAGTATCTCACAAAAGTGAGTACAACTTTCCATGGGCTTACGCAGGTAGGGGCAAGGGGGGTCAAGTGCCCCCCGGCAGGGCTGGTGCTACCTATAGGCAAGTGCGCACAGTCGGGGGAGACGCGTTGCATGTCCCAGGGCCGGGAGTCACATACACAACATGGAGTGTCAGGGAGTGATGGTGTTTGCAGCTCCTGAGCTGAGGGGAGGCAGCGCGGCCAGAGGCAGGGAATACAAAGCTCTCCCACAGTTTGCCTGTTACCTTTCACCTGCTGCCTGGACAGCGTCTGCTAATGCTCAGCCCAACCAAATCACTGATGATTTATCTCCCCCCCTCTCCTCCTCCTCGGCACGGACTGCCAGCTGTGTGTGCTCTGCCTGGACATGTGTGAGAGACCCAGCGCTCCCATCTAGATAGGGGCCCCAAGAACACCCACCGCATGGGGTCCCAGCCTCATCTGAGCTGCTTGGCATGTGCAGCTGTTGTTGGAGCTATCCATCTGCCTTTTCTGGGGTTAGTAATTAATTTAATTCTCTCTAATGTCATCTGAAGCTTGCAATATTGAAATTGATTGGAGGGGAGTTCTCCATACTAATGAATGTGTGTGTAATGTATGGGGGTGTAATGTATCTGTCTCTATGGGGGTGTAATGTATCTGTGTTATCAGGGTGTAATGTGTCTTTGTCTATGGGACTGTAATGTATTTGGGTGTATGGGGTTGTAATGTGTCGGGGGGTAATGTATTTGTGTGTATCGGGGTGTAATGTATCTGTGCCTGTTGTCTATGGGGGTGTAATGTATCTGGGTGTATGGGGGTGTAATGTATCTGTGTATATGGGGGGTGTAATGTATCTGTGTGTATGGCGGTGTAATGTATCTGTGTATATGGGGGGTGTAATGTATCTGTGTGTATGGGGGTGTAATGTATGGGGGTGTAATGTATCTGTGTGTATGGGGGGGGGGGGGGTAATGTATCTGGGTGTATGGGAGTGTAATATATCTGTGTATATGGGGGTGTAATGTATCTGTGTGTATGGGGGTGTAATGTATCTGTGTATGGGGGTGTAATGTATCTGGGTGTATCAGGGGTGTAATGTATCTGGGTGTATGGGGGTGTAATGTATCTGTGTGTATGGGGGTGTATTGTATCTGTGTATAATCTGTGTGTATGGGGTTGTAATGTAGCTGGGTGTATCTGTACTATGTCTTCAGTTTCTGATCGTGATAATGACAGTCGTAAAGGGACGGAGCATGGGTGACCTTAAAATGATGTCCACCCCTGAAAAAAGTTCTGCGGATACCCATGCACCCTTCACATTTTTGAAAATATTCTATTAAATCTTTTCATGTGACAACACTGAACAAATGACCGGTTGCTACAATGTTAAAGCGGAGTTCCACCCAAAAATGGAACTTCCGCTTTAAGTAATGGTGACCCCCTGACATGCCACATTTGGCATGTCCTTTATTTGGGGGAGGGGGAGTGGGTACCTAGTTTTCACAGGAACCCAGATCCCACTTCCTCTCTTGGCGCAGCAGCGCCAGAAGGAAGTTCACCTCTCCCCCCCCTCCCTGCAATCTTCTGGGACACGTCACAGGTCCCAGAAGATTGCCCAGCCATTCAAAATGTGGAGCGCAGCTCAAGCATGTGCAGTGCGTGCCCAGCTGTGAAGTCACAGCCGGGTGCCCACACTTGCAATGCCGGTGCCGCAGAGGAGGGGGAGAGAAGCTAGGCTTCGGGCGGCCGCATCGCTGGACCGTGGGACAGGTCTGCGTCTGTGTTTATTAAAAGTCAGCAGCTACAATTTTTGTAGCTGCTGACTTTTAAATGGGTGGAACCCCACTTAAGTAGTGAGTGTACAGCTTGTATAACAGTGTAAATTTGCTGTCCCCTCAAAATAACTCAACACACAGCCATTAATGTCTAATACACTGGCAACAAAAGTGAGTACACCCCTAAGTGAAAATGTCCAAATTGGGCCTAATTAGCCATTTTCCATCCCCAGTGTCATGTGACTGGTTAGTGTTACAAAGTCTCAGGTGTGAATGGGGAGCAGGTGTGTTAAATTTGGTGTTATCGCTCTCACTCTCTCATACTGGTCACTGGAAGTTCAACATGGCACCTCATGACAAAGAACTCTCTGAGGATCTGAAAAAAAGAATTGTTGCTCTACATGAAGATGGCCTAGGCTATAAGAAGATTGCCAAGACCCTGAAACTGAGCTGCAGCACAGTGGCAAAGACCATACAGCAGTTTAACAGGACAGGTTCCACTCAAAACAGACCTCACCATGGTGGACCAAAAAAGTTGAGTGCACGTGCTCAGCGTCATATCCAGAGGTTGTCTTTGGGAAATACACATATGAGTGTGGCCAGCATTGCTGCAAAGGTTGAAGGGGTGGGGGGTCAGCCTGTCAGTGCTCAGACCATACACCTCACACTGCATCAAATTGGTCTGCATGTCTGTCGTCTCAGAAGGAAGCCTCTTCTAAAGATGATGCACAGGAAAGCCCGCAAACAGTATGCTGAAGACAAGCAGACTAAGGACATGGAATACTGGAACCATGTCCTGTGGTCTGATGAGACCAAGATAAACTTATTTGGGTCAGATGGTGTCAAGCATGTGTGGCAACCAGGTGAGGAGTATAAAGACAAGTGTGTCTTGCCTACAGCCAAGCAGGGTGGTGGGAGTGTCATGGTCTGGGGCTGCCGACACCAGGGAGCTATAGTTCATTGAGGGATGCCATGAATGCCAACATGTACTGTGACATACTGAAGCAGAGCATGATACCCTCCCTTCGGAGACTGGGCCGCAGGACAGTATTTCAACATGATAACGACCCCAAACACACCTCCAAGACGACCACTGCCTTGCTAAAGGAACTGAGGATAAAGGTGATGGAGTGACCAAGCATGTCTCCAGACCTAAACCCTATTGAGCATCTGTGGGGCCTCCTGAAATGGAAGGTGGAGGAGTGCAAGGTCTCTAGCATCCACCAGCTCCATGATGTCGTCATGGAGAAGTGGAAGAGGACTCCAGTGGCAACCTGTGAAGCGCTGGTGAACTCCATGCCCAAGAGGGTTAAGGCAGTGCTGGAAAATAATGGTGGCCACACAAAATATTGACACTTTGGGCCCAATTTGGACATTTTCACTTAGGGGTGTACTCACTTTTGTTGCCAGCGGTTTAGACATTAATGGCTGTGTGTTGAGTTATTTTGAGGGGACAGCAAATGTACACTGTTATACAAGCTGTACACTTACTACTTTACATTGTAATTGTGTAATTTCTTCAGTGTTGTCACATGAAAAGATAAAATAAAATGTGTCTATTAAATAACGAGACTGCGATCCCACCTAGTGAACAAAGCAGTCAGAATCGGTTATAACTGCATGCGTGGTGACCTTGAACATGTTTGAACCTGCATGACAAGGTTGTGTTTGGTTGTGTTTTCTGTAGTGTGCCGAAAAAATGCTACGTTTAAAAGTTGCACAGCGTGTCAATATGACATTTTTAGTAAAATTGCACAAAACACCAACAGAATGCTTATTACAGCTTGTGGGAATGATGGCCTGTCTCGTGCACATGTGTTTGAGTTGCACAAAAGATTCAGTGAGGGACGTGAGAATTAATTCTCAAAAGTTAAATCAGTGCTTAACCACTTCAGCCCCGGAAGGATTTACCCCCTTCCTGACCAGAGCGTTTTTTGCGATTCGGCACTGCGTCGCTTTAACTGACAATTGCGCGGTCATGCGACGTGGCTCCCAAACAAAATTGACGTCCTTTTTTTCCCACTAATAGAGCTTTCTTTTGGTGGTATTTGATCGCCTCTGCGATTTTTATTTTTTGCGCTATAAACAAAATAAGAGCGACAATTTTGAAAAAAACGCATTATTTTTTACATTTTGCTATAATAAATATCCCCTAAAAATATATAAAAAAAACATTTTTTTTCTTCAGTTTAGGCCGATCGTATTCTTCTACATATTTTTGGTAAAAAAAATCGCAATAAGCATTTATTAATTGGTTTGCGCAAACGTTATAGCGTTTACTAAATAGGGGATAGTTTTATGGCATTTTTATTAATAATTTTTTTTTTACTAGTAATGGCGGCGATCAGCGATTTTTATTGTGACTGCGACGTTATGGCGGACATGTCGGACATTTTTGACACATTTTTGGGACCATTGTCATTTATACAGCGATCAGTGCGATTAAAAATGCACTGATTACTGTGTAAATGACACTGGCAGTGAAGGGGTTAACCACTAGGGGGCGGGGAGGGGTTAAGTGTATCCTAGGGAGTGATTACTAACTGTAGGGGGATGGGCTGTGTGGCTGACGTCACTGATCTCTGCTCCGATGACAGGGAGCAGAGATCGAGTGACACTTGTCACTAGGCAGAACGGGGAGATGCTGTTTACAACGGCATCTCCCCGTTCATCCGCTCCGTGAGGCGATCGCGGGTCTCCCCGCGGCGATCGAGTCCGCGGGAACCCGCGACCCGACTCACGGAGCTCCCGGCCGGCGCGCTCTGCCGACGTACATCGGCGTGCGCCGGTCGGCAAGCGGTTAAAGGGACACATTTTGAGAAAAAGATGCTGTAAAGAAGAAAACGGCGGATGTGTTGAAACAGCTGACAGAAATTAATTTTCTCCATGCCTTTGACCAGTGGAAAACAAGACCGCAGCAATGTATTAGTGCAAATGAAGAATATATTGAAAGGGACAAGCATTAAATTTGTAATACATATAAATAAAGGTGAGTAATTTAATCAGTCTCGTTATTTAATAGACACACCTGGCATAGGTGTGCGCAGCCTAGCATATATATATATATATATATATATTTAAAAAATAAATATATATATGTATATAAACACTCATGTGTGTTTAAGCTCTAGGGTGCACACCTTAAAGTGATTGTAAAGTCTTGTATTTTTTTTTTTCTTTAGACATAATAAACATGTTATACTTACCTGCTCTGTGAAGTGGTTTTGCACAGAGCAGCCCAGATCCTCCTCTTCTCGGGTCCCTCCTCGGTGCTCCTGGCTCCTCCCTCCTGTTGATTGCCCCCATAGCAAGCATTGTCTCAGCCAATCAGGAGGGAGAGTCCCGGATGGCCAAGGCATTCATGCACATCGTTGGAGAGAGATGGGGCTTAGGTAAGTATTAGGGGGGCTTAGGGGGCTGCTGCACACAGAAGGTTTTTGATCTTAATGCATAGAATGTAGTAACCTCCCTGGCGGTAATCCTGAGTGTGGCTCGGGGATACATTTCAGTACCATTAGCGGTAACCCCGAGCCACACTCGGGATTCCATTGCAGGATCCTGGTGCAGGTTACTTACCTTGTCCCCAGGATCCTGTGATGTCCACCCGCCGTGTCCGTGGGCAGTGTACTCTGCACGATGCCTCTGTGTGCCGGGCTCCGTTCCCTGCGAGCGTCATTACACATACAGTACACTGTAATCTTACAGATTACATTACTGTATCAAATCATTTCACATCCCTTTTGTCCCTAGTGCTTTGTCCAGTGCCCTGCATGCAGTTTTATATTATATATACTGTTCTTTCTGCCTGGAAACATTGTCCATGGCAACCAAAAAGTGTCCCTTTACGTCAAAAGTGCTTTTAGACCAGCTAGAAAACAGTGATAGTAGGACCCTCAGATGTAAGCCATCTGGTCCCGGTGATTTATTAATGTTAAGTCTATTTCTAATTCTATCCTCTGTTAACCATGAGGGTGCTTCCTGTGTCATGTCATAAAGATAAACTTTGCAGTCTTGGTTTCTGAATTCCCCCGTCTCCCTCTGAAGACTGAGGAGAAGAATAAATTCAAAACCTTTGCCATTTCTCCATCTTTTGTAAGCAGATTGCCTTCATCATTCTTTATGGGGCCAATATGTTCTGACCTCCCTTTCTTACTATTTATATACTTAAAGAATTTCTTTTTTTTTTTTTTACTCTCCTCCATTATGTGTCTATCTTATCTGCTCTGATTACACCCTTACATTTCTTATTACATTCTTTGTAAAGTTTGAATGCTGATGATGACTCCTCAGCCTTGTATTGTTTAAAGGCCTTCTCCTTTCCTTTTATATACATTTTTACATTGGAGTTAAGCCACCCAGGACTTTTGTTAGCTCTTTTAAATGTATTTCCTATTGTGATGTACTGGCCAATGCCTTTATTCAATATGCTCTTAAAGCACTCCCATTTTTCCTATGTGTTCTTTGTTCCTAGGATTTTATCCCATTTAATATCTTCTAGCAAGGAGCATAGTTTAGGGAAGTTGGCTCTTTTGAAATTCAGTGTCTTTGTATTACCCTTGTGTTTCCTATTTGTGTGATTTATGCTGAAACTAATTGACCTGTGATCGCTATTTTCTAAGTTGCCCCCTATTTCCACGTCCACAACCAGGTCTGTATTGTTAGTAATCAGTAGGTCTAGTAACACATTGTTTCTTGTTGGTGCATTTACCATCTGAGTCATGAAATTGTCCTGCAAGACATTTAGAAAATGGCGAGCCTTAGCCGAATGTGCGGTTCCTTCCGCCCAGAGTGTGTCTGAATAATTAAAATCCCCCATTATAATGACACTTCCCATCCTTGCCGCCATTCCAAACTGTGATAGGAGATCCGCCTCCCCCTCCTCTCTCTGGTTAGGGGGCCTATAGCATACTCCCAGTATTACTTTCCCCTTGGTTTCCTCCCTTTGAAGCTCTACCCATAAGGATTCCACCTCCTCCCTTGCTCCAGTATTGATGTCATCCCTCACATTTACTTGTTCATCATTCTTTATATACAGGCATGCCCCTCCCCCTTTTTTACCCTCCCTATCTATGCAATATAAGGAATACCCTTGAATGATTGCCAGCCAATCATGGAAGCTGTTAAACCAAGTCTCTGAAACTCCCACAAAATCTAAATCCTCCTTCAACAACATTAGCTCTAGTTCTCCCATCTTGTCAGCCAGACTCCTGGCATTAGTGAGCAAGCCTTGTAGTTTTGTTTGGTTGCGTACTCCTTGTTGGTTGTTCTGAGGCTGCAATTAGGACTTATTCATTTACTTATAGGGATGAGCCGAACACCCCCCGGTTCGGTTCGCACCAGAACCCGCGAACGGACCGCAAGTTCGCACGAACGTTAGAACCCCATTGACGTCTATGGGACTCGAACGTTCGAAATCAAAAGTGCTCATTTTAAAGGCTAATTTGCATGGTATTGTCCTAAAAAGGGTTTGGGGACCCGGGTCCTACCCCAGGGGACATGTATCAATGCAAAAAAAACTTTTAAAAACGGCCGTTTTTTCGGGAGCAGTGATTTTAATGATGCTTAAAGTAAAAAAAAAAAAGTGAAATATTCCTTTAAATATCGTACCTGGGGGGTGTCTATAGTATGCCTGTAAAGTGACGCGTGTTTCCCATGTTTAGAACAGTCCCTGCACCAAATGTCATTTTTAAAGGAAAAAATCTCATTTAAAACTGCTTGCGGGTTTAATGTCATGTCGGGTCATGGCAATATGGATGAAAATCAGTGAGACAAACGGCATGGGTACCCCCCAGTCCATTACCAGGCCCTTTGGGTCTTGTATGGATATTAAGGGGAACCCCGCACCCAAATTAAAATAAGGAAAGGTCCCTATATACTCTGAACAGCAGTATTCAGGCGGTGCAAACAAGACAGGGACTGTAGGTTTGTTGTTAAGTAGAATCTGTTTGTAATTTTGAACATTTTTAATGTGTTTAGCTCCAGCCAAAAAATCTTTTCTAAGCTTTTTGGAAAACATAGGGAAGGGTTATCACCCCTGTGACATTTGTTTTGCGTCTTTCCTCCTCTTCAGAAGATTTCACCTCACTTTTTTGTCCCAATGAAAAATGTTTTTGGAAAATTTGGGTTTTTTTGTGGAACAAGGATTGGAAAGCATCAGTGGAAAGGAGAAATTGTTTTCCCATATTAACTCTTACAGGAGAGAATTTCCCTTCCTTAGGGGTAGATTTCATCTCACTTCCTGTTGTCTCCTTCCGTTTGCAAGTAGGAGTCGTTTGTAAGTTAGATGTTTGAAAGTAGGGTCCTGCCCTATATACTCAGCAGAAATTTGGGCCTTAGGTGTTGCTGTGGCCAAAACACTGTAAGCCCTCACAGGGCCCTGCTGTGAAATATTAGATCAAGAATTGTAATTACATGCCCCTGTTGAACAGGAGCTGAAAAATTAGGCCTTAGGCACTGGTGCTGGTGCCACAACACTGCAACCCCTCACAGACACTCTAGTTGGAACGCAGGAACGAGCCCTGCTGCAAAGTATTGCATCAAAAATTGTAATTACACGCCCCTGTTAGACAGGGGCAGAAAAATTGGGTCTTAGGCACTGGTGCTGGTGCCACAACACTGCAACCCCTCACAGACACTCTAGTTGAAACGCAGGAACAAGCCCTGCTGCAAAGTATTGCATCAAAAATTGTAATTACACGCCCCTGTTAGACAGGGGCTGAAAAATTGGGTCTTAGGCACTGGTGCTGGTGCCACAACACTGCAACCCCTCACAGACACTCTAGTTGGAATGCAGGAACGAGCCCTGCTGCAAAGTATTACATCAAAAATTGTAATTACACGCCCCTGTTAAACAGGGGCTGAAAAATTGTGCCTTAGGCACTGGTGGTGGCGCCCAGAACCAAAAATGTTCTTACAAGCTATCAGCGTGATGATTGAGGAGGAAGAGGATAATTACTCAGGGATAGTCACTCAGCATCAGCATAGGCAGTCTTTGAAGGGATCTGAGATTTCAAAAAAAATTATTCGGTTACATCTGCATCAGGTGCTTGGTAGCTGGTGGTGATCCAAGACTGATTCATTTTTATGAAGGTCAGCCGATCGACCGAGTCGGTGGACAGACGCACCCTGTGATCGGTTACCACGCCTCCAGCAGCACTGAATGTGCGTTCCGAAAGAACGCTGGATGCAGGACAGGCCAGTAGCTCAATTGCATACTGTGCAAGCTCTGGCCAGTGATCCATCCTCAAGACCCAGTAAGCCAGAGGATTTTCGGTGGGAAAGGTGTCCAAGTCTGATCTTGCCCCTAGGTATTCCTGCACCATGTAAAACAGACGCTGGCGATGGTTGCTGGAACCGATCATACCTTGGGGCTGCGGACCAAAAAATTGTCTGAACGCATCGGTCAGACGGCCACCTTCTCCACCGCTCCTTCTTTGACTGACCGAAGCCTCAGCAACACGTTGTCCAGAAACAGGAGTTTGTAACCTCCCAGTCTCTGGGAACGCGTTGCACAGACCTTTCTGCAAGGCCTCCCGAAGATGTTTCATCCTCTGCTCCCTCTGCGATGGCAAGATAAGGTCCGCAACCTTACCCTTGTAACGTGGATCAAGGAGGGTTGCCAGCCAGTATTGGTCCTTCTCCTTGATACCACGAATACGAGGATCCTTACGCAGGCTTTGCAGGATCAGGGAGGCCATGCAGCGTAGGTTTGCTGAGGCATTCGGTCCGGAGTCCTCTGGGTCACTAAGGACAACAACGTCCGCAGCCACCTCCTCCCAGCCACGTACAAGTCCATGTGTTCCTTGGGACTGATCCCTTAAAGACTGCTGATGCTGAGTGCCAGGCTCCACCTCCATACTGACACAATCTTCCTCCTCCTCCTCCTCCTCCTCCTCGTCCTCTTCCTGTGTGATCGGCGGGCACGCAGGAACACTGTCTGGATAAAGGGGGCCTTGAGAGCTAAGGAAGTCCTCCTCTTCCTGCCTCTGTTCTGCCTCAAGTGCCCTGTCCATTATTCCACGCAGCGTGTGCTCCAACAGGTGGACAAGGGGGACAGTGTCACTGATGCATGCACTGTCAGTGCTCACCATCCTCGTGGCCTCCTCGAATGGTGACAGGACAGTGCATGCATCCCTGATCATGGCCCACTGGCGTGGGGAAAAAAAACCAAGGTCCCCTGACCCTGTCCTGGTGCCATAGTCGCACAGGTACTCATTGATGGCCCTCTGCTGCGTGTGCAGCCGCTGCAGCATGGCCAACGTCGAGTTCCACCTGGTGGGCATGTCACAGATTAGGCGGTTCTTGGGCAGGTTAAACTCCTTTTGGAGGTCCGTCAGCCGAGCACTGGCATTATATGACCGGCGGAAATGCACAGAGACTTTCCTGGCCTGCCTCAGGACATCCTGTAAGCCCGGGTACCTGCCCAAGAACCGCTGCACCACCAAGTTAAGGACGTGAGCCAAACAGGGCACATGGGTCAGTTGTCCCTGTCGGAGGGCAGAGAGGAGGTTGGTGCCATTGTCGCAAACCACCATTCCTGCCTTAAGTTGGCGTGGCGTCAACCACCTCTGAACCTGCCCCTGCAGAGCTGACAGAACCTCTGCCCCAGTGTGGCTCCTGTCCCCCAAGCACACCAGCTCAAGCACCGCATGGCATCTTTTGGCCTGCGTACTTGCGTAGCCCCTTGAACGCCTACGGAGCACCGCTGGTTCCGAGGAAGAGGCCATGGAGGAAGAAGAAGAGGAGGGGGTGGAGGAGAGAGGTGTGTCACAATCAGCATTTTGGAGGCGTGGTGGCGGAACAACCTCCAACACTACTGCACCTTGTCCTGCATCCTTCCCAGCTGCCAGCAGAGTCACCCAATGCGCCGTGAAACTTAAGTAACGTCCCTGTCCATGCCTGCTGGACCATGAGTCAGCGGTAATATGCACCTTACCGCTGACCGCCCTGTCCAGCGAGGCATGGACATTGCCTTCCACATGCCGGTAGAGAGCCGGAATCGCCTTCCGTGAGAAAAAGTGGCGTTTGGGTACCTGCCACTGAGGAACCGCACATTCCACAAACTCACGGAAGGGGGCAGAGTCTACCAACTGAAAAGGCAGCAGTTGAAGTGCTAGCAATTTTGCCAAGCTAGCATTCAACCGCTGGGCATGTGGATGGCTGGGAGCAAACTTCTTTCGGCGGTGCAGCAGCTGGGGCAGGGAAATTTGCCTGGTACAATCTGACGTCGGTGTACCAAAAGCAGATTGCCCACAAGTACTTGGCTGTGACACACCTAATTCTACACCTTCATTCCTCTCACTGCAGGTCGCAGAGAGGACTGAAGGTCTAGTGGGGTTGGAAATCTCAGCTGATGAGGAGCAAGGAGAGATCGTCTTTGTTCTTTGGTGTGGGTCTTTTAGATACGCTTGCCAACGAACTGCATGGCAGGTCAACATATGTCTGGTCAAGCATGTGGTACCCAAGCGGGAGATGTTTTGGCCACGCGAGATACGCTTGAGACATATGTTGCAAATAGCAGCGGTGCGATCTGATGCACTCGTCTCAAAAAAGGCCCACACCAAAGAACTTTTTGAATAACGCGCAGAGACTGCAGCGCCCTGCACATGTGGAGCTTTGGGGTGTGATGCAGTCAATGTGCTGCCCTTAGGCTGGCCCCTGGAGGGCATCCTGCCTAGTTGGTGATGTGCCACCTCCTCCTCCTCCTCCTCCTCCTCCTCCTCTCTCCTATCAGGCACCCACGTTGAGTCAGTGACCTCATCATCCCCTCCCTCCTCATCACTGGAGCAAACCTGGCAGTATGCTGCAGCAGGGGGAGCATGACTGCCAGATTGCTGTCCTTCTTGGGCACCCCCTCTGTCCGTGCTCATGTTACTGCCTTCATTGAGCTCAGTATCATCATCAGAGCCTTCCAAACGCTGGGCATCCTCCTGGAGCATGTACCCAACACTGTGGTCAAACAGTTCGAGGGAATCCTCATGAGGACATGGTGGAGCTAGGGAAGGAGTCACTGATGACATTGAGCTGAGGGAAGAGGCCGCTGCTTTGCCAGACAAAGCACCCTGGGCATGGGTGAGAGAGGATGAGGAGGATGAGGACGGCTTGGTCATCCACTCGACCAAGTCTTCCGCATGTTGCGGCTCAACACGGCCAGCTGCCGAAAAAAAGGCCAAGCGTGTCCCATGGCCACGTGCTGATGAGGATGCACCGTCTCCACGACCAGCACTAGACACAGAGCCTGCTTGCCCTCTCTTATTGGCTTGTGACTGTCTGCCTCTCCTTCTTGGCCTTCCAGACATACTAATGGCCTGTAGCTGCACTAAGCTGGGATAGAACACCTGTAATTTTCTTCAGGTAGCTTTATATACTGTAACCAGACAAGCCTGCCTGTCAGTAGGAAGATAACAGGAACGGATCTAGCTGAACACTGTGAGCAGGACGTACTGCACTAAATGTATATAGCAGGAACGGATCTAGCTGAACACTGTGAGCAGGACGCACTGCACTAAATGTAAATACCAGGAACGGATCTAGCTGAACACTGTGAGCAGGACGCACTGCACTGAATGTAAATAGCAAGAACGGATCTAGCTGAACACTGTGAGCAGGACGTACTGCACTAAATGTATATAGCAGGAACGGATCTAGCTGAACACTGTGAGCAGGACGCACTGCACTAAATGTAAATACCAGGAACGGATCTAGCTGAACACTGTGAGCAGGACGCACTGCACTGAATGTAAATAGCAAGAACGGATCTAGCTGAACACTGTGAGCAGGACGCACTGCACTGAATGTAAATAGTCTAGCTGCCTGACCGTGGTACTAATAGGATCAAAAAGAACACCTGTAATTTTCTTAAGGTAGCTTTATATACTGTAACCAGACAAGCCTGCCTGTCAGTAGGAAGATAACAGGAACGGATCTAGCTGAACACTGTGAGCAGGACACACTGTACTAAATGTAAATAGTCTAGCTGCCTGACCGTGGTACTAATAGGATCAAAAAGAACACCTGTAATTTTCTTCAGGTAGCTTTATATACTGTAACCAGACAAGCCTGCCTGTCAGTAGGAAGATAACAGGAACGGATCTAGCTGAACACTGTGAGCAGGACGTACTGCACTAAATGTATATAGCAGGAACGGATCTAGCTGAACACTGTGAGCAGGACGCACTGCACTGAATGTAAATAGCAGGAACGGATCTAGCTGAACACTGTGAGCAGGACGCACTGCACTAAATGTAAATACCAGGAACGGATCTAGCTGAACACTGTGAGCAGGACGCACTGCACTGAATGTAAATAGCAGGAACGGATCTAGCTGAACACTGTGAGCAGGACGCACTGCACTGAATGTAAATAGCAGGAACGGATCTAGCTGAACACTGTGAGCAGGACGCACTGCACTGAATGTAAACAGCAGGAACGGATGTAGCTGAACACTGTGAGCAGGACGCACTGCACTGAATGTAAATAGCAGGAACGGATCTAGCTGAACACTGTGAGCAGGACGCACTGCACTGAATGTAAATAGCAGGAACGGATGTAGCTGAACACTGTGAGCAGGACGCACTGCACTAAATGTAAATACCAGGAACGGATCTAGCTGAACACTGTGAGCAGGACGCACTGCACTGAATGTAAATAGCAGGAACGGATCTAGCTGAACACTGTGAGCAGGACGCACTGCACTAAATGTAAATACCAGGAACGGATCTAGCTGAACACTGTGAGCAGGACGCACTGCACTGAATGTAAATAGCAGGAACGGATCTAGCTGAACACTGTGAGCAGGACGCACTGCACTAAATGTAAATACCAGGAACGGATCTAGCTGAACACTGTGAGCAGGACGCACTGCACTGAATGTAAATACCAGGAACGGATCTAGCTGAACACTGTGAGCAGGACGCACTGCACTGAATGTAAATAGTCTAGCTGCCTGACCGTGGTACTAATAGGATCAAAAAGAACACCTGTAATTTTCTTAAGGTAGCTTTATATACTGTAACCAGACAAGCCTGCCTGTCAGTAGGAAGATAACAGGAACGGATCTAGCTGAACACTGTGAGCAGGACACACTGTACTAAATGTAAATAGTCTAGCTGCCTGACCGTGGTACTAATAGGATCAAAAAGAACACCTGTAATTTTCTTAAGGTAGCTTTATATACTGTAACCAGACAAGCCTGCCTGTCAGTAGGAAGATAACAGGAACGGATCTAGCTGAACACTGTGAGCAGGACACACTGTACTAAATGTAAATAGTCTAGCTGCCTGACCGTGGTACTAATAGGATCAAAAAGAACACCTGTAATTTTCTTCAGGTAGCTTTATATACTGTAACCAGACAAGCCTGCCTGTCAGTAGGAAGATAACAGGAACGGATCTAGCTGAACACTGTGAGCAGGACGTACTGCACTAAATGTATATAGCAGGAACGGATCTAGCTGAACACTGTGAGCAGGACGCACTGCACTGAATGTAAATAGCAGGAACGGATCTAGCTGAACACTGTGAGCAGGACGCACTGCACTAAATGTAAATAGCAGGAACGGATCTAGCTGAACACTGTGAGCAGGACGCACTGCACTGAATGTAAATAGCAGGAACGGATCTAGCTGAACACTGTGAGCAGGACGCACTGCACTGAATGTAAATAGCAGGAACGGATCTAGCTGAACACTGTGAGCAGGACGCACTGCACTGAATGTAAACAGCAGGAACGGATGTAGCTGAACACTGTGAGCAGGACGCACTGCACTGAATGTAAATAGCAGGAACGGATCTAGCTGAACACTGTGAGCAGGACGCACTGCACTGAATGTAAATAGCAGGAACGGATGTAGCTGAACACTGTGAGCAGGACGCACTGCACTAAATGTAAATACCAGGAACGGATCTAGCTGAACACTGTGAGCAGGACGCACTGCACTGAATGTAAATAGCAGGAACGGATCTAGCTGAACACTGTGAGCAGGACGCACTGCACTAAATGTAAATACCAGGAACGGATCTAGCTGAACACTGTGAGCAGGACGCACTGCACTGAATGTAAATAGCAGGAACGGATCTAGCTGAACACTGTGAGCAGGACGCACTGCACTGAATGTAAATAGTCTAGCTGCCTGACCGTGGTACTAATAGGATCAAAAAGAACACCTGTAATTTTCTTAAGGTAGCTTTATATACTGTAACCAGACAAGCCTGCCTGTCAGTAGGAAGATAACAGGAACGGATCTAGCTGAACACTGTGAGCAGGACACACTGTACTAAATGTAAATAGTCTAGCTGCCTGACCGTGGTACTAATAGGATCAAAAAGAACACCTGTAATTTTCTTCAGGTAGCTTTATATACTGTAACCAGACAAGCCTGCCTGTCAGTAGGAAGATAACAGGAACGGATCTAGCTGAACACTGTGAGCAGGACGTACTGCACTAAATGTATATAGCAGGAACGGATCTAGCTGAACACTGTGAGCAGGACGCACTGCACTGAATGTAAATAGCAGGAACGGATCTAGCTGAACACTGTGAGCAGGACGCACTGCACTAAATGTAAATACCAGGAACGGATCTAGCTGAACACTGTGAGCAGGACGCACTGCACTGAATGTAAATAGCAGGAACGGATCTAGCTGAACACTGTGAGCAGGACGCACTGCACTGAATGTAAATAGCAGGAACGGATCTAGCTGAACACTGTGAGCAGGACGCACTGCACTGAATGTAAACAGCAGGAACGGATGTAGCTGAACACTGTGAGCAGGACGCACTGCACTGAATGTAAATAGCAGGAACGGATCTAGCTGAACACTGTGAGCAGGACGCACTGCACTGAATGTAAATAGCAGGAACGGATGTAGCTGAACACTGTGAGCAGGACGCACTGCACTAAATGTAAATACCAGGAACGGATCTAGCTGAACACTGTGAGCAGGACGCACTGCACTGAATGTAAATAGCAGGAACGGATCTAGCTGAACACTGTGAGCAGGACGCACTGCACTAAATGTAAATACCAGGAACGGATCTAGCTGAACACTGTGAGCAGGACGCACTGCACTGAATGTAAATAGCAGGAACGGATCTAGCTGAACACTGTGAGCAGGACGCACTGCACTAAATGTAAATACCAGGAACGGATCTAGCTGAACACTGTGAGCAGGACGCACTGCACTGAATGTAAATACCAGGAACGGATCTAGCTGAACACTGTGAGCAGGACGCACTGCACTGAATGTAAATAGTCTAGCTGCCTGACCGTGGTACTAATAGGATCAAAAAGAACACCTGTAATTTTCTTAAGGTAGCTTTATATACTGTAACCAGACAAGCCTGCCTGTCAGTAGGAAGATAACAGGAACGGATCTAGCTGAACACTGTGAGCAGGACACACTGTACTAAATGTAAATAGTCTAGCTGCCTGACCGTGGTACTAATAGGATCAAAAAGAACACCTGTAATTTTCTTAAGGTAGCTTTATATACTGTAACCAGACAAGCCTGCCTGTCAGTAGGAAGATAACAGGAACGGATCTAGCTGAACACTGTGAGCAGGACACACTGTACTAAATGTAAATAGTCTAGCTGCCTGACCGTGGTACTAATAGGATCAAAAAGAACACCTGTAATTTTCTTCAGGTAGCTTTATATACTGTAACCAGACAAGCCTGCCTGTCAGTAGGAAGATAACAGGAACGGATCTAGCTGAACACTGTGAGCAGGACGTACTGCACTAAATGTATATAGCAGGAACGGATCTAGCTGAACACTGTGAGCAGGACGCACTGCACTGAATGTAAATAGCAGGAACGGATCTAGCTGAACACTGTGAGCAGGACGCACTGCACTAAATGTAAATAGCAGGAACGGATCTAGCTGAACACTGTGAGCAGGACGCACTGCACTGAATGTAAATAGCAGGAACGGATCTAGCTGAACACTGTGAGCAGGACGCACTGCACTGAATGTAAATAGCAGGAACGGATCTAGCTGAACACTGTGAGCAGGACGCACTGCACTGAATGTAAACAGCAGGAACGGATGTAGCTGAACACTGTGAGCAGGACGCACTGCACTGAATGTAAATAGCAGGAACGGATCTAGCTGAACACTGTGAGCAGGACGCACTGCACTGAATGTAAATAGCAGGAACGGATGTAGCTGAACACTGTGAGCAGGACGCACTGCACTAAATGTAAATACCAGGAACGGATCTAGCTGAACACTGTGAGCAGGACGCACTGCACTGAATGTAAATAGCAGGAACGGATCTAGCTGAACACTGTGAGCAGGACGCACTGCACTAAATGTAAATACCAGGAACGGATCTAGCTGAACACTGTGAGCAGGACGCACTGCACTGAATGTAAATAGCAGGAACGGATCTAGCTGAACACTGTGAGCAGGACGCACTGCACTGAATGTAAATAGCAGGAACGGATCTAGCTGAACACTGTGAGCAGGACGCACTGCACTGAATGTAAATAGCAGGAACGGATCTAGCTGAACACTGTGAGCAGGACGCACTGCACTGAATGTAAATAGCAGGAACGGATCTAGCTGAACACTGTGAGCAGGACGCACTGCACTGAATGTAAATAGCAGGAACGGATCTAGCTGAACACTGTGAGCAGGACGCACTGCACTAAATGTAAATACCAGGAACGGATCTAGCTGAACACTGTGAGCAGGACGCACTGCACTGAATGTAAATAGCAGGAACGGATCTAGCTGAACACTGTGAGCAGGACGCACTGCACTGAATGTAAATAGCAGGAACGGATCTAGCTGAACACTGTGAGCAGGACACACTGCACTAAATGTAAATAGTCTAGATAGAAGATAACAGGAACGGATCTAGCTAAACTGAATACAGTGTATATATATATATGCAACACCTGGGATGCATATATATACACAATACACTGTAAGTGCAGCTAACTGACTGACTGTTCTGCCTAATCTATCTAACTCAAATCAAATGACACTGTCTCTCTCTCTCTCTATCTCTCAGCACACCGGAACACACACTACACAGGGCCGCCGTGCAGGCGGCCTTATATAGTGTGGGGTGTGTACTAAATCCCCTGAGCCATAATTGGCCAAAGCCACCCTGGCTTTGGCCAATTACAGCTCTCTCTACTGACGGCGCTGTGATTGGCCAAGCATGCGGGTCATAGTGCATGCTTGGCCAATCATCAGCCAGCAATGCACTGCGATGCCGCAGTGAATTATGGGCCGTGACGCGCCACACGAATTTGGCGCGAACGGCCCATATCGTTCGCAATTCGACGGACGGTCGAACAGCCGATGTTCGAGTCGAACATGGGTTCGACTCGAACACGAAGCTCATCCCTATTTACTTACCTTGGGTTTAGGTGCTTTAGTCAACCTACTACTAATGCCCCCAATACTACCCTCTAAACTTTGTCCACACTGGCTTTCTCTACGTCTGGACCCTCCCCCCATCACCTAGCTTAAAAGCCCCTCTAACTTTTCGGCCATCTTCTCTCTCAGCTGAGCTGCACCCTCCCCATTAAGGTGGAGTCCATCCCTGCTAAAGAGCCGGTAACGGACTGAGAAGTCGGCCCAGTTCCCAGGAACCCAAACCCCTCCTTTCTACACCAGCGCTTCTTCCTTATTGTATGTCATTTTAGGTCTATTTCTAGCCATAATTTTATGTTTAGTATGAATATGTAATTTTAGCTTCACCAGCAGCATGAAAAGGAATATAGTCAACAGCAGTAGAAAAGACAGTAGTATGTCAAACAGGTAGCAATAATAAAGGCTTGCTGCAGAAATATGAATAGCAATACATTCAGCAGCAGTATAAATATAATGTTAGTAATCACTATTATTAATATTATTATAATTATTATTGTTCATTTTATAAGTCAAAATAGTCAAACTTCTGTGGTGTGGTGGCACAGTTCCTCTCCTGTGGACAGTGGCTTTTAAGATAAATGTTACACAGTAGGATATTTTGAGACACATTTTTCTTGTTTATTTTCAGAGTTTGTCTCAGAACATTTTATTACAGAAGCTCTACATGCCTGACATCTGTCACATCATATACTAGAGACTCAGAATACCTTTTATTGAACATTTATAGAACAACACATTGAATTTCTTTCAATCTCAACTTTTATACTAACTAACGGAAAAAAGTCCAACCACAAATGCAATGGTGGCTGGATATATGCAGGAATAGAGGAAAACAATCTCAGTGACCGCACACCATACAAGCCTGGCATGTAATAGGTGATAACAGCCTCAGCCTGACACCATCCAGGCCACACCATCCAATATCTTTCGCCCCACCAATGGGGGTTGGTTATGGAGGTAAGGATTTCCCTGTGGTAGCAAGAGTATATATTACATCACTGCTGTAGTGATTTTTAAACAGGTGAATACTGAAGAGGGGGAGAGAGGGAAGGAGAGAGAACAAGGAGCACTGCACAGGATAAAAAAATAGAATTTGTACAGCCAGCAGCCACTTCTAGTCTTCTTCATGTGTGACAAAATATATTTCATGTTTTGGCATAGATTGTAAAGCACAATTGACTCCCAACCTATTAAAGAAGAAAAAAAAATCTAGCAACAACAAAGGGTACCCTATAAAGAACCCCAAAGAAGGCCCCCCACCCATTTAAAAAAAAAAAAAAACTATCTATGTTTAATGGAATTGCTTATTAAAAACCCAGAAAGAAAAACATGAAAGAAGATAATACGTATGATTATGGAGAACCTCTTCCAAATAGGCATTATTTAATCAGTCAGGAATGCCCAGGGGAAATAAAAGAGGAATGAATTTTGAGATATTAGGAAAGGGGAGGTGGGGAGGGGTAAAAAGGAAAGGAAAGAAGAAAATAGAACAAAAAGGTGCAGAGATAATTCATAATAGTGGGTGACATTTCATTTATAGTTGAGACCCCTAGGAATGCCTGTGTCAAGTTTGAATATCCAGTATACCTCCCTTTTACATAGAATAGAAAATATCCACCTCGGGCAGGGTAATTGATTCATTCAATGATTTGATCGCTGAGAGACTGAGTATTGGAGTTGTGAGAATTTCTGATATGCCTTGTCAAGTTAGTGTCCTTGCCTGAGTTGGTATTGGAAATGTGATCCCACATTCTATCACATAGTCTTCTCGTGGTCCTAACCACGTATTGATACATGTTACAAGGTATGATATGTGTTACACTAAACAAAAAAATAACACAAAGCCATAATTATGACAACTGGTCCAGTAAAGTCTCATGTACTTTTTCAAGTGTTTACTGGCTTGGAATTTTTGCTTGCATATACTTCAAAGCTGTAAAGTAAATTACTAGCGCAAGTGATGCAAGGATTTCAATGTTGGACATCGCATAATCGTATCGTGATAGGATGTGTTTCAAAGTGCACTTTAGATATATTGTACAATGGCATTGGCCCCCATTACATCCCCACACTGTAGCAGCACCTGGTAACAGGAGATCTTAAGCTTTGAGCTAAGTGGGAGTCTTACCGTCTAATATGTTACCCTGATGCTGCTGATGTTTTATTCACCAGGCAATTTGATCCTTTGAGCCAGGTCACTGGGGCAGCCCATGCCTCATTCCAGGATGGTGGGGCAAGATTTTCCCTCTGTAACATACTGTAATTGAATAAGGTAATAAGGTCATTGAATAAGTGTTTCCTTTTTGTGATTGAAATGTAAATCAATCCCTGCAGCTGTAACAGAAAGATGAAGAGTCAGACAATATGAGCCAGAGTGCCTTTCAATGCTCCTCCTCTAAAGTAGGAGGCTTAATTAGGCATTTGGAAAACGAAAAAGAGCGCGCATACAAAAGGCACATTTATGAAAAATTATATAAGTAAATCTGTGCATACAAAATAATACAAACTCCGTAGTGCATATAATAAATGTGTCGAAAAAATATATATCAAAAAAGTCCTTCAATGTAAAAATATGATCTCCGTTCCCAGTTGATGCCTTCTATGGGGAAACACGTCCAGTGGAGCATAACTTGTGATGTCATCACGCTGTACAGCCAGCTGGCTTGAGCCGCAGCTGTTTCAATTTGCCTTTTTTTCGCTGTGCTTCTATGGATGTTTTTTTGGATGTAAAGCCTGTGTCATCTGTTTAAAAAATATTTTTTTTTCTCTGGAACATACTGCACCATGAAGCCCTCCTCTGTTCTCTACTTAATGAGACTTTTTAGATCCCTACCTATCTGAGAGCGATCTCTGGAGTGAGCTTTCCTCCTGATGGTCCGTCTGCAGTGGGTGGATTATTCCTTCTTATGAGAAGACCACAGGTGGATTGGGGGTTTGCCGGACTTTTTATTGTTTATGGTCTAATATATATATATATATATATATATATATATATATATATATATATATATTTATACATTGAAGGACTTTTTTGATATATATTTTTTCAACACATTTATTATATGCACTACAGAGTTCGTAGTAATTTGTATGCACAGATTTACTTATATAATTCTTCATATATGTACCTTTTGTATGCGCGCTCTTTTTCGTTTTCCATTTTTCTTGAGCTTTTAGTATTTAAGCTATCAGAGCTGCAGCATACAGTCACGTCACTTTGCATGTTTTAGGTTAGCGCAAATATTCCCCCTTTTTTTATTAATTAGGCATTTAACTGCTTGTTTGCCTATCTTAAAAATCATTTACCCCTATGCTACTCTCCTCTACCCGAACAAATATTTGTTATTATTATATTATTCATTGTCCACTTGATTCTAATGCTCCCAAAGGTGAAAAAGAACATTTAACATAATTTTCCTGCATGTTTAACAACTCCAGGATAAGATATCAAGAAAAGAAACATCAGAAACAGAAGCCATACATGTTTCTTCATATATGTGGAAAAATATATATAAATGTATACATATAAAAATGTGAATAATAAAGATGCAAATATGAATTCCAATGTGACTGTGCCCGACACCAATAATATAAAGTGCTTCCAAATGTATATGTCTTCTGATTGCTTCACCACGGGTGCTCAGAGGGTAGATGGCAACTCACCAGAGGTGTTTGACCCTTTATTACTGGAGGTCAAAATGCGCTTTTTGAAAACCACATCAGTTTCTGGAGTTCCATCATTCCACTCCAATGATCCCTCAGGTTTAGCTATGGAGGTAATGATGTACTCCACCAGGAACACAAAGAAGAGCTTATTAGTGTAATAGGTTTATTGGTAATTGAAAAACAAGCTTAGAAAATATTGCACTCACATGTGACAGTGCCCGACCTTGCACTTGGGATCTACAGCATGTGTGGATAAAGAATGTTGGTATAACGCCAGCGTGTTCTCCACGCTTTGTTCTCCATGCTGGGCCTGGATAAGGGTCACATAGGAATTACGTAAGTGATGTATCGCCGCTCTAACATACGTTTCACCGTACTTGGCGTCTTCGGAAAGTGACTTCCTAAAGACGCCAAGTGTGGTGAAACGTACATCGGAGCAGCGATCCGTCACTATTTTATTCCTATCGGTTTGAGCATTTAGTACAGATCAAACCGTCTGCATTGTGGGTACAGAGAAAATAAGCTAAGTACATGGATCAAAATTATGGCAAATTGGTATCCAATAAACACTGAACGATTAGTGAAGATGTGACGTTGTTGCTGGAGCATATCCCAAACCAAGGGGAAGAATAACAAATCAGTACACAGAGTTTTGATATCAAAAGTCACATCATGCGTGTGGGACAAGTAGACTAAGACAGTCAACCAAGAAAGATTGAAAAACGGGAAAGATGGGGAGAGAAAACAGGAAAGAAAGAGTAAGGCCTGTACTAGAGGAGAGAAGAGGAAAAGGATGGTGAGGTAGTGGCGGCTGGTGCTAAACTTTTTTTGGGGGGTGACAAACAAACCACCCCCAGGTCTGCACTCACCCCATCCACTGCTGTGGCTTCCCCGGCTTCTCCTCCCAGCCAACCTGGTCTTCTGCAGATCCACCTCCTGTCCTGATTGGCTGGGAGGAGAAGCTGGAAACCAATAGCGAATATTGATTTGCTAGTGTCACAAGTGGGTGGGTATCTGTGCCCCAAGCCCAACCTTTTTAAGCCCATTAGAGCCTCAGGCTCTAATTATGTGCTTGAAAAAAAGAAAATTTATAGAAAGCTATGAGTCTGGCACCCCACATGCAAACTAGGGGGGCGGCGTCCCTGTGCTCCTTATGGACCGCCACTGATGAGGGGAGGGAGGCTGGCAAATTCCTGTGGCTGTTAGTAATGGTGCCTGTCAAATGTTCATTGATATAAAAACCATCCAACCTAGTTTCAACTTCAGAAAAGTAAGTGAACTTCTTCCCCCAGGCTTTAGTGATGGTTAGTTTAGAGGCCAAAAGTACGTAATGTGCCAATTTGAATTGTTTTTTGGTGAGGTTTGGAGGTTTGAAGTGTAAGAAAGCGAACCATGGGTCTTTGGGCAAATAAACTCCAAATCATTTGTATAGTAGGGCTAATACTTTAGACCAAAAATGGCCTAGCATCGGGAAGGTCCACCATGTATGGAGGACATCTACCACTGTTTGGCAGCCCCTAAAGCATAAACCAGAATGTTCAGGGATTATATGAGCAAGTCTGGTAGGTACCATATACCACCTGGTCAGGACCTTATAGGCAGACTCCAGAGTCGTAATATTAATAGTGCAAGCCGCAGTGATGGACCAAGTCCAAGACCATTCTTCCTCAGTTTTGTGTGCCTTTAAGTCCGCCTCCCACCTCACCATGTAGGCATGTCTATCAGGAGAAGAAGGACAATTAAGATGCAAATAAAGTATAGAAATCAGTTTAGGCGCTACGGTTGTGTGACGGCAAATGTGTTCAAAGACAGTCACACATTATATATTTTCAATAAGGACAATAAAAGTAACGTTTAAAAAACCCAAATGAGAATATTTGAGATTTAATGACCAATTATCAAATACAGCAAATCTTCGGTATACTCTTTAAAGCTGATCACTGAGTGAAACCTAAACCTCCCCACCCATTCAGTGTTTTTTATCTTAATGCCTTCTGAAGCAATCGTATACATATCTAAATTTGCAGCTCGTGTCCTTCGTCAATACTGTTGATGCAGATGTTCTCCTCTTGCTGAGATCATCACTGCAGTTTCCTCTTTTGAAACCTGTGAGGACCTGGTCAGCCAATAGGAAGCAAAAATGTAAAAAAAAAGCACCACACTACTGTTAAAAGATCCAGATATGACCTTATATCAGTAAGGGGCAGGGGGACAATCAAAAGAGTAGCCAACATATTTTGGGGGGGTCCAATAATACCCCCTTCATAAGGGCTTGAGATAGAAGACAATGTATAAAAATGTATACATTATATTGCTTATACTTGTCTATCTATCTATCTATCTATCTATCTATCTATCTATCTATCTATCTATCTATCTATCTATCTATCTATCTATCTATCTATATATATAGTCTTAGTCAGTGGGGTTCAATATTGAGTTAGCCGACCCTTTGCATCTATAACAGTTTCAACTCTTCTGGGAAGGCTGTCCACAAGGTTTAGGAGTGTGTGTATGGGAATGTTTGACCTTTCCTCCAGAAGCGCATTTGTGAGGTCAGGCACTGATGTTGAACAAGAAGGCCTGGCTCACAATCTCCATTTTAATTCATTCCAAAAGTGTTCTCTTGGGTTGAGGTCAGGACTCTGTGCAGGCCAGTCAAGTTCCTCCAGTCAAGTTTTCCACCAACGCTAATGTTCTAGAATAGCCAAGGCAGAGTTCAGATGTCAATCTAATGTAAAATTTGTGGCTGGAATTAAGAAAGGCTTCTCACCCATGATCCCAATGACAAAGCCGGAGCAGCTTTAAAAAAGGAATGGACAACAACTGCAATGTCCAGATGCGCAAAATTGACTTATCTAGACAGATTCAAGAATCAAACTGCTGCCAGAGGTGCAGCTACACAATCTAACACTAATTCGAAGGGGGTGTATACTCTTAAAATTATTTATTTATTTCTTTTATTATAATTAATTTAAATCTTTTAAAGCTTGCCGGGAGTGGTTTCTCTTTCATATGGAAGCCTATTTTTGTTGGTAACTGTAAAAAAATAAAATCATAATAATCCATTATCATTCAATGTTCTATGACACTTAAAAAAGAAATCTTTCAAGGAGGCGAGTACGGTATGTTTTTTGGTACTGTATGGAGACACCATATGGCTGACCTCTGTGTCCTGGCAGTGCCATACAACCAAACATTTGGCTGAACTGAATGTTCATGTTTATTCTTATGGAGGGAGGAAGAGGAGAGCAGCCTACATGGGGGGAAAGGATATTTTAGAAAGAATAATGCCGCGTACACACGGTCGGAATTTTCGACAACAAATGTTCGATGTGAGCTTGTTGTCGGAAATTCCGACTGTGTGTAGGCTCCATCAGACATTTGTTGTCGGAATTTCCGACAACAAAAATTTGAGAGCTGGTTCTCAAATTTTCCGACAACAAAATCCGTTGTCGGAAATTCCGATCGTGTGTACACAATTCCGACGCACAAAATTCCACACATGCTCGGAATGAAGCAGAAGAGCCGCACTGGCTATTGAACTTCATTTTTCTCGGCTCGTCGTACGTGTTGTACGTCACCGCGTTCTTGACGATCGGAATTTGTGCGACCTTGTGTATGCAAGACAAGTTTGAGCCAGCATCTGTCGGAAATAAATCCAGGATTTTGTTGTCGGAATGTCCGATCGTGTGTATAATAGTGTTTGGAACGTGTATTTTAACCTATTAAGATGTTTTTTCTCTTCCATAAACATGATAGGGCCGCACCTAAGAAATGTGTTTTTTATGCCTATAGGCAGCTTAACCCTGTCTGAGTGAGGGACATGATACTGTATATGCTGTAATATATAAAAAGTTCAGCTATACATAAAATTGCCTGCATAACACTTGTTTTATTCCAACCTTTTTCATTTTGCTTGGACCATTAAATTAATCTTAGTGTACTCTAACTTTACACAAGGAGTAGTTTTCCTTCCAAGCAAGACAGAACTTGTTAAAAAAGGATGCCTGCTGAGATGAAAAGTCTTAATAGTTAATTATCCTTGAAAGAATGTTAAACTGTGGTACAAATATAGAATCATGTACACATGATATTTATTACAAATCATCACACAAGTAGGAATGTTTTATACAGAAATGAGACTATAAGAAGGTTAATCTGTTCTATTTGTAAGCCTTTGAAGATTAATTACACCATGAACTTTGATGTGCCACATTTTTGTTAGGATTTTCTTCATAAAACATTCTAACAGCAAAATATCATTAACAAAGTGGAAGGGCAAAATACAGACAGTTCTTTACAAATGACAGAACAGTACAGCTATATCCTGAAGTCAATGGGACTGTCAATGTGGTTGAGGTCAGATACCCAAGCAGTAATACTCCCATTTATCGACCTACCTTTAGTCACCTACAGTCAGGTCCATAAATATTGGGACATTGACACAATTCTAATCTTTTTGGCTCTATACACCACCACAATGGATTTGAAATGAAACAAACAAGACGTGCATTGTAATGGGACAATTGGCTGCTCAGCTGTTCCATGGCCAAGTGTTTGTTATTCCCTCATTATCCCATTTACAAGGTGCAGATAAAAGGTCCAGAGTTCATTTGAAGTGTGCTATTTGCATTTGGAATCTGTTGCTGTCAACTCTCAATATGAGATCCAAAGAGCTGTAACTATCATTGAAGCAAGCCATCATTAGACTGAAAAAACAAAACAAACCCACCAGAGAGATAGCAACAACATTAGGTGTGGCCAAATCAACTGTTTGGAACATCGTTAAAAAGAAAGTATGCACAGGTGAGCTCAGCAACACCAAAAGACTTGGAAGACCATGGAAAACAACTGTGGTGGATGACCAAAGAATTATTTCCCTGGTGAAGAAAACACCCTTCACAACAGTTGGCCAGATCAAGAACACTCTCCAGGAGGTAGGCGTATGTGTGTCAAAGTCAACAATCAAGAGAAGACTTCACCAGAGTGAATACAGAGGGTTCACCAGAAGATGTAAACCATTGGTGAGCCTCAAAAACAGGAAAGCCAGATTAGAGTTTGCCAAACAACATCTAAAAAAGCCTTCACAGTTCTGGAACAACATCCTATGGACAGCTGAGACCAAGATCAACTTGTACCAGAGTGGTGGGAAGAGAAGAGTATGGAGAAGGAAAGGGACTGCTCATGATCTAAAGCATACCACCTCATCAGCGAAGCATGGTGGTGGTAGTGTCATGGCGTGGGCATGTATGGCTGCCAATGGAACTGGTTCTCTTGTATTTATTGATGATGTGACTGCTGACAAAAGCAGCAGAATAAATTCTGAAGTCTTTTGGGCAATATTATCTGCTCATATTCAGCAAAATGCTTCAGAACTCAATGGACGGCGCTTCACAGTGCAGATGGACAATGACCCGAAGCATACCGTGAAAGCAACCAAAGAGTTTTTTAAGGGAAAGAAGTGGAATGTTATGCAATGGCTAAGTCAATCACCTGACCTGAATCTGATTGAGCATGCATTTGACTTGCTGAAGACAAAACTGAAGAGAAAATGCCCCAAGAACAAGCAGGAACTGAAGACAGTTGCAGTAGAGGCCTGGCAGAGCATCACCAGGGATGAAACCCAGCGTCTGGTGATGTCTATGCTTTCTAGACTTCAGGCTGTAATTGACTGCAAAGGATTTGCAACCAAGTATTAAAAAGTGAAAGTTTGATGGATGATTGTTAATCTGTCCCATTACTTTTGGTCCCTTAAAAAGTGGGAGGCACATATACAAACTGTTGTAATTCTTACACCGTTCACCTGATTTGGATGTAAATACCCTCAAATTAAAGCTGAAAGTCTGCAGTTAAAGCACATCTTGTTTGTTTCATTTCGAATCCATTGTGGTGGTGTATAGAGCCAAAAAGATTAGAATTGTGTCGATGTCCCAATATTTACGGACCTGACTGTATTTTGATATTCACTGTGCTAGAACAGTAACACAAGAGTAGCATTAGTAATGAAGAAGATTATAAAAGGACGTTATTACAGTTTAGGTAAAAGAATACTAAGGTTCCATCCAATGGCTTGAGGTGGTCATGAAGAAAAGCCTTCTCCAGTGACCCATCTTCTCATTAGGCAGAGATGGTTGGCAGGCATAATATAGAGATGAGTTTAACATGAACTGTAGTCAGACATTAAAAAAAACAATTTCATTCAGTTATTTTTTCATAAAAGGCCATATAATGTACATAACACTGGCATACATACCTGTCCTAATATTTCCCTTCTGTAATATGCTCTACTGCATTGCACAGTGCTGTCAGTCTAACACTAGGAGCCCACTGAATAAAGAGTAGGATGGTGATTTCTTTGGTATCACAGCTACTCTTTCATTGTCTAGTCAGAGGTTGGGTGGAGAGGGGAGGGACATCACAATACTGAATGAACAGAATTCTTTGGCAAAAAAAAGAGTTCACAGGTATGTAATTCAAATATGTATTTAGCTGCAGTGGCCATCAACAGAGTGCACATGCACTACATACAGCAGGAAACTGTGAGAACTGGGCAACAGTGCAAGAGCTGCATCTTAAAGGATACCCCAAAAGTGAATAGTAGAAGCAGTTAGCATCATACTGCAGTATTTTGGTCAGTTGGCTAAGGTAGAGAGAAAGTCTGGCAAAGATGGACTAAAATATGATCCTTGCAAGAAGGAGACACAGTTGGGGGAGGGGAAAAGAAATTGCTGCTCACCCCTATTATGAAGGCAAAAAATAGGAAAAGGATTTCCCCAGGTGGGGTTTTTAGGCAGCCTTGGTCCACACAGGAGGCCTTCTGATTCTTTTAATATGTCTAGGCATTTTGGATTCCTGGTGACCAGTATGGTTGTTATCAGTAGGAATAGAAATTGTTCTTCATCAAATGAAAATTCTCTGAGAAAATTCTCATGTTAGGCAGGACCTCAAGTCCTGCCTAACATGAGCAAAATGACTCCTCCTCTTCTAAAAATGTCAAAAGTGTGCAATATTTGTCTTAAGGCCACAGATGAAATAGGTCCTCTGTTCTTTGCTTCAACCTCCATAAGAACTATAGACCCTCTGACACATTAGTTTGAGTGTACAAAGCATGCAATACCACAGAAAATCACTGAAAGTAATATCTGGTAACCATTAATACTACCATATCCAAGAAAACAGGCACTGAATCAGTTAGTAAAGGCAAAATTAATATATTGTCAATCGATATGGTGGGTAAAGAGGCAAGCATTAAAATGGAAGAACAAAAGCAATAACATAATTTAGCATAAAGAATGCTTAGTTGTCAAGGCTGGCTCAGCCCTTCCTTCTCTGAGCTGGCCGCTCAGCTGTCGGCTAATTGCCAGCTCTCATCTCTCTCCACAGTTAACCAGCTGTTGTGGATCTGCTCGTCAGTCCCGCCTACTTAAAGATCTCCAGCTCACTTCATTCCTGCCTTCGCCTTGGTCGCATTACAAGAAACCATCTCCTGTGTTCATTGTTTAAAGACTGGCTTTGCTGATATCCCTTCTGGCTCCTTATCCTGCTTGCTGTTCCTCTACTTGGATCCCTGACTTCTGGCCTGGCTGATTACCCGATCTGGTTACTGAACTCTGGTTTGGCTGATTACCCGATCTGGTACCTGAACTCTGGCTTGGCTGACTACCCGATCCGGTTACTGGACTCTGGCTATGCTTTGACTACTACTTACTCTATTTACCTTTTTATTAATAAACAAGTGTGATTTTACTGTACTTCTGTCTCGGTCTGGTTCATGGTTTCTTACAGTAGGCGAAGGCCGTGAATTCAGAAGCTACAGTCAATCCACTTGTTGGTAATATTTTTTCCAGATTGGATGAGCAAGATCACCGCATGGATCAGTTTGCCATGGTGTTACAAAGGCTCCTGAGTTGCAGGGCTCACCTGGAATCCCCCACTGTGGCTGCTCCGGTAAAACCTGAGTTGCAGGCTGTCCCTGCTGCTGCGCTAGTCTCTGTGCAGACACACGCCTTGAGTATTACCTCTATAAGAGGTATGTCTGGTTCCACCCCGCTTCCCCAGCGATTTGGAGACGATCCAGTTCAATGCAGAGGGTTTCTCAACCAAGTTGAGATATACTTTGAGATGCTGCCCCAGGCGTTTCCCACGGACAGAAGCAAAGTAGGGTTGGGGATATCTTTGCTTTCTGAGAGAGCCTTGGCCTGGGCTAACCCTCTATGGGAGAAGCAAAAACCTGTGTTTTACCCTGAGTTTGTGGTCTCCTTTAAAAGGGTATTTGACTTTCCCGCACGCTCCGCTTCTGCTGCCAAGTGCCTCATGTCCATCAAACAGTGTACGAGAACTGTTGCCGACTAAGCCATTGAGTTCCGTACTCTGGCAGCAGAGGCTGCTTGGAACAATGAGGCCCTCGTGGCTGCTTTTTCTCATGGTCTCTTTGATTTAATCAAGGATGAGATAGCAGCCCGAGATATACCCACTGAGCAAGAGAGCTTGATCTCGTTTGCCATCCTCATTGACTCCAGATTCAGAGAAAGACTTTCTTTTAAGAAGCGCTTGCGGAAGCCTCCTGTATGTTTGCCTCCGAGCTTTGCAGTCCCACCCGTGGCTCCCTCACCTCCCATGCCTCCTGGTACCGAGTCGGTCAGTGAAAATGAACCCATGCACTTGGGCTTCATGTGTCTCTGCAGATATGAATGCCTTTAGGAGGAGGGAGAGATTGTGCCTTTATTGTGGCCAGGCAGGTCACTTTTTGAAGTCTTGTCCTGCCCGTCCTGGGAACACCCGAACCTTGAGGTCCTGTCATGGACAGACCTTAGATGGTGTTGTGTCATCCCCACTTATCCAGAAGGATAAGCCCCTGGTTTCAGTCACCCTTTCTTGGGCTAAGTCGTCTATCGAGATACAGGCTCTGATCGACTTTGGGGCTGCAAGCCTGTTCATTGATGCTGCCTTTGTATCAAAGCACTCAATTCCACTGCAGCTGCGTGACACTCCACTTGCCATTGAGGCTCTTGACGGGAGACCTCTCCATGGCCGTAGGGGCTCTTCACCATGAGATAATCCAATTCCAAGTGATTTCCTCTCCTAAGTTTCCGCTGGTTATTGGTTATCCTTGGTTACAGAGGCACAACCCCTCTTTTGATTGGCTCATGCTGAGGTTCTCTCCTGGTCATCACAATGCAGTGAAACATGCTTCTGGAAGGTAGCCAAGGTCCTGTGTACCTCTTCACTCTCCTCCCTGCCAGAGGAGTACCGTGATTATAGCGATGTCTTTGACAAAGGTCAAGCCGGTAGTTTGCCTCCACACCAGTCGTATGATTGCGTAATTGACCTTCAACCTGGTGCCACTCCCCATCGTGGCCGGGTTTACCCTTTGTCGGTCTTGGAGGATAAAGCCATGGAGGAGTATGTTGCAGACAAACTTTCTCAGGATTTCATCCGCAAATCCTCGTCTCCTGCTGGTGCTGGTTTCTTCTTTGTGAAGAAGAGGATCGGTGAACTGAGACCTTGTATTGATTATAGGGGTCTCAATCGTTTCACAATTAAGAATGCCTACCCGATCCCATTGATTACAGAGTTATTTGACTGCCTCAAGGGAGCAACTGTTTTCACTAAACTTGATCTTAGAGGGGCTTAAATCTCGTGAGGCTTAAGGAGGGCGACGAGTGGAAAACTGCGTTTAATACCAGAACAGGCCATTATGAGTAGCTCGTAATGCCTTTTGTCCTCCGAGATTTGTTGCAGTTATGTGTGGTGGTTTATCTCGATGATATCCTCATATTTTCCAAGTCCCTGGAGAGCCACCACACAGATTTCTGTTGTGTGCTTCAGAAATTAAAAGAGAACAATCTCTATTATAAACTGGAGAAGTGTGAGTTCCATCGGGAACAGGTTAAATTCCTGGGCATTTCCACTGCTGGTTTTTCGATGGACCCAGTGAAACTTTCGGCAGTCCTACAGTGGCCTCGACCCATGGGGTTACATCCTCTGCAGCGTTTCCTAGGTTTTGCCAACTATTATGGGAAGTTTATTCGTAACTTCTCATCTCTGGTTAAGCCTCTGACCGATATGACCATAAAGAATGGTAACCCACAGAGTTGGTCTCTGGAGTCCATTAAGGCCTTTGAAAGTCTCAAGGCTACCTTTGTTTCTGCTCCTGTGTTGGCACATCCTGATCCTATGTTACCTTTTATCCTTGAGGTTGATGCTTCTGAAACTGGTGTTGGCGCCCTTCTGTTTCAACGTTCTACCTCTGAGAGTGCTATGCATCCTTGTGGCTACTTTTCCAAGAAATTGTCACCTGCCGAGTGCAATTACGAGATTGGTGACAGAGAGCTGTTCGCAATCATTTTAGCCCTGAAAGAATGGAGACATCTCCTCGAAGGTACCACTGTTCTAATTCTTACTGACCATAAGAATCTCACATTCTTGTCTAAGGCTAAACGCCTCTCTCCCAGAAGGGCGCGATGAGATCTTTTCTTGTCAAGTTTCAATCACATTGTCTCATTCTTACCCGGTACTAAGAATGTAATTGTCAAGACAATTTTTCAATTCTTGCTGCTAAGGCCGATGCTCCTCCTGAGAAACCTTGTGACCGCTGCTTTATCCCAGAGTGTCTCCGTACTGCCGTGCTCCAGACTTACCATTCTCCCAAGGCAGCTGGCCACCCTGGTAAGAATCAACTCATTTGGGCCATTTCCCAACAATTCAGGGGGCCTAGCCTACGTGCTGATGCAACTGCCTTCGTAGCTGCCTGTTCCGTGTGTGCTCAGAGTAAGACTCCACGACACCTTCCAGTGGGCCTCCTACAACCCATACCCGAAGGAGAGAGGCCCTGGACCCACCTGTCTATGGATTTCATTGTGGAGTTGCCCAACTCCCAAGGCAACACAGTTATCCTTATTGTGGTTGACCGGTTCTCAAACATGTGTCATTGTATTCCACTTAAGAAGTTGCCCACTTCTAAGGAACTGGTTTCCATTTTTGCTCGGGAGATCTTTCGCTTATATGGGCTACCCAAGGTGATTGTCTCAGGCAGGGGTAGTCAGTTTTTTGCACAGCTGGGAATTCAGCTTGCTTTCTTCTCTGCATATCACCCGCAGTCTAATGGGGCCGCAGAACGAGCCAATCAGTCCTTGGAGCAATTCCTATGTTGCTATATTTCTGACCACAACAACTGGTCAGACCTATTAGAATGGGCAGAGTTTGCTCACAACAGTGCCTTGAATTCTGCTTCCAGATTGTCTCCATTTATGGTGAGTTATGGTTTCCAACCTTCTATGTTGCCTGACTCGTTTGTTCCGCAGAGTATTCCTGCACTAGAGGATCATCTCCGTGGTCTTCGTTCCACTTGAGCACAAGTCCAGAAGGCTTTGCATCATGCTAATGATAGGTACAGACTTCATGCTGACCGCAGACGCCTGCCTGCGCCTTCCTACCAGGTTGGGGACAGGGTCTGGCTGTCATCTCGCAACCTCCGACTTCGTGTTCCCTCACTGAAGTTCGCACCTTGGTTTATTGTGCCTTTCCGTATCCTTTGCAGGATTAATCCAGTGGCTTACGCGTTGGACCTTCCTCCTAGTATGTGCATCTCAAATGTGTTTCATGTCTCCTTATTGAAACTGTTGGTCTGCAACCGATTTACCACCTCGGTGCCACATCCTCACCCTATACAGATTGAGAACCATGAGGAGTATGAGGTACAATCCATTGTTGATTCCCGTAGGTTCCGTGGGTGCATACAGTACCTGGTTCATTGGAAGGGGTACGGTCCGGAGGAACGCTCCTGAGTCTCATCCTCGGATGTACATGCTCCTGTCCTCCTCTGTGATTTCCATAGACATCTTCCCCTCAAGCCCGGTGGTCCTCCGAGGGGGAGGGGTCGTTGAGGAGGGGGGTACTGTAAGGGCTGGCCCAACCCTTCTTTCTCTGAGCTGACCGCTCCGCTAGTCCTGCCTACTTAAAGATCTCCAGCTCACTTCATTCCTGCCTTCGCCTTGGTCACATCACAAGAAACCATCTCCTGTGTTCCTGTTTAAAGACTGGCTTTGCTGACATCCCTTCTGGCTCCTTATCCTGCTTGCTGTTCCTCTACTTGGATCCCTGACTTCTGGCCTGGCTGATTACCCGATCTGGTTACTGAACTCTGGCTTGGCTGATTACCCAATATAGTTACTGAACTCTGGCTTGGCTGACTACCTGATCCGGCTACTGGACTCTGGCTATGCTTTGACTACGCTTACTCTATTTACCTTTTTATTTTTATTAATAAACAAGTGTGATTTTACTGTACCTCTGTCTCGGTCTGGTTCATGGTTTTTGACATTAGTAAGGACTAGGCACTTCCTGATGACGCTATACAGCGAAATGCATAGAGGTGGGATCACTGTTGACATTCCCGTGGACCACAGGTGATGTCACATCCATTCGAATAGTGAGACACACACCGGAATCTGGTGAGAAAGACGGTGCCTTTATCTGTACCATTGAGCAGCAGTGCAGTGGATATTAAACTTAGATACACACGTTTATGCTGGTCGAGCTGGTGCTGGTCTGGGCACCCTGACATGTAAGTGCATTTAATGGGGGATTGGTTTTAAGTAGAAATTTTAAATATAAAACTGTGTTGCACAAATACCGTGTTATTTTCTTTCTGGGTAATTGGTGCATATCCCACTGAAGGGGAAGGAACATCTGCAAATTGGAAAGGAATAAATTTGGAGTGCCATGTTGGCAGATTTTGATATTATTATATACGCTTTGTGGTCCAGCGGGCCTTTGGGCTCTGGTGAGTGAGCATATTTATCATTGGTGGTGCAACACGTTTATTTTTGGATTTGTCCAAAGACACTCCTGAACCCTGCACTGTGTACGTATCACACTCCTGACCTCGGCACTGTGTACGTAGCACACTCCTGATCTCTGCACTGTGTGCCTGCACATACTCTATTGATGCCAGAAGGCTGGGGACTCTTTTTTTCCTGTGGAGGGATATAGTGCAGAGATCAGGAGTGTGCTAGGTACACAGTGTAGAGATCAGGAGTGTGCTACGTACACAGTGCAGAGATCAGGAGTATGCTACGTACACAGTGCAGTGATCATGAATGTGCTACGTACACAGTGCAGAGATCAGGAGTGTGCTACGTACACAGTGCAGTGATCAGGAGTGTGCTACATACACAGTGCAGAAATCAGGAGTGTGCTACATACACAGTGCAGAGATCAGGAGTGTGCTATGTACACAGTGCAGAGATCAGGAATGCGCTATGTACACAATGAAAAGATCAGGAGTGTGCTACGTACACAGTGCAGAGGTCAGGAATGTGCTACGTATACAGTGCTACATACTGAGTTCAGGAGCACACTATGTACACAGTGCAGGGTTCAGGAGCATGGTATGTACAGAGTGTAGCATCCAGGCATGCACTACATAGAGTACAAAGTTGTGAATTAGCTAATTCTCTTGAAAAGATTAAAACCAAAATTATAAAGAAGGTGCTCTTAAACTAGACACCTCAATAACCTTATATATGATAGATTATTTAAATTTAAAACACTACAGTGCTAATAATGTGCAATGAATTGAAGCATTCCAAAAAAACAAAAACCTGTAAAAATAAAATCATACAGTTCATATATCAATGTGCCATTTGTGATAAGTTTTGTGAACATAAAATAGTGCTAAAAAATACAAATATAAAGTTCTTATTAAATTGTGTCCACATCCGGTTCTATATCATGTACTTTAATTAAATGCTTCCCATCCACCATGTGTCTTTGGACAAATACATTGCACCTGGGTTGCAATTACACTGAATGGGCTCAGCCACCTGTGTGCAAGAGCCCTGAATCTAAATAAAAGTAATGTGCATTTTCTCTCTGTACTATCTCTCTCTTCTCATGTTAATGTAAATTATATCCCATATTGAGTTTGGTGGCCAGTACATCACTAAATGCAATCTTTTCAAGAGTATAAGCTAATTTGCAACTCCAGATTTGGGGGGACCTTATGTCATTTTTTTGGGGCAGGGGCCCCTTTAAAAACCCATAACACATCCCACTTCATGTTTTTTTATTGTTTGCTTTTTTTCTTTTTACATTTGTATTTTTTTTACCAATAGGCATACAGAGACGGGGCTTTAAAGTAGGTAAACCATGTCAATACAGATAATAAAGCAAGTAAACATGATGCAATGCAAGATACCGTAAATAGAACGCACACAGTAGTGGACAAAAATTGGCAGGAATGTGAACAAACATTAAAAGAGCACTAAGGCAAAAAGACTGTGGAAGATCATTCTGTATAGATATCATTAATGCATTCCTGAATACAGACACAAAATTGTCCCAACTTCTCCTGTGATGTTTTAAAAATTAAAAAAAAAAGGGAGGATGGAAAAGGTGGATAAAGGGATTCTTACATGTACAAGGAAAGGCAGAAGAAGGCAGCAATAGGGGAAAGAGAATAAAATAAAGGAAATTGGAATTTGAAAAAAGTGGGCTAGAAAGCAGGAATCTTGGGTGATTAGGAAAGCATAGAAAGCCTACATCAGGGGGACAGTGGGGTAGGGAGTCAACAGTGCACAGATAAGGGCAGGTAGGATATTAGCAGAGTGAGGGGTGATGCTGGGGTAGATTATGATTATAGAAAAGAGTTATTTTCTGGAGTATATTAAAAGTTAACCTAGTAGAACCAGGCGTTCCTATTTTTTTCCTTTCTGTGATATAGGTCGACTGATAGGACTTCCCCTAGTGTGGGTGAGGACGTTTGCTAACTAAATAAATTAGCAGTAAGTATGTATAATTTTTGATAAAGAGGAGATTGACATGGCATAAGGGGATCTTTCCTCAGATGTATATCCATCATTTTGTGACATTTTGTGACATATAAATGAGTCCCATAAAAAAGCAAAAAGGGGGTGTTCCAAAAACATATGCAAGAGTATGCCTCTGTGTGTTTTACACCTCTAAACAGAGGGACATTGAGTGTTTATTTTATATAAATGGTCTGAGTCATATACCTTCTGGCAAAAAATCAGATTCTTGAGTTTTGTTTGAGATGGAGGATTTGTGGACTAGCAGGAGAATCCTGTCAGATTGTTTTATAATTCTAGCATTAGACCTCCTCTGTAACTTTAAACATGTAACCTGTAAAAAAAATGTAAAGCATTGCCTATGGAGATTTTTAAGTACCGAAGTTTGGCGCCATTCCACAGGTGTGCGTAGTTTTAAAGCGTGCCATTTTAGGTATCTATTTACTTGGCGTAACATCATCTTTCACATTATACAAAAAAATCGGGCAAACGTAAGTGTTTTTTTTTTTTATATTCATTCCAAAAAAAAAAAAAACGTAATTGAAAAATTGCTGTGCAAATAACGTGTAACATAAAAAGTTGCAATGACCACCATTTTATTCCCTAGGGTGTCTGCTAAAAAAATAAACAGTATATAATGTTTGGGGGTTCTGAGTAATTTTCTAGCAAAAAAAATTATGATTTTTCCATGTAGGAGAGAAGTATCAGAATTGGCCTAGGTGGCAAGTGGTTAATTACCATAAGTAAGTAATATACACATCATTAATATATATTGTTTTTCAGGTAATTTACTATATTTTCAAAAACTGTACTCAAGCAGGTGGCTTAATGGACAAATTACTGAAGTTTGAGATCCCTTTCACACTGAGCCTCCCCGGGCATCAGTGGTAAAGCGGCGCTATTTTTAGCTGCGCTTTACCGTCATTTTAGCGGTGCTATTCGGCCGCTAGCGGGGCGGTTTTAGCCCCCGCTAGCGGCCGAAAAGGGGTTAAATCCGCCTGCAAAACGCCGATGTAGCGGTGCTTTGCCGGCGGTATAGCAATTCAATTTTCAATGGGGAGGATCGGTGGAGGAACAGAGTAGGAGCAGTGTATTCACCGCTCCTACACCGCTGCAAAGAAGCTGCTGGCAGGACTGTTTGCGATGTCCTGCCAGTGCAGTACCCAAGTGTGAAAGCACTCGGGCTTTCACACTGGGTTTGCAGCTGAGGCTTTTTTCAGGCGCTATTTTTAGCGCTGTAGCGCCTGAAAAACGCCTCAGCGTGAAAGGGGTCTTAAGTTATAACTTCCAAATAGTAATTTCACAGGAAATAGATAAATAATAAATTATTATCTTATAACATATAGCATAATAATATATTATGTAGCTTGATTAAAACAGAACCTTTTCAGCAGCAGCAGATTTTCATTCTCTCTCTTAACTGTGTGAGAAAAATATTGGATTATGGGTAAATCTTATATCCATAAACCCATGTATTTCCTTGTACTTAAGAGGGCTGGGCTGGAAGAGAGCATATGTCTTTTAGACACATGCCCTCTTCTATGACACTGCAGTGAGAGGACAGCCTCCACTGCAGCATTTTTATTGGACAGCTTGGACCAATGGTACTTTACCATTGGTCCAAGGCTCCAAACTGTCCATTGAGCTCAGTGCCTCTGACAAGAAGTCAGAGGCACTGTGAGCTCATCTTCTCAGTCTCTGCAAACAGTGTGCCAGCTTGCATTCAAACTGGCCACTCTGTATGTAGCTTCTGATAGGCTGCGCATGGAACCCCGTATTTCCAGAACCATAGGTGGCAGGAGCCACAAATTTTGACCAGTGGTGGGGTAGGACTTATGCTACCTACCCCCTAAATTGCCAAGCTATGGCCTTCAAAGCTCGATAGTTTTGTTATTTTATTTTTTTTTATGTTCATGTTCGACTACACGTCCCTGGTGTGGAGCTACTTCCAGTCAAAGTTTCTGAAAAATAATGTTTCTGTAATGATATAGAATGGAGATTATGAGAGAGTTGATGCAGTCCGCAACTTCTTAGGTATTGTATCAAATATTGCCCTGCACAAGAGAAGTAATCCCTTTCTGAGCTAAAATATCAGGCTTTAAAAGAACCTGTTCTATCCAAAGTTAAAAAAAATGGGCAGATTTCAGAGTAGATCAGTTTGAAAGCCTGAAATCCCAGAGAAGAGGTGGGGAGATATGATCAAATAAATTGTAGGCTGAGTATTTAGGACCTATCAACTGGTGGTGCCTGATCTCAAAGGATACCTGATCCAGATTCCATTCAATAGCCTTGCTAGATGAGCATCTTGATAGTACCAAACAAGGTCAAGCAACCCTATACCTTCCTTAGCTTTTGGAGTTAAATACCACAAATGTGATTATCATTTTACTGTGTTTTAACCACTGCTGTTGAAAAAGAATAAATGGCACAAATGCAGGTCTGCATGGCTAAAGTGACACTAAAGTCTTAAAGTCACTTAACCACTTCACCCCCGGAAGAATTTGCCCCCTTAATGACCAGAGCATTTTTTGCGATACGGCACTGCGTCGCTTTAACTGGCAATTGCGTGGTCGTGCGACTCTGTAATCAAACAAAATTGACGTCCTTTTTTTCCCACAAATAGAGCTTTCTTTTGGTAGTATTTGATCACCTCTGCGATTTTTATTTTTTGCGCTATAAACAAAAAAAGACAATTTTGGAAAAAAAGCAATATTTTTCATTTTTTGTTATAATAAATATCCCCCAAAAATATATAAAAAAACAAATTTCTTCATCAGTTTAGGCCGATATATATTCTACTACATATTTTTGGTAAAAAAAATCACAAGATTTATGGCATTTTTATTATAATTTTTTTTTTACTACTAATGGCGATGATCTGCAATTTTTAACGGGACTGCGACATTGCGGCGGACAGATCGAACACTTTTACTATTTTGGGACCAGTGACATTTATACAGCGATAAAAAAAGCTACTGATTACTGTATAAATTTCACTGGCAGGGAAGGGGTTAAACACTAGGAGGCGATCAAGGGGTTAACTGTGTTCCCTCAGTGTGTTCTAACTGTAGGGGGGGTGGGCTACCTAAGACATGACAGAGATCACTGTTCTTGATGACAGGGAGTCACTAGTGTCATGTCACTAGGCAGAACAGGGAAATGCTTTGTTTGCATTTACTCATTCTGCCTCTTCTCGCCGCGATCGCGGGACACAGGTGGACACCGTGTCCGCGGGAACCGCGGTTACGCTCCCGCGGCATGCGCCCGCTAGGTGGCTAACATGGAGGGACGTATGGGTACGCCCTTTTGCCCACCCGTGCCATTGTGCCGACGTATATCGTCGTGCGCTGATCAGGAAGGGGTTAAAGTCTTAAAAATAACAAAAATGTTATACTTACCTGCTCTGTGCAGTGGATTTCCACAGAGCTAACCAGATCCTCCTCTTCTCGGGTCCCTCACCAGTGCTCCTGGCCCCTCCCTCCTGTTGAGTGCCCTCACAGCAAGCAGCTTGCTATGGGGGCATCCAAGCTGAACCGCAGCTTCCTGTGTCAATTCAGACACAGAGCCGTGGCCCGGCCCCACCCCCTTTCTCTCCTCAATGGCTTACTGACTTTGATTGACAGCAGCGGGAGCCAATGGCGCTACGCTACTGTCTCAGCCAATGAGGAGGGAGAGCCCCGGACAGCCAAATCTCTCCCACAACATTGCTGGATTGAGATGGGACTCAGGTAAGTATTTAGGGGGCTGAGGGCGGCTGCTGCAGACAGAAAGCTTTTTATCTTAATGCATTAAGATAAAAAAACCTTCTGCCTTTACAATCACTTTAACCTCTTGCCGACCAGCTGCCATCATTATACTGTGGCAAGGTGGCACGATTCCACGAATCGCTGTAGCTGTACGTCAGCTCGGGAACTAGCTTTAGTGGGCACGCACACGCTCCCATTGGCCAATGGGGGGAGTCCCCCATACAGTTAAAAAACACCTGCAGGGAACACATTTACCCCTTGATTGTCCCTGATGTTAACCCCTTCCCTGCCAGTGTCATTAGTACAATAACAGTGCATATTTTTATTTTTTATTTATAATAATGTCACTGGTTCCCAAAAAAGTATCAAAAATGTCAGTTAGGTGTCCGATCTGTCCGCCGCAATGTCGCAGTCCCACTAAAAATCACTGATTTTTCTTTTGTTTGTTTACTTTGCTGCATTAGAATTGAAAACATTTATCAATTTGATCATTTAGAATAAAAAAAATCGGTAAATTCGAAGAAAATTTGAAAATTCCGAATACAAATTCTGAATACAAATTCCGTAAACAAATCCCGAAAACAAATTCTGAAATTGAATTAAATGGGTCAACTGGATTTAACTAAACAAAATAACCAGATTAACGAATCAAAAATAATTTTTTCGTCATGCACATGTCTAGTCTGGACTTTGACTGGGCCATTCTAACAGATGAATATAATTTGATCTAAACCATTCCATGGTAGCTTTGGCAGCATTTTTAGGGTCGTTGTCCTGCTGGAAGGTGAACCTCCGCCCAGTCTTTTGCAGACTCTAACAGGTTTTCTTCTATGATAGCCCTGTTTTTGGCTCCATCAATCTTCCCATAAACTCTGACCAGCTTCCCTGTCCCTGCTAAAGAAAAGCATCCCCACAACATTATTCTGCCACCGCCATGTTAGCCACACATAGTGCTTTGCTTTTAGGCCAAAAAGTTCAATTTTGGTCTCATCTGACCAGAGCACCTTTTCTACATGTTTGCTGTGTTCCCCACATGGCTTCTCACAGACTGCAAACAGGACTTCTTATGGCTTTCTTTCAACAATAGCTTTCTTCTTGCCACTCTTCCATAAAGGCCATATTTGTGGAGTGCACGACTAATCGTTGTCCTGTGGACAGATTATCCTACCTGAGCTGTGGATCTCTGCAGCTCCTCCAGAGTTACCATGGGCCTCTTGGCTGCTTCTTTGATTAATACTCTCCTTGCCCGGCATGTCAGTTTAGGTGGATGGCCATGTCTTGGTAGATTTGCAGTTGTGCCATACTCTTTCCATTTTCAGATGATGGATTGAACAGTTCTCCATGAGATGTTCAAAGCTTGGGATATTTTTTTATAACCTAACCCTGCTTTAAACCTCTCCACAACTTTATCCCTGACCTGTCTGGGTTGTTCCTTGGCCTTCATGATGCTGTTTGTTCACTAAGGTTCTCTAAGAAACCTCTGAGGACTTCACAGAACAGCTGTATTTATACTGAGATTAGATTACACACAGGTGGACTCTATTTACTAATTAGGTGACTTCTGAAGGCAATTGGTTCCACTAGATTAGGGGTATCAGAGTAAAGGGGACTGAATACAAATGTTCACCACACTTTTCAGATATTTGTAAAAAATGTTGAAAACCATTTATCATTTTCCTTCCACTTTACAATTATGTGCCACTTTGTGTTGGTCTATCACATAAAATCCCAATAAAATACATTTATATTTTTGGTTGTAACATGACAAAATGTGGAAAATTTTAAGGGGTATGAATACTTTTTCAAGGCACTGTATATGTTCTGGACGAGGCATATTTAAGGCTTTCACAAGTAATCTACCAGGTTTGCTGTTATGCACTTGATAAAATGGGCCTTATCATGTTACACATGCCTTGTCTGCTTGTTTGCCTTCAATAATTTTGTATTATTTGTTTGAAATTGTTTTTGGATTAAAGCTTTCTACGATCTGTAAGATGTCATTTGGATCAATGTTTCTTAACTCCAGTCCTCAAGTAAACACAACAGGTCATGTTTTCAGCAGCACCATTATTTTGCACAGGTGATTTTATCAGTTTCACTTCCTTAGTAATTACCACAGCCATTTCATTTGAGGGAAATCCTGAAAACATGACCTGTTGGGGGCACTTGAGGACTGGAGTTGAGAAACATTGATTTAGATTGAATCACTGTCTGCAAAGCTACTGGGACTTTAAGTTAAAGTGGTTGAAAAACCCCATTCATGAAATTTGACCTAAGCACATGTAGTGTTTATATATCACTCTCCAAAGCTCTAAGTGCCATTTCTCTCTGGTGTTTCCTTCCTCTGTTATCAGCATGAGTCCATTCTGACAAGTTCTTCAACACATGAGATAAAATTTGTATTGGGGAGGGAGCTTAGAGGGAGATTAGCAGGGAGCCTGTCTATTTAGACTACAGCTCTGCATGTTCCTTCGTTCCTCTGCCTATATGGAGGGGGGCTGTGGGCCTTTCCTCCAATCAGCTCTTACACAGTGTAAGCGCAAACTCCTCACCCAATGTTGAAAGAGGAAGAAAGATTTCTCACATGATTTGCACTTTCCAAAGAGTGTAGAAAGGGGAAGACAGCAGATATACAAGTAAAACTTTTGTAGGAGGATTTGTTTCATCTGAGGCTGTTCACTTCACTGGGTATAGGAGAGGGTTTACAACCACTTTAAGCTATCTCGCCACAACTGGATCAGTTACAAAGATCACACTTTCAGTTCTTAGATAGCAAAAGCAGAACGGGCCTTGACCTTACTTAGCAGAAGTTAAATTTGTTTTTCATAAAGTTGTTTTAGGTTAGAAACATGTTAGCATAAGTATGCATTTATGAAGCCATTAAAGATGTTTGATCCTATCCATAAGAGTTTCAGTTCGATTTGCCTGTGCTTTCTGGTGTTGAGAGCCTAACCAGATAAGCATGGCTCCAATAAAGCATTTGTTGCGTTTCCTATAATGTTGGGGGTCTGTGTCTGGCCTTGGCAAAGAAGTGGTCAATGTCAGCGTGTATAATAGCCTTAAATCGTGGGTTTGAGATTAAGGACTAGTCAAGCTTCCAAAAGGAGTCTCAGCACTAAAATTGTGTCCAAGTAGTACAGTACAATCCTATGGGTTTTTCAATCCATACCAACCTCAGATATCAGATATGGGTAAGAGTCTAATATGGCTATTGGGATTGGACTCAACGTTTATTATTGTTTATTTTTTCCAGGGCATGTGGCCTAGTATGTTTAGGACGGTGTGAGGGTGGAGGCCTGTGCAAAAAAAGAAAAAAAAAAGAGGGGCCCCTCTAAAATTCATAAAGGACAATTAGTCTTGATGAAGGTCTTGTATAGATTTTCACAGGCACAACACTCACAAAAACAAAGACATGGGTCCTCCTATACTAGATCCACTTTTTGAGTCTGGTATGGATTTTAAGGGAGGACCCCACACACAAAAAACAAAATAAAATAATGTGGACTCCGACCCCCCCCCCCAAAAAAAGTATTTATTAACCTTTATCCATGTGTAGCAAACCCCCGCAGGAGCTGCTTTTGATTATTAGTTCAATCGGTTGCTCTGCCTCTCAACCCCAAAGAACTGTCCCAGCCCCTCTAGCACACCTAGCGAGGTGGTAAATAGAATAACCTGAAAATGATAATACACAACACAGTAGTGTACTTCAAGTTTACTTGGAGTAGAACAAAGTTTAGATTAACATTAGTCAGCCAAGGCCTGTGTAAATAGCCAGGAGTTGGTTGAAACAGTAAGAAAAAAAAAAAACAGTCAGTAACACTATGCAACAAATAAAAGGGTAAATAACAATATACACAGGTTAAGTAGGTCCCCCTAAACACTATTGATGTGTGACAAATGCTAAATAACCACGGCGTGTCCCCTTTAAGCGTTACCTCAGTAATGTACCCTGAGCAAAGCTTTGCATTTAGTCTCTTCACCGGCATGTAGGAGCTCTGTGGATAAAGGTCTCTCAACATAGCAGAGTGATGAGGAGGAATGTAAGTAGCTGGTGCTTGGATATAATGGTCCTTTATGTGTTCCAGATAACAGGGCCTGTACATAGCATTCAAGTGTCCTTTATGTGTTCCAGATAACAGGGCCTGTACATAGCATTCAAGTATAAGTTCCTGGGCAAAGCCCTCTCACCAATACTTTACATAGTCAGTGGTCCTTCACAGAACGATCGATCGACTCTCCTGGCTGAAGGTGTGTCACAATGGCTTCCTGTCTTTTAGCTGTTGAAACGGCCTCCCTTGTGAACGTTCTCTGTGGCTGCAGAGTGTCTTGCTGGAGCATGCAGGTACTGTTCCTCTGGGCTGGGCTGCAGACTGTGTGTCACTGGGTAAGCTGCAATCCCCCTCTCACACACAGCAACAGAGCGGTTCCTCCTCTCATGGGATCCAGGAAACAAGAGCATAGTTGCCAACAGTCCCGATTTTCCCGGGACAATCCCGATTTTGGGACCCTCGTCCCGATTGGAGAGTGTCCCGAATCGGGATTTTCCATAAGGAAAATCGGGAATGTTGTTTTTTTTTTGTTTTTTTGGAGCAGCGGGCTCCAGCAAAATGGCGGCCTGCGCCGCCGCTCTCTCTTCCTCTAGTGTTCAGTGGAGAGGGGAAGGGGGCTCGATCCGTGCAGCCAATGAAGCGCCTTCTTTAGCTGCACGGCCCCTCCCCTCTCCACTGAAGCGAGCAGAAGACACGGCGTCGTCGCCGTGTCTTGCTGAAAGCTCCCAGCCCCATACTGCGCAAGCGCTGCGCCTGCGCAGTACAGTGGGTCCTCCATTGCCGAGTGGAACTTTCTCGGCAGAACACTGGCCGGACTAACAGGGGGGCTGCACTAACTGTGGGGGGGCTGCACTGAGGGGGTGCTGCACTAACTGAGGGGGGCTGCACTGAGGGGGGGCTGTACTAACTGAGGGGGGCTGCACTGAGGGGGCTGCACTAACTGAAGGGGGGCTGCACTGAGGGGGGCTGCACTAACTGAGGGGGGCTGCACTGAGGGGGGGCTGCACTAATAGAGGGAGGCTGCACTGAGGAGGGGTCTGCACTAATAGAGGGGGGCTGCACTGAGGGGGGTCTGCACTAATAGAGGGGGGGCTGCACTAATAGAGGGGGGCTGCACTGAGGGGGGCTGCACTAATAGAGGGGGGCTGCACTGAGGGGGGGCTGCAATAATAGAGGGGGGCTGCACTGAGGGGGGGGCTGCAATAATAGAGGGGGGGCTGCACTGAGGGGGGGTCTGCACTGATGGAGGGGGTCTGCACTGATGGAGGGGATCTGCACTGATGGAGGGGGTCTGCAGTGAGGGGGTCTATACAGACTCTGGCGGGGGCACCTGATGCAAGGACAGACTCTGGCGGGGGCACCTGATGCAAGGACAGACTCTGGCGGGGGCACCTGATGCAAGGACAGACTCTGCTGGTGGCACCTGATGCAAGGACAGACTCTGCCGGGGGCACCTGATGCAAGGACAGACTCTGCTGGTGGCAGGTGACGTGGCTAGTGACACGCTCAGGGATCCCACTGATTCGGCATTATGGTGAGTTGAATGATTTAATTTTATATTACAATTTAATAATAGAAATAATGCGCTTCAATCATCCTGACACCATAACAACCATGGTGCCGGGATGATTGAAGCGTTAACACCAGGCGTTTGGAGTATCTTTATCTGCTGATTGTTAAACTTTCTAGAATACACATATTGTCCCGTCATTTCCCTCTCCCCTTTCCTTCTCCCCCTTTCCCTCTCCTTCTCCCCCTTTCCCTCTCCATTCCTCATTCATCTCAGACTCTAACCACACCCTCTTGAGCCACGCCCATTTAAGCCACGCCCACTTTCACATAAGCCACGCCCAGTTTCACATATGACACGCCCACTTTTACCGTAAGCCACGCCCATTTTTCGCCACACCGCGCTTATGAATTTTTGCTAAGCCACGCCTGCAAACGAATACACCGCCCCCTAATTATTGTACAGCTCCGCCTACAGCCAAAAAAGTGTCCCACATATTTTTTTTTCAATGTTGGCAACTATGCAAGAGACCTTGGCCTTGTCCCTTCCTGTCTTTTGTAGTCTCTCCCACAATCCTCCTGTCTCTAAGCGATTCATCCTGGGATTTGTGGTCTAGTGTCTTAAACTGTCAATCAGCTTGCCTTGTGTTATGACTTCATATGCCACACTTCTCTGCTTTTGCTTCCTGGGAAATGGCTGTCAGTCTCCTCCAATAGTGAAGCTAAAGAGCAAGCAATTATGTGTGTGAGAGAAAAGAGGAAGGGGGGTGAAAAAGCCCACACAGCTGTTAGTAGGCAGCTCTCCCTTCATGGATTGAATCAGTCTGAAGAGGTAACTGCTACACAAGCATGCAGCTTGGCTGGTCAGAAAAGAGAAGAAGACCCCCCCCCTCCCAGATATCTGGGCCATCATTGTTCTAAAGGTGTCAAGATTCTGATATGTCCCTCCACATGCAACAGGCCAGAAATGTGAGGAAAGGCCCTTGTCTTCATTACCATGGGAACAGGATGCCTTTCTAGATACCCTGTTAGGACATGGATGAGATTGAGAGGCAGCAGACTTCCCTGGCCAGGCAAGTTAGATGCTTGGGGTGGACTCTTTTTTATCATTTGCTGTTTTATTGGTTTTGTTTTTTAATCTTTAGGGTATGTGGTCTTGGTTAAAGTTTTAGGAGGGAATAAGGGTTTAGTATAGATTTATACTATTCCATGCAACCCCCCCTTCCCCCTCCTGAACTAGACCAGGTTACATGTCCTCAACATGGGGAGGGTAACTAGGCCCTACTTCCTGGCAAGACACCATGTCCCCATGTGATGTGGTCAAGGTCCTCATCCACCCATCCATGGTCCAGTGGATGCGGGGGACTTGCAGGGAGGTGACTTATCGGAATCTGGATGCCCCTTTTAACATAAAAGGGCCCCAAAGTATCCAACCCCTAATAAATAAGGGGTACCCTTAGTAAAACACCACAGCCACCACCATGTAAAGTATTTTAATAAAATGTAAAAAAAAGTCTTACATTGTTAATCTATCATCAATCATGTCACCCAGCATTGTAGGTCCATTTTAGGTGTGTTGACACACAAGATCCAGCTATCTGTTATCCCAGTGAAGTGGAATCGTGATATTATGGATATATTATGCCCATCTGACCACCTATAATTTAGTGGTCCATTGTTTGTGGTAAGAGGCCCGGTGTGTTGGTGTTCGGTGGAGGATATATTTAATTCACCTTATTTTGTCCTGCGTACACCATGGGTGGTTCCATTTTTTTATGAACACGGACTCTTTATGTTACACTACAGTGGACTTTTTATTTGCATATCTCACTCTCACTGCAACTAACCCGGGTTGGCTGCTGAATGTAAACAAACTGGCTGTTGATGCTATCTGATGTCAGTGGTCATGATCATATTTGGTCATTGATGTTAGGTAGCATCAACAAGCTGGTGGGCAGACCAACTGAGAAGTCATTCATTGATGGTGATAGTAATATTGCTACTAAATGAAACAATTCCATCTAATCTGGGCATTTAGTTTGCCTATTTGGCAAACCTCATACAGTTAGAGGTTAGGTCGAATGCTCTGTAGACCCCCATTCAAAACTGTCCCATACCATCCATACTCATTACCTGTACTGTCGCCATCAGTTATTGTGGGCATTGTGGGTTTAGGTGTAGATATGATTGCTGTAACATGTTTGTAATACAATTTATGTGATGCGTTTGAACAAATGAATACACTTTTAATAAGAACATAATAAAACAAACGCAATTTGCATGGTGTATTGCTGGTATGCTAAAGGTAGTTTTCCCAGGTAGTGACTACTGGAAGCATTAAGGAATCTTTTTCTATAAAAATGTTTATTAGCCATATGCAATAGCTGATGAGCTGATGTAATTCCTCTGGATTACATTTTGCACATAAAAACTTTGAACAAATTTTATGCTATTTTCATTTACAAAATTAATCAAATCCAGTGTCTTAAATTCTAATATATGTCAGATGGTGGCACTGTGTGAACATATTATCAGCTTCTTCATGGTTTAAATTGGAAAAATTCTAAAGTATAGCATTTCAAAGAGCATGGCAATTGAAAAGCTATGTTATTATTATTATTATGCAAGATTTGTATAGCGCTAACAGTTTGCACAGCAGTTTACAAAATAAAAGGAAACGGTACAGTTACAATACAACTCAATACAATAGGGTTACAAGGACTTGCTCGTGAAAGCTCCCAATCTAAATAGAGAGGTAATTGATACAAATGTAATATACAGTAAAATGTCCTATAATTTGAAATAAAGATTACAAATAATAATTAACTCTAATGCCCTGTACACACAATAGGATTTTCCGACAACAAATGTTGGATGTGAGCTTGTTGTCGGAAAGTCCGACCGTGTGTATGTTCCATAAAACATTTGTTGTCGGAATTTCCGCCAACAAATGTTTGAGAGCGGGTTCTAAAATTTTCTGACAACAAAATTTGTTGTTGGAAATTCCAAGCGTGTGTACACATTTCAGACGCATAAAAGTCCATGCATGCTCGGAATCAAGCAGAAGAGCCGCACTGGCTATTGAACGTCATTTTTCTCGGCCCGTCGTACGCGTTGTACGTTACCATGTTCTTGACGTTCGGAATTTCCGACATTTGTGTGACCGTGTGTATGCAAGACAAGTCTGAGCCAACATCCTTCGGAAAAAAATCCACGGTTTTGTTGTTGGAAAATCCTATCATGTGTACAGGGCATAACTGTTCCTAAGTGGGGTTCAGTGGTTAATTAAATTTTTCTTGATTCTATTGTTTATTTCAATTCAAAAGCCTGTCTCAGGCTTCCTGTATCCTTGACAAGGGGTACATTTAAAAAAGCAGCAGTATGACCATACCACTACTACCACTAAAAATAGCAATGTGACTTACAAATGTGCGTTTGACTCTGCTGACTTCATTAGCCAGTGCTGTCCAGCCTTACAAAGAGTGCCAAAAGTGTGTGCATGCTGCTCACCATCTCTCCATAGGCTCCTTTTGATATATAGTTCAATTCATAGGGGGGTTGGGAGGTGGTTGGTTGTTCCACAAGGGATTGGTTTGAATTTTAGGGGGAATCCCATGCAATTTTTTCCCCTATTGTTAAAAAATTTATACTGTCTCTCTTAAAAAAATAGCTTGACCCCCAACCCACCCACCTTCCAAACCATATGTAGCACCCTCTAGTACTAGAAGTGTAGATAGTTTAGGGTAGGTACATTTGTGCAGGCCTGTCTGTGTTTTCCTGGGTTGGGCAGAGATCCAGGGAGAGCTGGATGACTCACAGGCAGCATCACTGAGGACCCCCCCCCCCCCCATTTCTAGAATGTACTGGAACCTTCTAGAAAAATGCGAGGGGGAGTAAGGTGGAGGTGCCTGGAGTATTCCGAGGGCCCTTACCAATCCCCAACTTGGTTTGGAAGGGGGCAGGCCCCCTCAAATACACTGAGTCAGCCCAGCAGGGGAGGAGAGTTCGGGTGGAAACGGTTGGAGTGTTAAGCTGTCGTGGCCTTTGAGGGAGCTCCCCAAACTAGGGGGGGGTGACCTTGGCACTGGGCCCGGGTATGGATGGGACCTTCCTTTTTTGAACCCATGGAGGTGTCCTGGCCAGGAGGCACTGAGAGCAAGGAGAGGACAGCGGGAGATTACTGCCGGGCAACTCTCCAGGAGGAACAGGCACAGCCAAGAGGGCTGGTGAGTGACACATGGCCAGGAAGGACTGGGAGGCATGCCTGAGAGGACTGGGATGGAGCCGTCTGGGATGGGTGCAGAGCCAGTTAGGAGGACTGTGGTGGCACGGGCAGTGGAAAGGGGCAGCTGCAGCCAGGAGGGCTGGCAGTGCCTGACGAGGTGGTACTGGGAACAGTAGCCACATATAGGACTGCTAGCACCAAGGACTTCTATTTTTTTGCTACACTATAGGGGTCCGCCGTCCCTGCCTGCAAAGGGCATTCTACTAAGATCCAGTTGAGGCTGTGTTGGATCTAAAATCTGTGCTAACTGGTCCTGGGAGTTGTTGGGCTGCAATCAAAATTGTGCAGGAGTGTAGAAGAGGAAAGTGTGTGTATATACTGGAGTGTATATAGTTCTAGTCCCTCACAAGTTCTGTTGATCAAATGGGCATCCCATATCATCCCTTCCCCCACCCAAGTTCAATTCTCCTAATAAAAAAATTTAAAAAACCCCGCAAGGACTGTTTCTTGACTTGGAGTAAGTGGAAAAATCTTGTGTGCCTGGCTGTGCAGGGTGGGAGACGACCACATTCACCAGCGGCCCTTCTGGGGGTAGCACTACACATACCAGGCCACACATGCCTTCAGCATTAGGAGGGTACATTGCAACGCCACTGGTATGTTAATTTATTCAAGGCAGGTAGCAAGCAGCACCCTCAATTCTCTAAAACACATAACATTTTGCTACCTACATGATATTCAGTAGGGGTTTACCTCTACTTTAAAATACCTGCCAGTGCTCACAAATACTATACTAATCTCTCACTATGCAGTTTATCGGCAGCCCTCCATATGCTTTCTCTATTACACATAAAACAAATGTCACTTTTTCATAGTGAGGGGAGCCCACCTAACTTTAAAGGCCAATTGCATTATGGTTACAAAGAACTCAGTGAGTGATGTAATAATTCTTGGTTTAGAGCAGGGATAGGCAACCCAGGCACTCCAGCTGTTGTAGAACTACAAATCCCAAGAGGCATTGCAAGACTCTGACTGCCACAGGCATGACCCTCCAGGAGAAGAGGGATGATGGGATTTGTAGTTTCAGCATAGCTGGAGTGCCAAGGTTGGCTACCCCTGGTTTATAGGAAGCACATGTAAGGTACAGTAAAACATGTGATTTATAATATACAACTTTTAGGTACATTAGTAATAATCTCAACAATGACCCCCAACATTAAAGCGGGATTCTGGCCACTAAAAATTTTTTTTAAAAGTCAGCAGCTACAAACACTGTAGCTGCTGACTTTAAATAAGTACACTTACCTGTCCTGGGTGCCCGCAATGTCGACCGCCCAAGGCTGACCTGTCCCTCGGCTCTCGGGTCCCGGCACCGCTATCCTAACTAAGGGAAACAGGCAGTGGAGCCTTGCGGCTTCACTGCCAGTTTCCTACTGCGCACGCGCGAGTGGCGCGGCGCACTGTAAATGGCCCCGTGGTTTTCTGGGAACACACACAGTTCCCAGAAGGCAACGGGGCCGCTCACCGAGGAGCAGGACACGCCGCGGAATAGGAAGAGGCAGATTAGGAAGACTGCCTAGCAACAAGGCTTCAGGTAAGTTTAAAAATTATTTTTTTTCAATTTTTTTTTTTTTTACGATTTTTCAGGCTATTTTTTATTTTAGGGTGGCCCTCCACTTTGAGACTTTTTTTCCCATTTCCAGCTATTGAGCTCAAAAAGCACTTTAGCCATATGAGGTGCTTTGATATCGTATATGTCTGTAAACCTTCCAGAATCACACTGTTTACCTCTTCAAATCCCTGGAGCTCAAAATCTTGTTTGAAAAGAAAGATGTTTGATTAATGTTTTTACTTGAGGCAATATGTGGTACACCACAGCATTTACAAGAACCCATGCATGTCAAAATAATATTATTATGTTCACATTAGTTTAAAGTGGTTCAAAAGGCAGAAGGTTTTTTACCTTAATGCATTCCATGTATTAAGGTAAAAACCTTCTGGGTGCAGCCTGTCACCAGCCCCTCCTTATACTTACCTGAGCCCCATCTCGATACAGCGATGTGCATGAGAGCAGTGGGTCTCCCGGGTCTCTCTCTCCTCATTGGCTCACACAGTAGCAGGAGCCATTGGCTCCTGCTGCTCTCCATCACAGCCAGTGAGCCAATGAGGAGATAGCGGGGGGCTGGACTGAGCCGTGCCCTGTATCTGAATGGGCAATGTCCATTTACAGGAGCACGGCTCGGGAGTGAACCTACTCAAGTGCCTGAGTGCCTCCATAGCAAGAGGCCCAAAATCCCAAAAAGAAAAGGGTCAGGGCTTCTCTGTGCAAAACCATTGCACAGAGCAGGTAACTATAACATTTTTTTTTTAATGCCAACTTTTACAATCAATTTAAGGCTGGTACACACGGGCCTAATATTGTCTGGTATTGGCCGGTTCACCTGAAACTTACAGTGTGTTCCAGCCAATATGGTCTAGAACAGCCTTTCTCCACTAGGAGCCTGTGGAATCATAGAGTTTCTCCAGAGGTTGCCAGTAGTTCATTTAGCAAGAAGCAATTTCTGCCTCTCAGATAAGCAACTTCTGAGAAGCTACCCACTGACCAGAAATGTAAGAGGTATTCTTCCCACTGACCATACTAACAAACAGTGAGCTGCAGATAGTAATTATTTAAGAGAAACAAAAGTTATTTTAAGAGTTCCTCTGTGTTAAAGGGTTAAGAAATGTTGTTCTACAATGACAAGGATAGTGGAGAACATTTACTTACCTGCCATGACAGGTAGCTATAACACATCAAACCCATTGATGCATAGGGTCCTATGTGAAAATATGATTTTAAATGATTACCATATATACTCAAGTATAAGTCGTTCCGAGTATAAGTCGAGGCCCTAATTTACCACAAAAAAATGGGAAAAACGTATTGACCCGAGTGTAAGACGAGGGTGAGAAATGCACAGCTACTGTAAGTGGAAAAGAGGGTCAACAATGCCCCTTTGCAGCATCACTGTGCCCATTTGCAGCCATAGGTCCCCTGAACTTCAAACTCAGTAGTTAGGGGTTCCTAGATGCCCCCTAGCTGCAGCCAAAATTTGGGGTCTCTGAACCCAAAGGGTCCCGAAATGACATTGCTGCAGATGGACACAGTTGACCGAATTTGGGGCCACGTATCTCTGGGCCACTTAGTTTTAGGAACCCTAAATTTGGTGTGAAAACCCAGTGGAACTAGCACCATAAAATTTCCAAACCTGGGGTTTCTAGCACTAAGTGGCCCCGAGATACAGGGCCCCAAAAATCAGTTCAGAAAATGTCAAGCACTTTTCTGCAGCAGAGAATGACATTTTCCGAACCGGTTTTGGGGCCCCGTATCTCAGGGTCACTTGGTGCTAGGAACCCCTGCTTTGTGTATGTTATGGTATCAGTTCCAGTGGGTTTGTACACCAAATTTGGGGTTCCTAGCACCAAGTGGCCCTGAGATATGGGGCCCCAAAGTCGGTTCAGAAAATGTCAAGCACTTTTCTGCAGCAGAGAATGACATTTTCCGAACCGATTTTGGGGCCCCGTATCTCGGGGTCACTTAGTGCTAGGAACTTCAGCTTTGGATATGTTGTGCTACCAGGTCCACTGGGTTTGCATACCAAATTTGGGGTTCCTAGCACTAAGTGGCCCTGAGATACGGGGCCCCAAAATCGGTTCGGAAAATGAAATTTTTTGCTGCAGAAAAGTGCTTGACTCAAGTATAAGTCGAGGGGGGCACTTTCAGCACAAAAAAATGCGCTGAAAAATTCGACTTATACTCGAGTATATACGGTATATGATCTTTGATTATCATCAATAAACTTGAAGAAGGCCTCAAAGCTTGTGGCTTCTTACAGGATTTGTTTTTTGAAATTAGACCCAAAATTTCTTCTCAGCGGAATGCAACTTCAGCCTTAGGAAGGCAATTCTTTGGTCTCCAATCAAAGTATCTTCACACTGAAAAATGCTTAGCAACTCCAAGTGCTTGAGGAACCTTGCAGCTACTTTTTTAAGCCCTAATAAAAGCTAATTGGTCCATTTAGTTTTAACACTTATGATCTTTAAACCAGACTATGGGGTCGGTTTATTAAAAGTAAAGTGTGCAAAATCTGGTGTAGCTCTGCATAGAAACCAATCAGCTTCCAGGTTTTATTATCAAAACTTAACTGAACAAGCTGAAGTTAGAAGATGATTGGCTACCTTAACCAGCTGCACCAGATTTTGCACTTTTAGTAAATCAACCCCTATGCTGTATAATAATCTACTTATATGTCAGTTACACACAATAATAATAAATGTTTTGTGATGTATATCTATTTGTTGCTATTGCCATGTCAAATAAAGAAATGAATCTGAAAAAAATCCCTGACAATTCTAACTTGCCCACAGAAGGACTAGGTGGGCCTGGAAACTGGTATAGTACAATAACCACTAGATTCCGCACTACAGCTGGTGGATAAACATATTGACAAAAAGAATCTTACTCATCAGCTCATAGGCGCAATGCTAACAGTTTCTATGCAGAATGTACGTCCCTCTTTGTCTTCCTTGCCAGGTACCCTCCTCCCCTGTGCATAAACCCAGATTTGAATCAGTAATGTCACCAAATTTCCTAAGAAAACAATGGCCCCATTCTCAACCCTGAACATATCAATTTTATACAGGAGTTGTTTCAGGTCAGGTTGATGAACCTGGTGAATGATACCAAGATGGAGCCAATCCCATAGGGATCGTTCATCCCATGGTAGCATCTTCTCTACTCGTGCCCCTGACATGGGCCCAGCTTATAAGGCATGGCAAAGAGGTTTAGAGCTTAAGTTCTCAAAGGAATATTTGGAGAGCCAGGAGACAACATATAAATTATGTTCTAGATGGTACAGGACCCCATTGATTTTCCACAAATTCTTTCCTCCGTAACTGAAAAATGCTGGCACTGTAATAAAGCCAAAGGTATTTTACTTAAGATATGGTAACATTGCCCCCTCTTACATCTTTTTGGACACCTGTACAGTACATTAACACCTTGGTGTTAGACAATGCACCTGATTTTACACCAGCCCAAAAATCAATGACTATGCACATGATTAATGCTGCCAGGCAGTGCACCCCCATCCGAAGGTGCCCCCCTCAATCCCAAAGTCAGAAAGAATGGCACATCAGGTTGAAGAAAATTTAACAAAATTGCAGATATAGAAGAGCTCATTTATATTGCACAAAACCACCAACAAAAATGAACCCAAACCAGAGCATGCTTGATACACTACAAGTCAACTGATGCCTACAACCAGATAATGCCATCTGATGCATGATTTAGAAGTGAGGCAAATTTTAGCTTTCCATCTTGGCTAAAGCACAAGGTGATTGGATTGATTTAGGAACCCTCATCCCTAATCACAATAGCATCTCTACTTTTACAAAAACCCTGAAATTTCAAACACCTCCACCTTTGTATTTTCTACATACAACATTTCCCCCTACATTCTTTACACCTTTCCAACCCCACACCACCCTCCATTTTTCTTTCTTTTTTTTGTTTTGTTTTTTAGCTTGCATTACATTTCCCCAAATTCCTTTCAGATTGACTTCCTGGTACACTTTGCTACACTATACCTGGGGTCATCCAGACCTCACATTCCACCCTGTAGTGACTGTAGTAAGACCTTATAGGTGCCAAATCAGCTTTTTCTGCCACACACCTCAGAACCCTGGAGTCAAGATTATTTTATATTACAAAGTTCCTAAACAATATGCAACCTCTGGACAACCACAAGTGATATTAAACCACATTAAGACTCATTACATGGGATCAATAAGAAACAGTTACAGTGGGGATGTAAAGTATTCAGACCCCCTTAAATTTTTCACTCTTTGTTATATTGCAGCCATTTGCTAAAATCATTTAAGTTCATTTTTTTTTTCCTCATTAATGTACACACAGCACCCCATATTGACGGGAAAACACAGAATTGTTGATATTTTTGCAGATTTATTAAAAAAGAAAAACTGAAATATCACATGGTCCTAAGTATTCAGACCCTTTGCTGTGACACTCATATATTTAACTCAGGTGCTGTCTATTTCTTCTGATCATCCTTGAGATGGTTCTAAACCTTCATTTGAGTCCAGCTGTGTTTGATTATACCAATTGGACTTCATTAGGAAAGCCACACACCTGTCTATATAAGACCTTACAGCTCACAGTGCATGTCAGAGCAAATGAGAATCATGAGGTCAAAGGAACTGCCTGAAGAGCTCAGAGACAGAATTGTGGCAAGACACAGATCTGGCCAAGGTTACAAAAAAATTTCTGCTGCACTTAAGGTTCCTAAGAGCACAGTGGCCTCCATAATCCTGGAATGAAAGACGTTTGGGACGACCAGGACCCTTCCTAGAGCTGGCCAAACTGAGCTATCGGGGGAGAAGAGCCTTGGTGAGAGAGGTAAAGAAGAACCCAAGGATCACTGTGGCTGAGCTCCAAAGATGCAGTCGGGAGATGGGAGAAGGTTGTGGAAGGTCAACCATCACTGCAGCCCTCCACCAGTCGGGGCTTTATGGCAGAGTGGCCCGACGGAAGCCTCTCCTCAGTGCAAGACACATGAAAGCCTGCATGGAGTTTGCTAAAAAACACCTGAAGGACTCCAAGATGGTGAGAAATAAGATTCTCTGGTCTAATGAGACCAAGATAGAACATTTTGGCCTTAATTCTAAGCGGTGTGTGTGGAGAAAACCAGGCACTGCTCATCACCTGTCCAATACAGTCCCAACAGTAAAGCATGGTGGTGGCAGCATCATGCTGTGGGGGGTGTTTTTCAGCTGCAGGGACAGGATGACTGGTTGCAATTGAGGGAAAGATGAATACGGCCAAGTACAGGGATATCCTGGACAAAAACCTTCTCCAGAGTGCTCAGGACCTCAGACTGGGCCGAAGGTTTACCTTTACAAGACAATGACCCTAAGCACACAGCTAAAATAATGAAGGAGTGGCTTCACAACAACTCTGTGACTGTGCTTGAATGGCCCAGCCAGAGCCCTGACTTAAACCCAATTGAGCATCTCTGGAAAGACCTAAAATGGCTGTCCACCAGCGTTTACCATCCAACCTGACAGAACTGGAGAGGATCTGTAAGGAGGAATGGCAGAGGATCCCCAAATCCAGGTGTGAAAAACTTGTTGCATCTTTCCCAAAAAGGCTCATGGCTGTATTAGATTAAAAGGGTGCTTCTACTAAATACTGAGCAAAGGGTCTGAATACCTAGGACCTTGTGATATTTTAGTTTTTCTTTTTTAATAAATCTGCAAAAATGTCAACAATTCTGTGTTTTTATGTCAATATGGGGTGCTGTGTGTACATTAATGAGGAAAAAAAAATGAACTTAAATGATTTTAGCAAATGGCTGCAATATAACAAAGAGTGAAAAATTTAAGGGGGTCTGAATACTTTCTGTCCCCGCTGTATGTGTGAATATAATTTCTAAAATATTTTTATATATTAAATAAGTATTATACTGGTAACTGGACACACAAGGATACAAATATTTTCAACTATAAGAAAAGGATCACATGGTAAGTGACTTCTGTTTCATGTGATACAATGACAGTCATGGTCAATAATCTAGTTTATGATAATTTTTGTTTATACTGTAGACTTGAAGTCAGCTTAAACTAGGATTGCTATCTCACAGTTGGCTGGCGACACACCTACTGATAATACTGGTATAGGCATTACTGTATTTCAGGTAGTGCCGAATGACAAAATGTTTCGGATTATTAAGCAGAGCATGTGATAGCTAAACATGCAAAAAAGTCCAAGGACAAAAGCCATATACAAGGCCAAGAGGCTACAGTTTTAGCCTCAGTGTAAAGTCTTTGACAGTTCAAGATGATAAATTCGCCCTTCTTAATTTCACCACTGAACCCACTGTAGATTCTCTCTCCAGTCAACACTTAAAAATGGTAGATAACCCAATCACATAGGGTTATGGCATGTACATAGTAACATAACATGAACCAGTAGCATGATTATAAGGTTTATTAGACATAAAAATCATATAGTAATAAATATAACGTGAGTAACATGAATGGTACATGACATTAACAATATGATAACAGGAAAGAGGGAAACCACCAGATTCCAAATTCTTTGCTCACGTATTGTAACAGGTTCATACATAGCTTGGTAGAGGCCAATAAAAACAACAGGATAATAAACAGTTTATGGAATATTGCTCTTGGATAAAATTAATATTCTAGGCATCTATATAGCTCGATGCGTTTCATGGATATCTCCAATCCTCAGGAGCAGATGAAAAATCTATAAATATAACATAAAATACATTTTATGTTCTGTGGGAGTGTTGTGCTGGTGGATTGGGCTGTGGGTACTGGCTGGGTTTTTTTTTTTTTTCCCGAGAGCTGCGATGCGCACTTGGGGCCCTCCCCTTCCCCCTTGTGACGTGGGCGGTCGGGCGGACGCTCCTATTGCGCATCGACGCCATGCATTCAGCATCCTACGTATGACGTCAGTTTTGACGTCATGACGCTTACGCTGATTACCTATCTAGGCTTTTGATGGGGAATTTTGGAATTTTGCATATGCCGAGCGGTTTCTTTACTCTGGTGCGGGCGCCTTCTCCCCCAAATCAGCTGTCCACGTGACATTGGCGGTTACCCATTGGCCACACTGGAGTATTTATACTCCCCCCCATGTGGAACAGACGGGTCCCTGCTGAGCGGTTTGTCTATGGCCACTAAGTACTAGCTAGGTCACATGGGAGTACTTGTTATACCAAGGTAATAATAATTTGTGTCATTTTCATTTAGGTTGCTTTTTCACACTAATAACCCTATGGCTTGGTTGCTAATGCATTCCTCAATATTATTGCATTATTATGTTGCACCATCACATCTTCATATCCTATGTCTATTAAAAGATCACCCATTTCTATAATACTTATACCCAAGTTGTTATTAGTACACTAATATGGATTACTATGTGATCTTCTTATTTCCCATTACTTACTCTTTAACACATATCAATAATACTTTCTTATTTTTATTATTATTATTATTTTTACACTTTAGGCTTATAGGTTGCCCCTCCTCAGGTATCTCCCTTCCATATTGGTTTTCCACTCTTGTCCTTGGGTTATACCGCCTCAGCTCCCGGGAGGATGACCACTTCCCCAGTTGGTCCTGGCCCATTGCGCTGTCACACACAATCACAGCTCAATTGTAAGTTGTTTATGGGTCATATTTTTATATCATTTTTATATCATTTTTATATCATCGCTGTTATGTATATCAACCCCTGTTATACCTGCCTCCTAAGCTCCTCTTTTTTCAAATTCCCTTCTTGTAATCGGCCAGTTTCACCAAATTATTTTATGTTACAGTATCTCACAAAAGTGAGTACACCCCTCACATTTTTGTAAATCGTTTATTATATCTTTTCATGTGACAACACTGAAGAAATTACACTTTTCTACAATGTAAAGTAGTAAGTGTACAGCTTGTATAACAGTGTAAATGTGCTGTCCCCTCAAAAAAACTCAACACACAGCAATTAATGTCTAAACCGCTGGCAACAAAAGTGAGTACACCCCTAAGTGAAAATGTCTGAATTGGGCCCAAAGTGTCAATATTTTGTGTGGCCACCATTATTTTCCATCACTGCCATAACCCTCTTGGGCATGGAGTTCATCAGAGCTTCAAAGGTTGCCACTGGAGTCCTCTCCCACTCCTCCATGATGACATCAGGGAGCTGGTGGATGTTAAAGACCTTGCACTCCTCCACCTTCCATTTGAGGATGCCCCACAGATGCTCAGTAGGGTTTAGGTCTGGAGACATGCTTGGCCAGTCTATCACCTTTACCCTCAGCTTCTTTAGTAAGGCAGTGGTCATCTTGGAGGTGTGTTTGGGGTCCTTATCATGTTGGAATACTGCCCTGCGGCCCAGTCTCCATAGGGAGGGGATCATGCTCTACTTCAGTATGTCACAGTACATGTTGGCATTCATGGTTCCTTCAGTGAACTGTAATGACCCAGTGCCGGCAGCACTCATGCAGCCCCAGATCATGACACTCCCACCACTATGCTTGGCTGTAGGCAAAACACACTTGTCTTTGTTCTCCTCACCTGGTTGCCACCCCACACACTTGACACCATCTGAACCATCTGAACAAAATAAGTTTATCTTGGTCTCATCAGACCACAGGACATGGTTCCAGTAAGCCATGCCCTTAGTCTGCTTGTCTTCAGCAAACTGTTTGCAGGCTTTTTTTTGCATCATATTTAGAAGAGGCTTCCTTCTGGGACGACAGACAATTTTATGCAGTGTGCGGCGTATGGTCTGAGCACTGACAGGCTGACACCCCACCCCTTCAACCTATGCAGCAATGCTGGCAGCACTCATACGTCTATTTCACAAAGACAACCTCTGGATATGACACTGAGCAAGTGCACTCAGCTTCTTTGGTCGACCATGACGAGGCCTGTTCTGAGTGGAACCTGTCCTTTTAAACCGTTGTATGGTCTTGGCCACCATGATGCAGCTCAGTTTCAGGGTCTTGGCAATCTTCTTATAGACTAGGTCATCTTTACGTAGAGCAATAATTCTTTTTTTCAGATCCTCAGAGAGTTCTTTGCTTGAGGTGCGATGTTGAATTTCCAGTGACCAGTATGAGAGAGTAAGAGCGATAACACGAAATCTAACACACCTGCTCCCCATTCACACCTGAGAGCTTGTAACACTAACGAGTCACATGACACTGGGAAGGGAAAATGGCTATTTGGGCCCAATTTGGACATTTTCACTTAGGGGTGTACTCACTTTTGTTACCAGCAGTTTAGACATTAATGGCTGTATGTTGAGTTATTTACAGGGGACAGCAAATTTACACTGTTATACAAGCTGTACACTCACTACTTTACATTGTAGTAAAGTGTAAATTCTTCAGTGTTGTCACATGAAAAGATATAATAAAAAAATGTACAAAAATGTGAGGGGTGTACTCACTTTTGTGAGATACTGTATATTTATAGATTTTTGCATCTGCTCCTGAAGATTGGAAATATCCATGAAACGCGTCGAGCTATATAGATGCCTAGAATATTAATTTTATCCAAGAGCGATATTCCGCAAATTGTTTATTATCCTGTTGTTTTTAATGGCCTCTACAAAGCTATGTATGAACCTGTTACAATACGTGAGCATAGAATTTGGAATCTGGTGGTTTCCCTCTTTCCTGTTATCATGTTGTTAATGTCATGTACCATTCATGTTACCCACGTTATATTTATTACTATATGATTGTTATGTCTAATAAACCTTATAATTAGGGTTGTCCCGATACCGATACTAGTATCGGTATCGGCACCGATACCGAGCATTTGCCCAAGTACTTGTACTCGGGCAAATGCTCCCGATGCTTCTGCCGATACCTTGACTGTCAGCTGTGATCGGCACGTGGGGGAGTTACAAGATTCTCCCCCCGCCGGCTTTCAGCTGCTTTAGTGACAGACAGCGGTGATCGCTCACAGCTGACTGTCACTGCATCCTCCTCCATGCCCCCTCCTTTCCTCTGTCCCTCTTAGCTGTCCCCTCCGTCCTGCTCTTATCTGTCCCCTCCGTCCTGCTCTTATCTGTCCCCTCCGTCCTGCTCTTATCTGTCCCCTCCGTCCTGCTCTTATCTGTCCCCTCCGTCCTGCTCTTATCTGTCCCCTCCGTTCTGCTCTTATCTGTCCCCTCCGTTCTCCCCCTCCGTTCCTCCGTCCTCCCCCTCCTTCCTTTGTGAATAGACAGAGTCAGCTGACTCTGTCCATTCACATAACTGAAACATTGTAATCTCCTGTGATTACGATGTGTCAGTTTATGAATGGAGAGGAGCCGTTGTCTTCTCTCCATTCATTCTCAGTGCAGCTGAGGCTGCAGAGAAAGGGACTGGGGAATCTCTATCCTCTGTCTCTTTCTCTGTCTCAAGGGGGAGATATCAGAGGTCTGTTAAGACCCCTGATATCTCACCAAAGCCCCCCAAAAGGGCTGATTAAAAAAAAAAAAAAAACAATAAAGAATAAAAGAAATATTATTGTAAAAAATAAAAATTGTAAAAAAAAAAAAATAACACACACATACAACGTTCACCCCCCCCCCCCCCCCACAAAAAAAGCAAGCACTGTTAAAAAAAAAAAAAATGAAAAAAAAAACACTGTCACGTGACATTAAAAAAAAAGTATCGGTAATCGGTATCGGCGAGTACTTGAAAAAAAGTATCGGTACTTGTACTCGGTCCTAAAAAAGTGGTATCGGGACAACCCTACTTATAATCATGCTACTGGTTCATGTTATGTTACTATGTACATGCCATAACACTGGTGCCCCGCAGGTGCCCCGTTTGCCCTGCGTTAAAGACGGCCCTGCCTGAGCCAGCCACTCCCAACTCCTCCACAGCCCAGCGCTCCATTGAGCGAGGAGGGGGCAGAGCAGGGAGCCAGTGACTGACAGCCAGCAACTCTCTGCTCAGGGAGTTCTGAGAACCGAGCTATCAACGGTGTTTGACCGCTCGGTTTTCAGACTTAGAGCCAGCGGTGGACAGATGCAGCATCCACCAAGGTAAGTATGATTCCCCAAAAAAATAATTCCTATACTTATCTTTCAAAGCTCAACTTTGGTCACACAAATGTTTATATAAAGGTATTCCTTTAAGAGCCACAAAGGATAAAAATCTACTTTGTGTGAATCTTTGCAACCCGGATATTACCAATCTGGGAGAAATACACAAAGCACACCAAGATTCTAGTAAATATACACATGCCTCTTGTATTTAGATAATATTTGCTTATCCCAGAGTTTAGCTTTAAGGGAGACCTGACATGAGACATATTTTTTCATGTGAAGTGCATCTATGCTAAGTAATGTAAAAGCTCTCAAGTATTTCTAAATCCAAAAACAAAGATTTAATAGATTGCAGCACACCAGTTCTTAGATGTTGTGACTGCATTCAATAATTGAAAGTGCAGAAGCTTGTCCAACCCTTCCTGCTTCCTATAGATTCCAATTGGTCAGTCAGGCTGCCCATTATAGTCATGGACCAGTAGGAATGTTTGGAGCCGTAGCATAACATTAAACACCAACACTACATGAAAGCATTAAATATTTGCTTCTCTGAATGCCCGGCATGCGGCTTTGTGAGAAAGGTTTGGGAGGCTGCTGCAGGTACATGCAGACACTTCATACCTGCAGCAGTCCCCCAGTGACAGGGTCTTTTTAAATTTAAAGTTATTCTTTAGTTTCTGTACACATAACAAGAAACCTATTACAATAAAAAAGCAAAACAAATCTGGTTCGTTTGTAAGTCTGATACTGTGAGACTCAGCAGTGAGGAACTAAGACCCCTTTCACACCGAGGCGTTTTTCAGGCGCTACAGCGCTAAAAATAGTGCTTGCATAGCGCCTGAAAAAAGCCTCAGCTGCAAACCCAGTGTGAAAGCACTCAGGCGCTGGCAGGGCGTCACAAAAAGTCCTGCCAGCAGCTTCTTTGTAGCGGTGTAGAAGCAGTGAAGAAAGCGGTGAGGAAAGACCCGCAAACAGTGTAGAAAAGATAAAACAAAGTTAATAATGGGGCTTAAAGTCTGTGGGTACATATGTAGGAGAGAAAGAAATACTAATAAAATAAGGTATATAAGTATTGACCAGTATTTGCTTCTGCAGAAGGTCAGGACAGGAGCTAGCCAGAGCCTTCAGTAAAGCTCAAAAATCAGTGGGTAACACCAAACAGTCCCTGTCATCATGCCTGCCCCCTGTGTCAGTTATAGCAATAGTTAGGAAAGTTCATGCCTATATGTATTAACTGTATATATAGTTCATAAAATGCCTAAAGTAGCGCAGAAAGCAAAATTACTTACATGTATTTATACTTGTGTTAGTTTGTGTGGCGTCTCCTCTCTCTCTGCAATGCCTGCCTAGTGAGTGGCCCAGGGGTCTATTTGTATGATGGCACCGAACGCCAGCGCATGCTGGTGTTTGGCGCCAGCATGCACTGGCGTTCAGTACTTAAGGAACCAGACAAGTTGTACATAGGTCTGTAATAGATATCTACATGTTTGAGTGATTCTATGTATGAGGTATTTTGACTGTTCTATCACTTTTCTCCACTAGATGGCACTGGGGTGATGGGGATGCTGGTGAATATGTAGCTATTGCCTGGGTATTCCAGGTGGCAGCGGCAACTCATCCGGTGCGTTGCGGATGAGCTGGATTGTTCTTTTGAGACGGGTGCCCTGTGGATGTATGTAAGGTGCAGGCTTTTTACGATCACATGGAGGCAGCCAACTATTGATACACAGTGCCACCCCTTTTGGGCAGCTCTTAGCGTAACACGCGCGCTGCATTCCATCTGGGCTTGTTGGACTTGCATGCTCTACACATGCGCCCACTCACCCGCGCTGCCAGACTGCACAGGTGCACTTGTGACACACCAGGGCGCATGTGCTGGCGTTTGGCGCCATGATACAAATAGACCCCTGGGCCACTCACTAAGCAAGCATTGCAGAGAGAGGAGACGCCACACAAACTAACACAAGTATAAATACATGTAAGTGATTTTGCTTTCTGGGTTCCTTTAGGCATTTTATGAACTATATATACAGTTAATACATATAGGCATGAACTTTCCTAACTATTGCTATAACTGAAACAGGGGGCAGGCATGAAGACAGGGACTGGTTGGTGTTACCCACTGATTTTTGAGCTTTACTGGAGATTCTGGCTAGCTCCTGTCCTGACCTTCTGCAGAAGCAAATACTGGTTAATACTTATATACCTTATTTTTTTAGTATTTCCTTCTCTCCTACATATGTGCCCATAGACTATAAGCCCCATCAATAACTTTATTTTATCTTTTTCACACTGTTTGCGGGTCCTTTCCTCTGCTTGTCCACCTTTTTTTTTCCAAGCCTACATCGATCTTAGGCTGGCGTTCACCTGCACCCCCATCCTGACAGTTGCCTCATTGGCTCTCGACATAGAGTCACTCCGATGAACATGTAGTGCCTTGATCAGCCTGTCGGTATAAGTAAACCTGTACACTATTGCACATATCCCATGTTTTATCTGCTGTTCTGTCTGATATGTCTTTTTATTATCATTTTAGAGTTAAATTATATACCATCCTACTTGTCTCTACTTGACAACCCTGACGAAGGTGTTAAACTGGAAACGCGTCGGGTACCAGGGATTACCATCCACTGGAGAGTACTAGTGTAATTTTACATGTATTGTTGTATTTTGCTTTTTGATATGTTTGTCATATGTATACAGTATTAGACACCAGACGTCTTTTGATTTTTTTGTCTAATCTTTTTTATGCAATAAAAATCTTTTTCTATGCAAATCAGTGTTTTTTTCTATAAAAAAATGCCTTCTTTAGTGTATCTCACAGTGTCTCCCAGGGATCCTGTGACTGGCCGGCTCTCTCTCCTCTCCTCCTCTTATCCTGACTGACGTCAGCGGGGGAATTTCAGCCCCGCCCACTGCTGGGCTGTCAGACGGGGAGAGGAGAGAGCTGGCTGGTCACGTGATCGCCGAGAGACCCTGTGAAATACGGTAAGGAAGGCATTTTTTTATAAAACACAGAGACAGGAGCACCTGTCATTAGGACACAGAGAGGATTATATGAAGTAGTCAAAGTGGGTTAACAACCACTTTAAATTTGATGGTGACCATTTGTGGACTACAGTCTTCAAGTCATTCTACAGATTATCAATGGGGTTAAAGTCTGGGCTCTGACTAACCCATGCAAGGACAATCAACTTTTTCTCCTTCAACCACTGTGCCAGTGGCAGAACTATCACTGTCACAGCAGTCGCACTTGCAACTGGGCCCCGCCGTTCTGCCGCTGAGGAGGGCCTAAGACCCAGAATCTCCCCCTGCATCACTGGCTGTCTGTTTAGAATGCAGTGGGGGGAGGTGGGAGGCGACGATCAGCAGCTCTATGTTGCTCGTGGGCGGCGGGATCTCGCTGGGGCTAGTAGTTCTCTTCCTGAATGTATACAGTGGAAAAGGGAGGGGCCTCTGACCCGGGGCATGTATCAGTTTAACTCTTCCATGTACAAGTGAGTCGCTCTGCTTGTACACTCTTGCTGATACATGCCCCAGTCAGAGGCCCCTCCTTTCCACTGTATACACTCAGGAGAAGAACTATTAGCCCCAGGGAGATCCGCCACCCATGGACACCATAGAGCTGCTGATCGCCGCCTCCCACCTCCCCCCAGGTGGGGTGTAAAGAGATGTGCGGGGGGTAAGCAGCAGAGACCAGCCAGGTATGCAGGAACCTCTGGAGGGGTGGGTGGCTGTCTGGGGACCCTGATGTAAGGGGGGGCTTTCTGGGCACACTGATGTAAGGGGGGGGCTCTCTGGAGACACTGATGTAAGGAAGGGACTCTCTGGGGTCACTGATGTAAGGGGGGCTCTCTTGGGACCCTGATGTAAGGCGGCTCTCTGGGTACACTAATGAAGGGGGGCTCTCTGGGGATACTGATGTAAGAGGGGGCTCTCTGCGGACTCTGATGTAAGGGGGGTTCTCTTGGGACCCTGATGTAAGGGGGGGGCTCTCTGGGGACCCTGATGTAATGGGGGGCTCTCTGGGGATACTGTTGCAAGGAGGGGGGCTCTGGGGACCCTAATGTAAGTAGGGAGGCTCTCTGGGGACCCTGGTGTAATGAGGGGGGCTCTGGGGACCCTAATGTAAGTAGGGAGGCTCTCTGGGGACCCTGATGTAAGGAAGGGGCTCTCTGGAGACCCTCATGTAAAGGGGAGGCTATTTGGGGACCCTGACGTAAAGGGGTGCTCTCTGGGGACGCTGATGTAAGGGGGGCTCTCTGCGGACCCTAATGTAATGAGGGTTTGCTCTGGGGACCCTAATGTAAGTAGGGAGGTTCTCTGGGGATCTTGATGTAAGGGGAGGCTCTCTGGGGACCCTGATGTAAGGGGAGGCTCTCTGGGGACCCTGATGTAAGAGGAGGCTTTCTGGGGACCCTGATGTAAGGGGGGGCTTTCTGAGGACACTGATGTAAGGAAGGGACCCTCTGGGGACCCTGATGTAAGGGGGGGCTTTCTGAGGACACTGATGTAAGGAAGGGACCCTGATGTAAAGGGGGGCTCTCTTGGGACCCTGATGTAAGGGGGCTCTCTGGGTACACTAATGAAGGGGGGGCTCTCTGGGGATACTGATGTAAGAGGGGGCTCTCTGCGGACTCTGATGTAAGGGGGGCTCTCTTGGGACCCTGATTTAAGGGGGGGCTCTCTGGGGACCATGATGTAATGGAGGCCTCTCTGGGGATACTGTTGTAAGGGGGGCTCTCTGGGGACCCTGATGTAAGGAGGGGGGCTCTGGGGACCCTAATATAAGTAGGGAGGCTCTCTGGGGACCCTGGTGTAATGAGTGGGGCTCTGGGGACCCTAATGTAAGTAGGGAGGCTCTCTGGGGACCCTGATGTAAGGAAGGGGCTCTCTGGAGACCCTCATGTAAAGGGGAGGCTATTTGGGGACCCTGACATAAGGGGGTGCTCTCTGGGGACGCTGATGTAAGGGGGGCTCTCTGCGGACCCTAATGTAAGGGGGGCTCTCTGGGGACCCTGATGTAAGGGGGGTTCTCTGGGGTCCCTAATGTAATGAGGGGGGCTCTGGGGACCCTAATGTAAGTAGGGAGGCTCTCTGCGGACCTTGATGTAAGGGGAGGCTCTCTGGGGACCCTGATGTAAGGGGAGGCTCTATGGGGACCCTGATGTAAGGGGAGGCTCTCTGGGGACCCTGATGTAAGGGGAGGCTTTCTGGGGACCCTGATGTAAGTAGGAAGGCTCTCTGGGAACCTGATGTAAGGGGAGGCTCTCTGGGGACCCTGATGTAATGAGGGGGGCTCTGGGGATCCTGATGTAAATGGGGGATCCGCACTCAGATATGTAACGATAAAATATAAATAAATATATATATATATACAGTATATATACACCCACAGTAGGGAGGCTCTCTGGGTACACTAATGTAAGAGAGTGGGCTCTCTGGGGATACTGATGTAAGGGGGGGCTCTCTGCGGACCTTGATGTAAGGGGGGCTCTCTTGGGATCCCGATGTAAAGGGGGGGCTCTCTGGGGACCCTGATGTAATGGGGGGCTCTCTGGGGACACTGTTGTAAGGGGGGCTCTCTAGGGATCCTGATGTAAGGGAGGCTCTCTGGGGAACCTGATGTAAGGAAGGGGCTCTCTGGGGACCCTGATGTAAGGAAGGGGCTCTCTGGGGACCCTGATGTAATGAGGGGGCCTCTGGGGACACTAATGTAAGTAGGTAGGCTCTCTGGGGACCCTGATGTAAAGAGTGTCTCTCTGGGGACCCTGATGTAAAAAAGGGGCTTTCTGGGGACCTTGATGCAATTAGGGGGGCTCTGGAGACCCTAATGTAACTAGGGAGGCTCTCTGGGGACCTGATGTAATGGGGGGCTCTCTGGGGACACTGTTGTAAGGGGGGCTCTCTAGGGACCCTGATGTAAGGGGGGCTCTCTGGGGAACCTGATGTAAGGAAGGGGCTCTCTGGGGACCCTGATGTAAGGAAGGGGCTCTCTGGGGACCCTGATGTAAGGAAGGGGGGCTCTGGGGACACTAATGTAAGTAGGTAGACTCTCTGGGGACCCTGATGTAAAGAGTGTCTCTTTGGGGACCCTGATGTAAGAAAGGGGCTTTCTGGGGACCCTGATGCAATTAAGGGGGCTCTGGGGACCCTAATGTAAGTAGGGAGGCTCTCTGGGGACCTGATATATGGGGAGGCTCTCTGGGGACCATGAAGAAGGGGGGTTTCTGGGGACCCTGATGTAAAGGGAGGCTCTCTGGGGACCCTGATGTAAGGGGAGGCTCTCTGGGGACCCTGATGTAAGGAGGGGTTCTCTGGGGGACCTGATGTAAGGAGGGGCTCTCTGGGGAACCTGATGTAAGGAAGGGGCTCTCTGGAGACCCTCATGTAAAGGGGAGGCTATTTGGGGACCCTGACGTAAAGGGTGCTCTCTGGGGATGCTGATGCAAGGGGGGCTCTCTATTGACCCTAATGTAAGGGGGGGCTCTCTGGGGGCCCTGATGTAAGGGGGGTTCTCTGGGATCCCTAATGTAAGTAGGGAGGCTCTCTGGGGACCCTGATGTAAGGGGAGGCTCTCTGGGGACCCTGATGTAAGGGGAGACTTTCTGGGGACCCTGATGTAAGTAGGGAGGCTCTCTGGGGACCCTGATGTAAGGGGAGGCTCTTTGGGGACCCTGATGTAGTGAGGGGGGCTCATTGATCGCAGCACAGCACTGGAGGGCTCAGTCTGACTGGTAAGTGTACCCTGATGTTCTAATATGCTGTGCATACTGGTACATTATGACATAACCTACCTCAGGGCCTCTAAAAAGTATTAATGTTAGTGAAGTTTACTACCGCTTTAATATCACAGGATCCCAGGAGCCTCTCATGGGGCCCCCTACTGACCAGGTGGCCCTTGGGCAGTGCCCAAGTGCATAGTTGCCAAAATTTCAAAAATATTTTCAGGGACACTTTTTTTTACCAGTGGTATATTTAGAGTAGCTGACATGCCCTATGTTCCTCTATACATCACAGTAGTAATCACAAAATTAAATGAGTACTAACAATGGGCAGAACAAATATGAGGACTGAGAAGATTTCCTTTAGTTGAACTAACAAAAGTGTGCCCATTCTAGAGCTGGTAACATTGAGGATATTCAATATAATTTTAAAGAACTGTTTTTGTGGGTAAGAGGCATAGGGGAGGAGTATGGATGATATAAAAGTGGGAAGCATGTTCAGGTGAGGGAGAGGAATGTGGAGGGTATAACAGTTGGCACTATGTACAGGAGAGGAGTGTAGAGGGTATGGCAGTGGGCACTATATAAAGGAGAGGAGTGTGGGGGATATGACAGTGGCAGTATGCACAGCAGAGGAGTGTGGAGGGTTGACAGTGGGCACTATGTACAGGAGAGGAGTGTGGAGGGTATGATGGGGCAGTATGTACATGAGAGGAGTGTGGAGGGTATGATAGGGGCAACATGTACAGGAGAGGAGTGTGGAAGGTATTATGGGGCAATATGTACAGGACAAGAGTGTGGAGAGAAAGACAGTTGGCAGTATGTAGAGGAGAAAAGTGTGGAGGGTATGACAGTTGGCAGTATGTACAGGAGAGGAGTGTGGAGGGTATGATAGGGCAGTATGCACAGGAGAGGAGTGTGGAGGGTATCACAGTGGGCGGTATGTACAGGAGAGGAGTGTAGACGGTATGATAGTGGGCAGTATGCACAGGAGAGGAGTGTGAAGGGTATGACAGTCGGCACTATGTACAGTAGAGGAGTTTATGAAATTGGGCAGTATGTACAGGAAAGGAGTATGAAGCGTATGACAGTAGGCAATATGTACAGGAGAGGAGTGTGGACGGTATCATACTGTACAGGAGACAAGTGTGGAGGGTAAAACAGTGAGCAGTATGTACAGGAGAAGAGTGTGGAGGATATGACAGTGGGCAGTATGTACAGGAGAGGAGTGTGGAGGATATGACAGTGAGCAGTATGTACAGGAGAGGAGTGTGGAGGGTGTGACAATGAGCAGTATGTACAGGAGAGGAGTGTGGACGGTATTATACTGAGCAGTATGTACAGGAGACAAGTGTGGAGGGTAAAACAGTGAGCAGTATGTACAGGAGAAGAGTGTGGAGGATATGACAGTGGGCAGTATGTACAGGAGAGGAGTGTGGAGGATATGACAGTGAGCAGTATGTAAAGGAGAGGAGTGTGGAGGGTATGACAGTGAGCAGTATGTACAGGAGAGGAGTGTGAAGGGTATGAGAGTGGGCAGTATGTACAGGAGAGGAATGTGGAGGGTATAACAGTGAGCAGTATGCACAGGAGAAGAGTGTGGAGGATATGACAGTGGGCAGTATGTACAGGAGAGGAGTGTGGAGGATATGACAGTGAGCAGTATGTAAAGGATAGGAGTGTGGAGGGTATGACAGTGAGCAGTATGTACAGGAGAGGAGTGTGAAGGGTATGAGAGTGGGCAGTATGTACAGGAGAGGAATGTGGAGGGTATAACAGTGAGCAGTATGCACAGGAGAGGAACAACCAAAACAATCAGTGCTGCCAGCTATAGTTAGCAACACTGATCATTGTATTCTGTGGGTAGGGAAGGCTCCCCACTGGAAGAACACAATAACACTGCAGGATGTGTTAGGTGGTCATGGAGGGATATCAATCAGCGGGTGGGGGGGGGGGGGTAACTGGGGTTGATATCTTTTGGAGTAGGGTCTGCTATCTGCAGGTTGGGAAATGGTCACCTGTCATATAAGTTGAAGGGAGGTGGCTAACATGGGAAGTGGCTGGGGAGTGACCTGGTTGGTGGTGAGTGTGAAATGGATGATGTGTTTCAAGTTTCTTTCACATTTGCGGTAATGCTTACTTCCCTTAGAAAAGTGATCTGTGGTGGATTGCTTTTCAACGAGTGGTATAGCAGCAGCTGACAGGCATTCATGAGGTACTACTAATGCCTCCTTGTTTTTTTTTTACATTGCTGAATGGTAGTATTACATTGTTTGAATATGCTGCTACTGCGAGCGAGTTTAGCTTGCAGTTGCAGAGTGGCCTCATTGAAATCAATAGGCGAGTTCAACAGGCAGTGCTGCCTGTCAAACTCTGCAGGCTCCAAGCTGTCCATTGAGCTCAGTGCCTCTGACAAGAAGTGAGAGGCATTGTGAGCTCATCCTCTTATAGGGCGTACACACGGTCGGACTTTGTTCGGACATTCCGACAACAAAATCCTAGGATTTTTTCCGACGGATGTTGGCTCAAACTTGTTTTGTCTACACACGGTCGCACAAAGTTGTCGGAAAATCCGATCGTTCTAAACGCGGTGACGTAAAACACGTACGTCGGAACTATAAACGGGGCAGTGGCCAATAGCTTTCATCTCTTTATTTATTGTGAGCATGCGTGGCACTTTGTCCGTCGGATTTGTGTACACACGATTGGAATTTCCGACAACGGATTTTGTTGTCAGAAAATTTTATCTCCTGCTCTCCAACTTTGTGTGTCGGAAAATCCGATGGAAAATGTCCGATGGAGCCCACACACGGTCGGAATTTCCGACAACACGATCCGATCGGACATTTTCCATCGGAAAATCCGACCGTGTGTACGGAGCATTAGTCTACAGAGTGTGCCAGCTTGTATTTAAACTGGCCGATCTGTATGTAGCTTCTGACAGGCTGCGCAAGGAGCCCCGTATCTCCGGAACCATAGATGATAGGAGCCCCAAATTTTGACCAATGGCAGGCTAGGCCTTCAGCTACCTACCCCGCCAAGCCGCGATCCTCGAAGTCGATCTTTTTTTTTGTGATTTATTTTATTTATTTTTGGCAAATGGGTCTATCTTAAGGTAAGGGGCCTGGAGCTGCAGCTCCAATAGCCCCTATGTTAATCTGGCCCTGGGCCAAATAATTCAATTTTATTCTCATCTGACCACCCTAAACGCACCTTGAAGATTCTGAGGCCACATGGAAAAAGGTGTTATGGTCAAATGAGACTAAAATTGAATTTTTTGGCCTCAACACCAAACGATATGTCTGGCGGAAATCCAAATAACACCATTCCTACAGTAAAGCGTAGAGGTGGTAATTTTAAGGGGGTGTTTCTCTGCAGAAGGGACTGAAGCATTTGTCAGGATAGAAGAAAAATGGATGTGGCAAAATACCATCAAATTCTTGAGGGAAATTTGCTGCCCTCTGCCAGAAAGTTGTCAATGGAAAGAAGATTTAATAATAGTAATAAAAATGGTGCGCTAATTCAAGAAGCTATGCAGCAAAAATAGACAAATATGCATGAACAGCTATCCCTAATTTCAACAAAACACAAAACAAAAATTGCGATAATATGTGGAACAATAATAAAGTACACTAATTAAAGAAGCTAAAAAAATACAGTAATATGCAATAATATGCAATAATATGTGAAACAGTTATAAAGTGCTTGAATCAAAAATCATTACATAAAAAATATTAACCGCTTCCCGACCGCCGCCTGCCGATGTACATCGGCAGAATGGCGCAAAAGGGTGTACCTGTACGTCCCTTCGTAATCCCAGGCTAACAGTATGTGCTCGCGGGTCCCACGGACTTAATGTCCGCAGGTGGCCCACGATCATGATGAGAAGAGGCAGAAAGTAAACAAGCATTTCCCTGTCCTGCCTTGTGACATGACATGGATCTACCGCTCCCTGTCATGGGAGCAGTGATCTCTGTCATGTCCTAGGTAGCCCATCCCCTCTACAGTTAGAACACACTCAGGGAACACATTTAACTCCTTGATCGCCCACTAGTGTTTAACCCCTTCCCTGCCAGTGACATTTACACAGTAATCAGTGGCTGTTTTTAGCTCTGATCGCTGTATAAATGTCAATGATTCCAAAATACTGTCAAAAGTGTCCGATCTGTCCGCCGCAATGTCGTAGTCCCGATAAAAATCGCAGCTCACCACCATTACTAATAAAATAAAACTCATAATAAAAATGCCATAAATCTATCCCCTATTTTGTAGGCGCTATAACTTTTGCACTAACCAATCAATATACGTTTATTGTGATTTTTATTACCAAAAATATGTAGAAGAATACATATCGGCCTAAACTGAGAAAGAAATTAGTTTTGTTATATATATTTTTGGGGGATATTTATTATAGCAAAAAGTAAAAAATATGGCTTTTTTTTTTTTTTCAAAATTGTCGCTCTTTTTTTGTTTATAGCGCAAAAAATAAAAACCACAGAGGTGATGAAATACCACCAAAAAAAAGGTCTATTTGTGGGGAAAAAATGGACGTCAATTTTGTTTGGGTACAACGTTGCACGACCGTGCAATTGTCAGTTAAAGCGACGCAGTGCCGAATCACAAAAAATGCTATAGTCATTAAAGCGGAGCTCCACCCTAAAGTGGAACTTCCGCTAATCGGATTCCTCCACCCCCTCCGGTGCCACAATTGGCACCTTTCAGGGGGGAGGAGGTGCAGATACCTGTCTAATACAGGTATCTGCGCCCCTTTCCGGGTAAAGATAGCCGCAGAATATCGGCAGATACCCCCCCACCCGTTGTGTTCTGGTAAACACACCGTTCCCAGAATACAACGGGGACCAGTGAAGACGCGCAGCACGACTCGCGCATGGGCAGTAGGGAACCGGGCAGTGAAGCCACAACGCTTCACTTCCTGATTTCCTGACCGAGGATGGCGGCGGGGGCAGCCGAGAGACGAGCGATCGATCGGCTGCCAACATCGCTGGATCCTGGGACAGGTAAGTGTCCATTTATGAAAAGTCAGCAGCTGCAGTATTTGGGTAAAATCTTCCGGGACTGAAGTGGTTAACATAATTGCAATTTTTTTTTTGTGTTTTTTTTTAATTATGGATAGGCATCCATGCATATTTGTCTATTTTTGCTGCACAGCTTCTTGAATTAGCACACTTCATCACTGTTTCATATATTATTGCATATTATCGCATATTACTGCATTTTTTTTTTTTAATTAGGGATCGCCTAATTTTTCTAGACATATTTGTCTATTTTTGCTGCATAGCTTCTTGAATTAGCGCACCATTTTTATTACTATTATTAATATTTGTGTTAGAGTGTTGAGGTCACTTGCTAATGTTTGCAGCTTTTTCATATCTATTTTTAGGGTGATTTATTATTCTTTGGTATTTATTGTGTACATTAGTTTTGGTTGGTTGTGAGGTCCATAGCAGCGCACAAGTATTTCATATTTAATTTCAGCAAGAATTTCCAACATGACAATGACCCAAAGCACACAGCAAAAATTACCACACATTGGTTAAAGGAGAAAAGGTGAATGTCATTGCATGGCCTAGTCAGAACCCAGACTTAAACCCCATTGAAAATCTGTGGAATGACTCGAAGACTGCGGTCCCCATCAAATCTAACTGAACTTGAGCAGTTCTGCAAGGAAAAGTGGCCAAATATTGCAAAGTTTAGATGTCAAATATATATTGCTATTTTTTGCTGTTTAGTTTAAATCTCCAAGGACTACATATCCCATGGAACCTTAGTGCCAGCAAGCAGTGATTTCTGTACTGACTCCACCCCCTGAAACCCCTCCCCTCATCACCTCTGTGGTTGAAAAGGTAGGCTCTGTGAATTCTGCGCCACAGCAGTGCCTACTCATAGAATTCACAGAACGCAAAGTAGGTTTACACACTTCAAGATTATTCAGATTAATAGGAATAGGCTAAAAATAATTAAAATACAATTTGAGAATGAATTTATGATTTTTCATTTTGACCATAGATACACTTTAACCACTTCAGCCCCGGAAGCATGTACCCCCTTAATGACCAGGCCATTTTAACCACTTCAGCCCCAGAAGGATGTACCCCCTTAACCACTTCAGCCCCGGAAGGATTTACCCCCTTCCTGACCAGAGCACTTTTTACAATTTGGCACTGCGTCGCTTTAAATGCAATGCTGTACCCAAACAAAATTTGCGTCCTTTTCTTCCCACAAATAGAGCTTTCTTTTGATGGTATTTGATCACCTCTGCCGTTTTTATTTTTTGCGCTATACACGGAAAAAGACCGAAAATTTTGAAAAAAAATGGTATTTTCTACTTTTTGTTCTAAAAAAAATCCAATAAACTCAATTTTAGTCATACATTTAGGCCAAAATGTATTTGGCCACATGTCTTTGGTAAAAAAAAATGTCAATAAGTGTATATTTATTGGTTTGCGCAAAAGTTATAGCGCCTACAAATTAGGGTACATTTTCTGGAATTTACACAGCCTTTAATTTATGACTGCCTATGTCGTTTCTTGAGGTGCTAAAATGGCAAGGCAGTACAAAACGCCCACAAATGACCCCATTTTGGAAAGTAGACACCCCAAGGAAATTGCTGAGAGGCATGTTGAGCCCATTGAATATTCATTTTTTTTGTCCCAAGTGATTGAATAATGACAAAAAAAATACAAAATACAAAAAGTTGTCACTAAATGATATATTGCTCACACAGGCCATGGGCATATGTGGAATTGCACCCCAAAATACATTTAGCTGCTTCTCCTGAGTATGGGGATACCACATGTGTGGGACTTTTTGGGAGCCTAGCCGCATACGGGGCCCCGAAAACCAATCACTGCCTTCAGGATTTCTAAGGGCGTACATTTTTGATTTTACTCCTCACTACCTATCACAGTTTTGAAGGCCATAAAATGCCCAGATGGCACAAACCCCCCCCAAATGACCCCATTTTGGAAAGTAGACACCCCAAGCTATTTGCTGAGAAGCATGTTGAGTCCATGGAATATTTTATATTTTGACACAAGTTGCGGGAAAGTGACAATTTATTTTATTTTTTATTTTTTTTTGCACAAAGTTGTCACTAAATGATATATTGCTCACACAGGTCATGAGCATATGTGGAATTTTACCCCAAAATACATTCTGCTGCTTCTCTTGAGTACGGGGATACCACATGTGTGGGACTTTTTGGGAGCCTAGCCGCGTACGGGGCCCCGAAAACCAATCACCGCCTTCAGGATTTCTAAGGGCGTAAATTTTTGATTTCACTCCTCACTACCTATCACAGTTTCGGAGGTCATGGAATGCCCAGGTGGCACAAACCCCCCCAAATGACCCCATTTTGGAAAGTAGACACCCCAAGCTATTTGCTGAGAGGCATGGTGAGTATTTTGCAGCTCTCATTTGTTTTTGAAAATGAAGAAAGACAAAAAAAAAATTTTTTTTTTCTTTTTTTAATTTTCAAAACTTTGTGACAAAAAGTGAGGTCTGCAAAATACTCACTATACCGCTCAGCAAATAGCTTTGGGTGTCTACTTTCCAAAATGGGGTCATTTGGGGGGGGGTTGTGCCACCTGGGCATTCCATGGCCTCCGAGACTGTGATAGGCAGTGAAGAGTGAAATCAAAAATTTACGCCCTTAGAAAGCCTGAAGGCGGTGCTTGGTTTTCGGGGTCCCGTACGCGGCAAAAAGTCTCACACATGTGGTATCCCCGTACTCAGGAGAAGCAACAAAATGTATTTTGGGGTGTAATTTCACATATTCCCATGGCATGTTTGAGCAATATATCATTAAGTGACAACTTTGTCTCTTTCCCGCAACTTGTGTCACAATATAAAATATTCCATGGACTCGACATGCCTCTCAGCAAATAGCTTGGGGTGTCTACTTTCCAAAATGGGGTCATTTGGGGGGGGGTTTGAACTGTCCTGGCATTTTATGCACAACATTTAGAAGCTTATGTCACACATCACCCACTCTTCTAACCACTTGAAGACAAAGCCCTTTCTGACACTTTTTGATTACATGAAAAATTTTTTTTTTTTTGCAAGAAAATTACTTTGAACCCCCAAGCATTATATATATTTTTTTAAAGCAAATGCCCTACAGATTAAAATGGTGGGTGTTTCATTTTTTTTTTTTCACACAGTATTTGCGCAGCGATTTTTCAAACGCATTTTTTGGGGAAAAAACACACTTTTTTACATTTTAATGCACTAAAACACACTATATTGCCCAAATGTTTGATGAAATAAAAAAGATGATCTTAGGCCGAGTACATGGATACCAAACATGACATGCTTTACAATTGCGCACAAACGTGCAGTGGCAACAAAATAAATACATTTATAAAAGCCTTTAAAAGCCTTTACAGGTTACCACTTTAGATTTACAGAGGAGGTCTACTGCTGAAATTACTGCCCTCGATCTGACCGTCGCGGTGATACCTCACATGCATGGTGCAATTGCTGTTTACATTTGACGCCAGACCCGACGCTTGCGTTCGCCTTAGCGCGAGAGCAGGGGGGACAGGGGTGTTTTTTGTTTTTTTTTTTCTCTTTATTATTTTTTTGCTTTTTCATCTTATTTTAAACTGTTCCTTTCATTTTTTTTTTTTTTTAATCATTTTTATTGTTATCTCAGGGAATGTAAATATCCCCTATGATAGCAATAGGTAGTGACAGGTACTCTTTTTTGAAAAAATTGGGGTCTATTAGACTCTAGATTTCTCCTCTGCCCTCAAAGCATCTGACCACACCAAGATCGGTGTAATAAAATGCTTCCCCAATTTCCCAATGGCGCTATTTACATCCGGCGAAATCTAAGTCATAAAATGCTCGTAGCTTCCGGTTTCTTAGGCCATAGAGATGTTTGGAGCCACTCTGGTCTCTGATCAGCTCTATGATCAGCTAGCTGAATCACCGGCTGCATTCTCAGGTTCCCTGTTGAGACAGGAGAGCCAGAGAAAAACACGGAAGACGGTGGGGGGGGGGGGGGCATTCTCTCCCACTGCTTGTAAAAGCAGTCTAGAGGCTAATTAGCCGCTAGGATTGCTTTTACATGAAAGCCGACCGCTGGCTGAAAAGAATGATACCAAGATGATACCAAGATGATACCTAAACCTGCAGGCATCATTCTGGTATAACCACTCAAAGTCGTGAATGGTGTACCTGAAGACAAAAAAATGGTTAACAATAAAGCACAGTAAACGGTAAAGTATAAAAAAATTGCATACCTGAAAAGCAAACATGATAAAACATAATAACAATAAAACATTGCAGAATAGAATACAGTAAAAAAGAGCAGAACAATAGAGAGAATAGAGAGAGAGAGAACAATAAAACGACAACTATTATTTTTTATTTTATATTTTTGTTTGTGTTTTTTTTTTTTTTTTACACTTTTTTTGTAACTGTAACTTTTATAACTGTAACCGGTTCCAGGTTCGGGTCTCTCAAAATGCGATGGCATCTTGGGAGACCCTGTGAAAGTGTGCCCTAGTCTGTGCAATGCTGTACCCTACGCTAATACTCAACTAGTGAATGGTAGCGTTCAAAACATTCACCAATGCAAAGACCAGGATTGTCAGGACAGGAGGGACAATAATAGCGGGTGTCACGCCTATATCCACGCTTGCTGCAGACACAACATCTTTTTTGGGGGGGTTAGTTGGGTAGGGGTACTCGGGAGGACATAAAAATGCCTCTAATGCAGCCGACTGCATTTGGTTGGGGATGTGAATGAGGGAAGTACGGGCGCTGCAGAAGTGGTGGGTTCCCAATTAGGATTGGCGAATGCAGCAGGAAGGGCACTATGGGCACGACGGGCCTGTGTTTGTCTTTTTGGTGGCAGCGGGACACTACTTGTGCTTGCCACCTCACCAGCTTGAACTGCACTTATGGGACTCGCCACATCACCAAGTGTTACTGCAGTGCTGGTTTGACTACGACCGGGGTGTACTAGGCCGCTGGCGCTTGCCAGTTCACCAAAACGCTACCAAAAAAACTGTTTGCGATCGCAGGGATCAGGCCTGACTCTGTGAACGCTGCAGTTATGCGTTTAGTGTTTTGTAAGTGACAGTGATCGATCGATACTGCACTTGGGTGGGCTGGGCCGGGTGAAGGGGCAAAACGCAGGTGCTAGCAGGTATCTGGGCTGATCCCGCTAACACTGCGTTTTTGGGAACCCTAAACTGCTGGGGATGCTAGTATAGATCTGATCTGATCAGATATTGATCCGTTCAGATACTATACCACTAAGGGAGGTGTACAGTCCGTGCGTGGGTGTTAGCGCTACTGGCACTAACCTGACGCTGCCTGGGGCTGGTGCTTGCCAGTTCACCAAAACGCTACCAAAAAAACTGTTAGCGATCGCAGGGATCAGGCCTGACTCTGCGAACGCTGCAGTTATGCGTTTAGTGTTTTGTAAGTGACAGTGATCGATCGATACTGCACTTGGGTGGGCTGGGCCGGGCGGAGGGGAAAAACGCAGGTGCTAGCAGGTATCTGGGCTGATCCCGCTAACACTGCGTTTTTGGGAACCCTAAACTGCTGGGAACGCTAGTATAGATCTGATCAGATCAGATATTGATCCGTTCAGATACTATACCACTAAGGGAGGCGTATGCTGCGTGCGTTGGTGTTAGCGGTACTGGCGCTAATCTGACGCTGCCTGGGGCGACGCATATTACCGCCGGGCGATCAGGGGGCTAAACCTTTATTCGGTAATAAACGGCGGGTGCCCTGACACTATAAAAAATAAACTAACTAACCAGCGTCACCCGTAACGGTTATACGGTGATCAGTGGTGACAGGGTTAACTAGGGGGCAATCAAGGGGTAAAAACATTTATTAGATAGTATATGGGGGTCCCTGTCGCTATAAAACGCTGACGGCGAACCTAAATATTTACGTCCCTAACTAGCGTCACCAGCGACACTAATACAGCGATCAGAAAAATGATCGCTTAGCGACACTGGTGACGGGGGGTGATCAAGGGGTTAAAACTTTATTAGGGAGGGTTAGGGGGGTATCCTAGACCTAAAGGGGGCCTAACACTCACTGCCCTAACACTGTAACTGTCACAAACTGACTCCAATACAGTAATCAGAAAAAAAAAAAAACCTGCTTGGTGTCAGTTTGTGACGGGGGGGGGGTGATTGGGGGGGGATCGGGGGGCGATCGGGGGGGGATCGGGGTGTTTTGTGTGCCTGGCATGTTCTACTGTGTGTGTGTGTGTGTGTTGGTGCACTCACATTACAGTCTTCTCTCCTCGGCCCGGAACGGAAAATACCGAGCCGAGGAGAGATGACATCATTTCCTCTGCCTCTGTGTACAATACAGAGGCAGGGAAATGATCCCATTGGCTGGGAGCGATCGCGAGGGGGGGGGGGCCACGAATGGATGGCCTCCCCCTCACCACCGATCGCTGGGGGAGATTTGCCGACCGCCGCAGGCACCGATCGGACCCCCCACCCGCGGGCAGGCAAGGACGTACAGGTAAGCCCTTTTGCCTCCCCGTGCCGCTCTGTCGACGTACATCGTCGTGTGGCGGTCGGCAACTGGTTAATGACCAGGCCATTTTTTGCGATACAGCACTGCGTTATTTTAACTGACAATTGCGCGGTCGTGCGACGTTGTACCCAAACAAAGTTGACGTCCTTTTTTTTCCCACAAATAGAGCTTTCTTTTGGTGGTATTTGATCACCTCTGCGTTTTTTATTTTTTGCGCTATAAACGAAAAAAGAGCGACAATTTTGAAAGAAAAACAATATTTTTTACTTTCTGCTATAATACATAGCCAAAAAAAATATATAAAAAACAAATGTATTCATCAGTTTAAGCCAATATGTATTCTTCTACATATTTTTGGTAAAAAAAATCCCAATAAGGATATATTGATTGGTTTGCGCAAAAGTTATAGCGTCTACAAAATAGGGGATAGATTATGGCATTTTTATTTATTTATTTATTTATTTTTTACTAGTAATGGTGGCAAACAGTGATTTTTAGTGGGACTGCGACATTGCGGCAGACAGATCAGACACCTAACTGACATTTTTGACACTTTTTTGGGAACCAGTGACATTATTACAGTGATCAGTGCTCAAAATATGCACTGTTATTGTACTAATGACACTGGCAGGGAAAGGGTTAACATCAGGGGTGATCAAGGGTGTTTTCTAATTGTATGAGACTGTGTGACTGGGGAAACACACAGTTCTGTCTTCCTGTTTAGCAGAAGGACAGATCTCAGTGTCATCCCCTGACAGAATGGAGATCTGCCTTGTTTACTTTGGCAGATCCCTGTTCTGTCTCTGCGGGGAATGATCGCGGGTGGCCTGCGGACATTGTGTCCGCCAGACCCACTGATTTTTTCCCGTGCTGGCTAATCGGAGCGTACGCGCGCTGCTGGCGACCGCGCCCAGGAAAGCTAGTGCACAAATGGCCGTGCCTGTACGGCGATTTGCGCAGCCGAGCCACCTTGCCGCAGTACATCTGCGGCGGGTGGTCGGCAAGTGGTTAACTAGTTGCCAATTGCCCTGTAGCAGTTTTACTGCTATAGGGCAACGGCGCTGCGCAGGATCACGTATATATATATCAGGAGTGAGTGCGTGCCACTCCGGCTGTCATTCTACACAACGGGAGCCGATCAGCGGGGCCCACGAACCCTATGTTCGCCAGCACCCACCGATCGCCCGGTACACAGGCAGAATGGCAGTCTGCCTATGTAAACAAGGCAGATTGCTGTTCTGTCAGTTAGGAAGGCATGGATTCTGTGTTCCTGCATTGCAGGGACATGGATCTATGCCTTCTCCTAGTAAAAGCACCTCCCACACTACACTAAAACATTAGATAGGTACACAGTTAACCCTTTGATCGCCAAGATGCTAACCCCTTCCCAGCCAGTGTCATTAGTACAGTGACAGTGTATATTTTTAGCACTGATCACCGTATTAGTGTCACTGGTCCCCCAAAAAAGTGTCAAAAGTGTCAGTTAGTGTCCAATTTTTCCGCCGCAATATCGCAGTCCCACTATAAGTCCCTGATCGCCGCCATTACTAGTAATAAAACACAAAAAAACAAAAAAAGTCCATAAATATATTGCAAAGTGTGTAGACGATATAACTTTTGCGCAGACCAATCAATATACACTTATTGGGATTTTTTTAACCAAAAATATGTAGCAGAATACACGTTGGCCTAAATTAATGAAGGAATGTTTTTATTAGCTATTTTTTATAGCAGAAAGTAAAAAATAATGTTTTTTGTTCAAAATTGTTGATTGTTTTTTGTTTATGTTTATGATATTAAAAGAAAAGAGCCCTGTGTTTGGTTACAGGCACCCATTATAACTGACCAGTAGTTGTCATTCTCTCTTAAGCAGAGAAAGAAAATGACTACAATGCACAATAAGATGAAAAGGCGGCTAAGAAATACTTTTACACATTATAACACAACCTGGTTACAGCTTTAACGTCTAATTACAGTGGAATAAATAATACTTAGCGGTCTAAAGTACAGACTGTGAATTTGGGATAATTCATTGCAGAGTCAGCACTGTCACTGTCTGTTCAATACCTTGTGATTTATATTACTGTTTTAGAAACTCCTTAAAAATAATATCCTTTCCTGTAATGTAAACACAAATGATCTCCTTGTGCGTACAGTCATCTGGTTCATCAGTAATCTGCACTTGACATATCATGTGACAGCGCCATTCTCCCACACTTACAGTACAAAGTCACAGGATATGCCTGCTAGATGTTTGTGTAACCCGTCTGGTGCTGTGTGGATCAGGCTGGAAATGATCTCCTCGCCTTAAATGAACTGGAGCAAAGTTGAACAGGCATTTCTTTCAATGAAAGTACAAAGTACAAACACTTCAGAAATGTCACTGTTTACGTACAGATCATGTGCCTCTTAATAAGATGTCATTTCTTTATCTCACTTCTAGTGTTGCTTGATTGTGTTTGATTTGTGGGTAGCTTGGCTGAACAGATAGAGGAGATATTGAATCCAAATTCAATTGAAGTCAAAGGGGGAAAAATTCAGTTTCTTTCCGGTGGGCAACTGCAGCAGCCCAATGGGAAATGGAATGGGAAGCCCACCCCATGTCTGAGGAACATGTTGCCAGAGCCTGATTAACATAGGGGCTATTGGAGCTGCAGCTCCAGGGCCCTACCTTAATATAGACCCAGCTGCCTAAAAAGAACAGGCCTCGCACAGAAAGCAATGGACTGATGGGGAGAGATCTCCCGTGATTAGCCCTGCATTCCACAGTCTGCTCGCTCCACCCATGACCCTCCCCTAGTACTAAATAAGCAGAACATTCCACTTCCTCTGTGAATAGCCAGAGATGGAAAGAACCATCCTCGCACTCACACACAGCTTTAGGCACCATCCTCTCCTGTTCTCCAGCTTACACTGAAGCTCCATCTCTGGAGCCTGCTCAGTCGGTGAGGATCTGGGGCAGATGAAGGGATGTTCAGTGGGAGAGAGGGCACCATGCAGAAGTATCAGCTATTGAGGGTGGGGAAGTCACTGTCCTCTGCCATACTGACAAAGTCCACTGCTCTACTGATACCCTCCACTGCTCTACTGACACCATCCACTACTATACTGACATGGAAAACATGGAAAATATACTGACAGAGCACATTTTTTACTGGCAACCTGAAAGATGATGAAATATGACAGAAATTCCTATCATAAACTATGAGAACTGATATTTAAAAAAATAAACAATATGTAAACACTAACAATGCCCATAACAAGTAATCTGCCTGGCTTTAAAATGACAAAGTCAACAGTGTGACAAAATGTGAGCATGGCTAGGATTATGACAGACATAAGGAACCCTGTGATTGAGCAAAAAAAAAGTCCAAAGGCACACGTAGTACGCCGTGGCAAATGGTGGTCATGGTCAGGTGGGAGTGGCTTAAAGGGCAATGGTTAAACAGAGCCTGAGCCTACACGCTGTATACACTCTACACATAAGCCACTGCCAGTCCTCAAAATACCCACAAATTACTCATAATCACTGTACCAAAAGTGACAGTCTCACAGATACACATAAACCTCAGGACAAAGGATCATTTAAAAAAATGTAAACATTAATTTACATAGGCTTTTCTGCACTTTGCCTGTCTGAGCTTACCTTAAAGAAGAACTTCCTTTAAACCAGCAACTGTTGAGATAATGAACACTATGGTCAGGACTCTGTAACATACAACATACAAAGGGTGCAGGAGTCAGGAGTAAAACTGCCCACAGGTTAATGATTTTTATTTTATTTAGTCGGTGGACCGAACAAAAAAAAACAAAAAACAATGAATTCCCCCAAGTGAGGTGGATGGGGGAATCCTCCCACTGTGCCATTGTATTGTCACAGCGGGACTCCTCCACTCCTCCATACACTGATCAGTGACTGCAGCTGATGATCCACAAAAATGTTCCAACATTTTCATTTGGCAGAACTTGATGGACAGCAATACAAATTCATTGGCAGATTTCAGCTCTCACTTATGTGTTTTATTGGTTTTATGTATCTGTTTGCATGGAGTTCAGCTTTAAAGTTTTTAAATTGTTTTCACTTGTTTTGTCTGTTCATTTCCAGAGCTTATAAAATACACACATTTTTTAAATGCCTTTATTTAATTTTTAATATAAAAGATATGCTTTGTACAAGAAATGTAAATTTTGTTTTATTATAAGGGGTCGGGGAAGGATGACCCAGAATAAAATTTGAACTATTTATCCACAGTGACAGTAGTTATTTTTAAACGAAAGCCGGCCATACATGGTTTGAATCTCATTCAAAGCATTAATGGGCAGGCTGAATGTACCAAGTTGATCGTTTTATTCTCTTACGCTTATCGCTAGCCACTAGCAATAATAGTCTTCTCTCGAAGGGAATGGCTTCCCCGTCCCACCCCCTGGCCAGGAGAAAATAGGCCCAGCAGGAGGGATTCCCCCATCAACACTGTCTGTGTTGATGGGGGAATCCTGCGAATTTCTTTCCTGCAACCATGACTGCAGAATATTGCTCCATGTATAGCTGGCCTAACACTGCTCAAACTACAAATAAGAGATAATTTGTTTATGACTTTAGGATATTCAGAAAATAAAATAATTTTGGGAAGACAATATTTCTTAAAGAAAGCCCCTTTTTTCCTGAAATAAATACATACAGTATGTGTTAGTTTATCATCAAAAGTATTGACAAAGTTATAATTATATGTATAGCCTCAAAGCTGAATCATAACCATGTTCTGACTCATAAGAGATATAAGAATACTGTATAAGAGCTCGTGTGCTTAACCACGTGCCGACCGCTGCACGCCGATACACGTCGGCACAATGGCAGCGGTGGGCAAATGGTGTACCTGTACGTCCCCTTTAATTGGCGGTGCTAGCGGGGGCGCGTGCGCCCGCCGCATACAGTGTGACCTTGCCCGCGGACTCGATCTCCGCCGGTGTCCCGCGATCGTGTCGCGTAGCCGCCTATTTAAACAAGGCATTTCCCCGTTCTGCCTAGTGACATGACAGGGATCTACTGCTCCCTGTCATTGGGAGCAGTGATCCCTGTCATGTCAGTGGTAGCCCATCCCCCCTACAGTTAGAATCACTCCCTAGAAAACACTTAAACCCTTGATCGCCCCCTAGTGTTTATCCCCTTCCCTGCCAGTGTCAATTACATAGTAATCAATGCATTTTTATAGCACTGATTGCTGTATAAATGACAATGGTCCCAAAATAGTGTCAAAAGTGTCCAATGTGTCCGCCATAATGTTGCAGTCATGATAAAAATCGCAGATCGCCGCCATTACTAATAAAAAAAATTAATAATAAAAATGCCATAAAACTATCCCCTATTTTGTAGACGCTATAACTTTTGCGCAAACCAATCAATATACGCTTATTGCGATTTTGTTTTCCAAAAATATGTAGAAGAATACATATCAGCCTAAACTGAGGAAAAAATGTGTTTTTTAATATATCTTTGGGAGATATTTATTATAGCAAATAGTAAAAAATATTGCTTTTTTTTCAAAGTTGTTGCTCTTTTTTGTTTATAGCGCAAAAAAGAAAAACCACAGAGATGATAAAATACCACCTAAAGAAAGCTCTATTTGTGGGGGAAAAAAGACGTCAATTTTGTTTGGGTGCACGGCCGCGCAATTGTCGACGCAGTGCCAAATCGCAAAAAGTGCTCTGGTCAGGAAGGGGGTAAAATCTTCCGGGGCTGAAGCGGTTAATGGGTTCACAACATCCCATAGTATCCAGAAAACATTCAAAATAATACCTAATGTATTTGGCGCAGGAGAATTACTACAGCATGTGTGCTACCCTTTCATTTTCATGAGTTTTGAAAGTTATTTAAGGGAATGTTTTATTTTGCCATCTAGACCTGCAGATTAATATTATAGGTATGTTTTTCTGCCAACATTCACCGAGCAGATTAACCGCAAAATACAAGTAACATGAATAATTTTACGCTGGGATTTTGTTGACACAAGCAACACTCTACCTTTCCCGAAATTACTCCTCCCTCCAAATACTTTAGTTGGGCATACCAGAGTAAAAAGCTGTCAGAGTGTCTTCTGGGAACCTTCGTATAGTAAAGGGCAATATGACCATGCACTGTAGAATTATTAGAAACAATTGAGGTAAATAAAATCTAAACTTCCACAGCCTAAAAGCCTGGAGATAATGAGTTGTGTAAAGCATAACACAAAATATGTCTATATCTTAGGGTTTGTCACGCAGATGGCTTAGCAGCTGTTCACTTGCAATATGTTCAATCCGGACTTCTACGCCACCAAAGAAATGCAGCAGTCATTTACACACTTTGGTTAGGTTGATAAATGGACAATAAGCTATCTTTAGTATGTATTTAGAGCTGAAGGAGCTTGCATTGTGCTGTTCTGCCTTAAAGCAGTATTAAGCCAAAAACGTAATATATTGCAGCTTACCAATCATTTTATTTTTTTAGACTTTTTATTCCTGTTTCCTGTTTTCACCTGGTGATCTGGCCAGAAACCATATCTCCCAACTGTCCCTTATTTTTAGGGGCTGTTCCTGATTTGAAACAATGTCCATCTGTCCCTCTTTCCTCCTCATTTGTCCCTTATTTTGGTCTGATCTATTTACAGTAGTTGTATTTAAAATGTTTTATCTGTCAACAAGTGTTTCCCAATGCTAAAACCTTTCATCCAATTTTTTTAATTGCTGCATTTGTAAATTTCAAAAGCCAGTCTAAAGGAATAATAGTGGTTAAAAAAAAAATCATTTGCGGGTTTAACTAATCATTTTTCTTGTATATCTGTCTTTTAAGGGGGTATGGCAGGCGTGTGTGCCCTACGCCTACATACTTTTGCTAATAGGTATCTCTCGTTACCTTCTAAAAAAGTTGGGAGGTATGCAGTAATACACCTCCTGTACTAGAGTGACCATACTCTGGATAAAAGAGGACAGGGGACACCTTTGGACAGCAGCATTGTCAGTCTGGGGGAAAGGGTAGTGTTAGATGTAATAGCAGACTTAGAGACGCTAACACTGGATTTGGCAATCCGTCGATGGACCACGGGCAGGTGACAGGTGGATCGAGAAGAGATCTCCAGGTTGCTGACACTCGGTTTTCCCTGACAGCTTCAGAGCGTGCAGGCACATGCTCAACCAATCCCAGCCTGCAGAGACAGCCCCCGTCCCTTGTATACCTGCAACTGCTGGCTGGGGAAAGCCTTAGAAATAACTCAAAAGGGTTCGGACTCATGACTGAACATGTCCGAGCTCTTACACTTACAGCAGTGCGTTCCTCTGCACTGGCCCTCCCCCTCCGATCCATCCAAGGCAATTGAAGGTAATATGTGAATGGAGGGACGGTGGGGATCAGAACATTAAGCTCTGCCATGACAGCTTCACTGTGCCACTCTGCATAAGTAAAGAACATTTGTGCTTTCCTGACCCCCCCTAATACTATACCCTTCTGATCTCCGTACATCATGCCCTCCTGACCCCCTCCTTCTGAATACCCAGTACTGTGCCCTCCTAGCACCCAATACTATACCCTCCTAATCCCCCTGTACTGTCCTCCCCACCAATATCATGCCCTTCTGGCCTCTTAGTACTCTACCCCCCTGACCACCCTGCACCATGCCCTCCTAAACCCCCCCCCAATACCTGCCCTCCTGGCACCTTAGTACTGTACCCTCCTGACCTCCTTGCACCGTGCCCTCCTGACCCCCCAATACCATGCCCTCCTGTCCCCTTAGTACTGTACCCTCCTGACCCCCTGCACCATATCCTCCTGACCCCCAGTACCATACCCTCCTGACCCCTCAATACCATACCCTCCTGACCCCCCAGTACCAAACCCTCCTGACCCCCTGTCCTCTGCCCTACTGATCTCTATACACTGCTCTTCATACTGCTGACCTTTGTACACTTCTCTTCATCCTATTGACCTTTGTAGACTGCCCGACATACTACTGAGTTCTGTACACTGCCCTATGTATTACTGGCCTCTGTACCGTGCCCTACCTACTACTGACCGCTGTACGCTGCCCTACATACTAATGACCCCTGTACACTGCTCTACATACAAAGAAAACGGTTGTATAGGTGCTGCAAACTTCCCACATAAATGCTCCGCCCGGTGCTCAGACCTTGAGGCTGCTGACACCTCCAACGTACCAGAATAAGGAAAGGGATGGTCGGCACTCAGGATGACATCCAAAATAGTATTTCTTTATTAAGTACATGTACAAAGCTGTAAAACAGCCTACGTGTTTCGGACGCCGAACATCTAAAATGCGTAGGCTGTCCTACTGACCTCTGTACACTGCCCTACATACCCTGTTTCCCCTAAAATAAGACCTAGCGTGATTGTCGGTGATGGCTGCAATATAAGCCCTACCCTCCAAATAAGCCCTACCCTGTTTCCCCAAAAATAAGCCCTACCCTAAAAATAAGACCTACAAGGACTTTAACTATGGATTATTTGGGGGGTAGGGCCTATATTGAAGCCATCACCGACAATCACGCTAGGTCTTATTTTAGGGGAAACAGGATATTACTGACCTCTGTACACTGCCCTACATACTACTGACCTCTGTACTGCCCTACATCCTACTGACCTCTGTACACTACTCTACATACTACTGACCTCTGTATACTGCCCAACACCCTACTCACCTCTGTACACTGCCCTATATCCTACTGACCCCAATACACTGCCCAACATCCTACTGACCTCTGTACACTGCCCTATTTATTACTGCCCTAAATCCTACTGACCTTTATACACTTCCCAACATCCTACTGACCTCTGTACACTACACTACATATTACTGACCTCTGTACACTGCCCTACATATTACTGAGCTCCGTACACTGCCCAACATCCTACTGACCTCTATACATTGCCCTACATATTACTGACCTCTGTACACTGCCCAGCATACTATTGTCCTCTGTACACTGCTCTACATATTACTAACCTCCGTACACCGCCAAACATCCTACTGACCTCTGTACACTGCCCTACATATTACTGACCTCTGTACACTGCCCTAATTACTACTGACCTCTGTACACTGCCCTGCATATTACTGACCTCTGTACACTGCCCTGCATATTACTGACCTCTGTACACTGCCCTACATATTACTGACCTCCGTACACTGCCCAACATCCTACTGACCTCTGTACACTGCCCTACATATTACTGACCTCCGTACACTGTCCAACATCCTATGGACCTCTGTACACTGCCCTACATCCTACTGACATCTGTACACTGCCCAACATACTACTAACCTCTGTACACTGCTCTACATATTACTGACCTCTGTATACTGTCCTACATCCTACTCATCTCTGTACACTGCCCAACATATTACTGACCTCTGTACATTGCCCTACATACTACTGACCTCTGTACACCACCCTATATCCTACTGATCTCTGTACACTGCCCTACATATTACTGACCTCTGTACCTTGCCTACATATTACTGACCTCTGTACACTGCCCTACATATTACTGACCACTGTACACTGCCCTACATATTACTGACCTCTGTACACTGCCCTACATACTACTGAGGCCTGAAACTAGTTCATGAAATCAATCTGCAGTACCAGATGTTCTGCTTTTATGATGAAATCCAACATCAGCCTTATGGTGGTGACCAATTACTCCCCAGACATGAAAAAAAATTTGTGAATTAAAGTGAATGCCGAGTTTCTCACTGAAGCTAAATTTTAAGGTAGGCTAAGTTTTTTTCTTTCTACAGTGACATTAGTTTAATAAGATTTTTCTGAGTTTTCTTTATGCTGTCTTTACTTTTCATTGGGGACTTTTTTATTAATTTCATTTCTTAAAAAAAAAAAAAAAGTGCAGCACCTTTGATTTCTTCCATTCCATTTGAGATCGTTTATCTCTTCCATGTTGTCCGGGTAGATCTCTACCTCTCAAAGGTTACCTACCCTGCACTAACAAATTGAAGCTGAACTCCAGATCACACTGCAGTTACACAACCAGTTACAGCAACATTCTTTTTTTCTTTTGGGATCAAGGTTTTACACTTATGCCACGTACACACGATCGGACTTTCCGACGGGAAATGTTCGATGTGAGCTTGTTGTCGGAAAGTCGGACCGTATGTATGCTCCATTGAACATTTGCTGTCGCAATTTCCACACACAAATGTTTAAGAGCAGGTTCTCAAATTTTCCAACAACAAAACTTGTTGTCGAAAAGTCCGATCGTGTGTACACAAGTCAGTCGCACAAAAGTTCACACATGCTCTGAATCAAGCAGAAGGAGCCGCACCGGCTATTGAACTTCCTTTTTCTCGGCTCGTTGTACGTGTTGTACGTCACCGCGTTCTCACGTTCGGAATTTTTGGCCAACATTTGTGTGACCGTGTGTATGCAAGACAAGTTTGAGCCAACATCCTTTGGAAAAAAATCCATGGTTTTGTTGTCGGAAAATCCGATCGTGTGTACAGGGCATAAGGCTTCATGTACACGGGACGTTTTTACAACCTCTCCTGAACGATTTAACTTGACAGATAGTAACGGACGTTTTGCCGTGTCTGTTTTACCGTGTCCCTTTTGCCGCGTTTTGCCGCGTTTGCATTTCAAAGCGATTAAAAAAATGTTTTATTATAATTTTTTTTTTCAAATAGCCAAAAATTTAAAACGCTTGTAAACAAAACACAGCTAAACGTGAGTTACCATGTTTACATGCGTTTACAAGCTGTTACAGGCATTTGGCTTTTTAAATGACTTTGATTATCCGCCCTGAATGCATTTTTTTGCGTTCCAAAAAATGCTCCTAAACTCAACTGCCTAGAAACGACTATAAATGGCCCTGTGTACATGTACTGATAAGATCATATAGAGAAGAGTTCAGGTGCAGCTGAAAAAAACACCCAACTGCTCCTAAACGTCCGTTTACCAGCAGCAGTGTACATGAGGTCTTTGGCTCGGTTCACACTGGTGCGATGCGGAAACCCTGCAAATCCAGTGCGGGTTCCCGCATCGCACCTGGCTCGCAGGTAGTTCACACTGCACTATGCGAACCGCTGGGAGTGTTAATACAAAGTTAATGACTTCCCCAGATCGGTTTGCATATCGCAAAGAACTGTCAATTCGGACAGGAATCAGATCGCATGGGTGTTCACACCCATGCGATCCGATTCTGGTGCGGACAAAAAAAAGGTTCCTGCACAAGTTTGGTCCGAATGCGATGCGAATTCACATTGCACAGACTTCACATGTGATCTGCACAGCAGTGCGGTGCAAATCAAATGCAATGTCTGGCATTGCTGCAGTGTGAACTGGCCCTAATAAATTAAAGCTAATCATTGTAAGCAGCCCTGTCGGTGTTAAATGGTTTGTCTCAACCCTCTAACTGCTACATCTGCAGGACTTGCTGGCCAGATCACCAGGTAAAAAAAAGAAAGAAAGCCTAAAAAAAAAAACGAATGCAGCCATCACATCTGCAAATTGCTAAGCTGCAATATAATAAATGTTTGCTATTGAGTTTAATACTGCTTTAATGTTTTTTTTCCTCTAATCCTGTTACATTCACTTTCTGAAAAGCAATAGAAACTGACATTTTACACATATTACAAACATTATGGATATTGTTCATGACTTTTGCGTGAATGCTCAGACATTCTCAAAGCAATTTTTTTTATACATAGACCTCATATGACTAGGTAAATCAGGCCCATGCATGTGGATATTCCCAACGCTGTATCCTGGCCTAGGTCGACAAGGCCCAGGCCTAGGGCAGCACTTTGCAGGGGGACAGAAAGGAAAGAGTCCCCGCCGGCTTGCGCTACACTGTTAGTGTAGCGCCAGTCTTATAGGGCAGACTGGGCTGAGAGGCAAATTAATCTAGCGCCCCCATAAAGCAGCTGCACTGCTTCCGGTATGCGGGCGGCTGGCATTCCGCAACTGTGGGGGGGGGCGCTGCTTCTAATTTTGACTGTCCTCTCATCCTGGACCACAAGCCTTCCTCACTGTGCTATATGTTTTCTGCTGCACCATTGGCATGGTTATATCTTCTTAGTCCTCTCCATAAAATTATAAGAAATTTGTGCTTAAAGTAGAACTACGGGCAACCCTTTTTGTTTTTCATTTTGGATAGAATAAGGGAGGGTTATAGCCCCTGTCAGTTTATTTTTTTACCATCCCTGTCCAATTGCAGAGATTTCCCTTCTCTTCCTGCCCCATAGCCAAACAGGAAGTGAGAGGAAATGTATGCAAACTAAGGGAATCCATTGCCCCCCAACCCCCCCCTCCACGGCCCTCAGAACTAGTGTCCCCACTCGAAAATTTCAGGGCGAGTCTTAAACAGCAAGGGGTGTGGCCTTGACAGGAAGGGGTTGGTAATTTTTAAAATATGGGGTGCATGAGTTTAGTCAGGCCTAGGGCAGCACAAAACCTAAATACACTACTGGATATTCCACTTCGACAGGAAGCAAAATGTACTCTGTGAACCTACTTCTGAATTCATAGAAGAAGTATGATATAAATAGCTCTTGGCGTGTGTATGTTTAGTAATCAGTATAGTAAGACTCATCTTATTTACGGTGACATATATTGTCTTTTATCTAGAGATTCTCCGAGAGGAAAGCTTGGGGATTTCTGTGAAATGTAACATGAACCAATTTAACACAAAACATGCTGGGAATTTCTTCTGTGTGCTGCCCCCCTTTTGATTCTATTTTAGGCCTCTGATCTTGATGGATTAGGGGGATTAAAATGCAACATTCATCTGAATTACCAGAGGACATTAATACTGTTCAATGAATTGAATTTGGGTCTATTGGCATATGAAAGGGATGTGACATTTTACTGTATGTGTATAGAAGTCTTGTTTATTAAGGGTTGAAATATCGTTGTTTTTTGTCGTTATAATTATTTTCACCTTTTTCTTTAGAAAAATTCAATCCTTTGCATTAAAAATAAAATGCAAAGGATTGAATTTTTAACAGAGAGACAGTATAACCATACATGTAATGGTGAGATGGGACTAAAGCAAAGATAAAAAAAAAGTCCTCACTTTAACCATTGCACAGCACAGTGAAGCTTTCTTCAAAGAGAAGGTTTTCATATGTCTCATTCCATGACATAGCACAAAAATAAAATGATTTTTCCTCATTTTAGGGTCGTAGGCTGAGCCATGCAAAACATTTCTTTACACCCTATTGGCCAGATGTACATCCAGAACTGCTGGTGCATCTATAACTTTATTTTAAAGATCCATTTATTCCAAACTATACACAGCTGCCTCAGGCTTTTTGGCCATTATCAGTTCAGTATATGGAAACCATGGCTTCTATGGAATAGGGCTTACCCAGATAGCAAAGCAATTGAGCTGCAAGTTTTAAAATGACTTGGTAAGTTATTGCTAGACTTGCCAGGCTTTACAAGTTTGTTGCACAATTGCAGCAAGTCCGCATTGCATGACTCCAGATCAACTTTCTTTGCAAACATTCTGCAAGTCTGCTGCAAGTTCTGGTTCAGTTATGCTGTGCAATAGTCATCCCACCACAGGGGACACTGTGGCTGAATTTTCATTCTGAAGACTTGCAGAGCTCTTGCAGTAGGCTCACCACCTCAACTTTGCTCTTGCTAGAGACTTGCCATGCAAATGCGCTACAAATTGGAAAAGTGGAAAAGTGTCAACTAGAACTTATGCTTCAAGTGCTCTGCAAGTGTAAAACTACCAGTGAAAATATGGAACAAGTTAACAGACTTACAATTCAACACTGCCACAAATGTGTGGCAAGTTATCCTTGCTATCTGGGCAGACTCAACAAGCCAGTATAATACAGTAATACCTTGGACTACAAGCATCATTTGTTCCTAGAAGAATGTTTGTAATCCAAAGCACATCATATATCAAAGCGAGTTTCCTCATAGGAAATGATGGAAACTCAGATAATCCATTCCACAGCCACTGCTTGTCTATGCAGTACCGCATGTGGCCAGAGGTGTGGGGGCCCCGGAGACACTCAGAGACCACTCTGAAACGCTCGGAGACACTCGGAGATGCTCGCAGACACTCGGGAACGGAGTGTTTCCGAGTACTCCAAGTGTCACCGGTACCCCTGGCCAAATGCTGTACTGCACACCCCAGAGGCTTGAATCCTGCTCCTCTCGTGAGATACCGCTCGCAAATCGAGTCAGGATTTAAAAAAGAAAATAGCTTGTATTGCGAAACGCTCGTAAAACAGTGTTACTCGCAATCCAAGGTTCCACTGTATAACCATACTGGTTATGGTGAGAAGGGACTATAGTAATCAAAAAGCCTTCACTCTAAACAGTGTGTAATACAGTAAAGTCTTCTCTAAACAGAAGGAATTTACATCTCATTCAAAAACATCTCCAAGAATAAGGCTGGAGCCAAGCAGGTTATTGCGACCTATGAATGCTGGCTGCTGCAATTTTTCACACTTTATTTAGGGTGGTTTGTGCATAAGTATATATTTCAATATCTTTGTGTACGCGTTTGCTTCTGCATTCGAGCACGAGGGGACAGAGGCGCTTTATTTTTATTTTTGTTATTGTTTATTTTATTTTTATTTTTTATTTTTACACTTTGCCTTTATTTTTTATTTTTTTTATCACTTTAATTCTTATTACAAGGAATGTAAACATCCCCTTTAATATGAATAGGACATGGCAGGTCCTCTTTACAGTGAGATCCAGGGTCTATAAGTCCCCAGATCTCTCCTCTAGGCTGGAAAGCCCGAGATTAAAAAAAACAAAGCAAAAAACGATCTCAGCTTCCCAGAAATTCAGCAGTGTTTACATGTGCTGGTACCAGAAGTGACATCATAACGTCGTGCCTGGCCCTTCAAAGGTCATAGAGACAGTTAGCTCTATGATAAATGGCTGCCGCCAGCTGATTCCTTCTCCGGCTCGCCAATTGCACAGGCACCAGCCTGTAAAAATAATAAAGCGGCTGAACATCCACTTTGATTGTTTTTACATGGCAGGGAATCGCCAGCAAAGAAAAAAGATATCTGAATGATGCCTGCAGCTCCAGGCATCATTCAAATATTTTGACTTCAAGTCCAGGACGTCATATGACATCCAGCGTAAGGATGGAAGTGGTTAAATATTTCCAATAATATCCCTGCAGAGGACCACACCTTTAATCCAGTGAGCATAGACAGGTAGAGAACAATTATTAGGCTTGCATTCATTCACTCTAATGCTATACTTTTAATGGAATATTTCAGGACTTACAGTTTTTAAATAATTCCAAATAACTAGCCTTACATGATCCAAAGATCGTAATATGTAATCCTGATCCTCTATAACTGGTAGGTAATGGCTTCACAGGACCAGCAATTATGTCTGTGTGGTTTCTAATATAAGGTGTCCATAAAAAGCTTCTCTTTGTAGAAATAGAAGGAATGCAAACAGGCATTCATTATGCTGGCATTAAGCCTAGTATACACTAGTATGATGGCACTGTGGGAAAAGCTGCTGCACTGCCATAGCCTTGTTCTGCTCAATTAATGTCACAATGAAAAAAAAAAGGATTTGCAATTTCACATAGTAGCACAATTGGTAAGAAACAATATGCCTTCATTTCCTTGCGGGTTTCAGTGTTCTGCCAGGGTGGAGTTAAATGTTTTTATCAAGTGGTTGCTGCCCTTACATACCAGAAAACATGTACCTTCAATGTTTTATCACTTAAGAACATTTTATTTCATAATATAACACATGTACGTCAGTTATAGGAAGTTGCTATTTTTGTTTTATTATGAACTGGAATCACATTTATATCTTTACATTATGCATCCTGGAATGCAGCAGTGAACAGGCTAAAAACGTGTAGCAATTAATAATAACCACAATTTAATTCTTACTCAAGCTGCCCATAAACCAGCAGAATTTAATTCAAGCGATTGTTTGAAATTTTGAAAAAGTGCTCATCAAATCATTTGATCTAGCCATCACTGGGCCAACTAATTTTGTCAAAATCCCCTAAAATTTTGTCCAGACTTCCTATTTGAAGCGGAACTAAGCTCTCTCAATCAACAGTAACTGTTTTCTGTGTAATCCCTATGCTGCTAGCATTAGTAAATAGATAGGAATGTATACAATGTATTATATTTAGTGAAAAAGGGAGGTCTCCCTGAATCTCCCAGAAAGAGAGATACTGGGAATTAGGGGATTTTAACGTGCCAAAAAACAAAAAAAAGATACAGTCATATACAAAAGTAATGAGGAGTAAAATCTACAAGTAAATTCTAAAAACATGTAGTAACCAGGCTTGTTATACAAACAACAAAGCACTTGGAGGAAACAGAGGGTAACGGGATTGATGTGTTTTGCCCAAGATGGGCTTCTTCAGGATTTACTTCGTATTCACAGCTTTTACACTGGTAAGTAATACAAATATACATTATACTAACACAGAATTACTACAGATGTATAAATGCCAATCCAAAATAAAGGGGGAAGAGTATATACTACAATACAGCAACAAAATAAAAGGGACACCCGCAAGAAGGGAGAGAAAAAATAAATAAATAAAAAAAACAAAAAATGGGCTCTAAAAAGAGTCATGCAGGACCAGACAGGCTGGGGGGGGGGGGGGGGGGGGGCGGCAGGGGGGCGGTGGGAAAGCAAAAAGCTACAGAGCACAAAACCTTGTGGGATACTCACCCCAAAATATAAAGCAAAAAGGAATGCTGGAAGAATAAATACCTGGCAGTATGTGAGAATCTCAGAAAATATAGGAAACAACAGCATTTATATAGTTGGTAAATACCAAAAAAAAAACTCATATATATGTGTATATATATAGTTTTTGTGGTATTAACCAACTGTATAAATGCTGTTGTTTTTCTATATTTGCTCAGATTCTCACATACTGCTGGGTATTTCTTTTCACCAGCATTCCTTTTTTGCTTTACATTTTGGGGTGAGTATCCCACGAGGTCTTGTGCTATATTGCTTTTTGCCCTTGCCCCCCCCCCCCCCCCAGCCTGCCTGGTCCTGCATGACTCTTTTTAGAGCTTGTTTTTTGTATTTGATTTTTTTTTTTGTCTCTCCCTTCTTGCGGTTGTCCCTTTTATTTTGTTGCTGTATTGTAGTATTTGCTTTTCCTCCTTTATTTTGGATTGACATGTATACATTTATAGTAATTCTGTGTTAGTATAATGTATTGTTTGTATTACTTACCAGTGTGAAAGCTGTGAATACGAAGTGGATCCTGAACAAGCCCATCTCAGATGAAACACGTTGATCCCGTCACCCTCTGTTTTCTCCAAGTGCTTTGTTGGTTGTATAACAAGCCTGGTAGCATTTAATACACGTTTTTAGAATTTACTTCTAGCTTTTAATGATGTATAATAAACATTGTTGGTTTTACTCTTCATTGCTTTTGTATAAGACTGTATCTTTTAGTTTTTTTGGCATGTTAAAATACCCTTTTTCCTCAGATCTCTCTTTCTGGGAAATCCAGGGAGACCTCAATTTTCACTAGTTTTCCTTTTTCGTACAAGACCTCCCACCCAATTTTAATGCATTCTATATACTTGTTTTAAACTTTTTTTTTATGTTTTTCCAGTTAGCTTGCTGATTTCTGGCCTAGGCCAAAATTATGTCATGCATCCCATGAGTCTTTAAGGGCATTTTTGTTTGTACTTTCAGCTGGAGGAGGAGAGGAGGAGTTTTCTCAGCTAAGCACACCCTCCTCATTGCATGCCTGAGCTAAGGGCAGATTGATTCCAGGAAGTAAACACTACATAACCATATGCCCCTACTCAAGCAGTGGTTAAAAATGGTAGGGGCTGTTTTTTCAAAGTTATCCCTATACAAAATAAAGCATGGAGACATGGATGGGTGAGTTTACATTGAATATTTAAAAAGCATTACATAGTGTTTTCAGTTTGTGATGCTCAGATACACTTAAGTTCCTCTTTAAATGGAATGCCAGACATCTTAAACAGGTATTTTGTGTGTCTAACATGCTGACAATACAATATATATAATTTAGTTTATTTAAGTTTTCTGTACATTTCATACAGTGAAAGACAACAGTACAAAAAAGCTGTAAGAGAAAATAAGAAAATAAAAAAGAGAATGTGGGCCAATAGGCTTATTATATCAGAGACAATTCAAGACAATTTGGTCGGTATTGTAGTAGCAACTTATAGAGCAAGTACAACCAAGACTTGAGAGCGCGGTTGCTCAGCAAACTGCAGGAACTGCCTGGGGTCAGCACTTAGTACGTAATTAGTACCATCTACAACTTGGGGGAGCAGATGGTCCAAGCACCACATGCAAGCCTGCAAGTAAAGAGCTTATTACGGCCCAAAAATGAAAAATATAGCAGTTAGGAACAAGAAAGGAATAAGAAAAAAAGAGGGAGGGAGGGTTAGCGAAAAACGGGGAGAGGGTGGGGAAAAGGGTTCCCACAGGAACAACCATCTGTCCACAGCTGAAAACAGAATCAGAGCCATCAAGCAGAGAATGGTCAAGTATAAAATTGTCGTTATATGTGATCAACGGTTCTCACACCTTCAGAAATTGAGCGTGGGTTTCATTCAAAATGGAGGTGAGCTTCTCGTGCACTATAGTCTCCATGAGTAGATACTTAACTTCCGCTAAGTTTAGATACTGCTGATGCCAAGCCTTGGCCGCCAGGAAAGCAAAGCCTACCCTTTTCCTCTGATTCTTAGATAAAGCTGCATATAGGTCAATGTAGTAAGGTCTCCCACAGATTACGCACCAGGGATATGTTCAGTACAGCTCTGATCAAGGTGTACACATAAGTCTAGAAGCAAAGCACTTGAGGGCAAGTCTACCAAATATGGAGCAAAGTACTCCGCTCTGCAACCCCGAAATCGAAGAAGTGTTAGGAACAAACGGGATATATGATTGGGGGTCATATACCAACAAGAACTTTAAACGTGTTCTCCTGAGAGAAGATATTTTAAGAGTAATTAGAAGAGGTTAGCCAGATGTTGTTCCAAGCTGCCTGATCCAGGGTCTTACCCAATTCAGTTTCCCACTTCTTCACATTCACATTGCCCAAACTTGGCAAATTCTAATTTATGGACCTTGTGGGGACCTAGAGCAGCCAGCTAAGCTGCACTGTTATTTTAATGACAGAACAAAGTTAGTGTAAGATTGAACTCCAGGCATCTATAAAGGACACATAAAATGCAGTTCTGTATTCAATAACACATTAAATGTATATTTTTACAAGCAGGTAATGCAGGTACCTGAATTTCACTTGATGTTTATCTTTTACAGACTTTACAGAGCTTGGTCTGGGTGAAGGAGAATCAGCACAAGGATCCAGTGAGGTGTGCTACACTATTCTTGTGCTAATAAGGGTTACACCGATAGGAGGAAACAGGGGGATGAGCTCAACAGTCTACACTTCTTTAACTTTCCAATCACATTCTGGAGGAGGTACAAGTGTTACTCAACTGCAGTAGAGAAAAATCTGGTCTCTTGCCCTGCCAGACAGGATTGTACTGTTTGGCAGAGCTATATGAATATTGCTTCCTATCCCCCTGCAAGGGGGCCATCCTTACCTGGGTGGGATGCACAAGTGTTCTGTGAAGACCCATTCAAGCAACCTGTTCAGTCTTTTCAAATCATCCTCCTCCTATGGGAGGGACCCCTGGAGTCACTTAATGAATATATTCAGGTACTTGCTTAATAATAATGATAGGGGCATCAAGTCAAACGATGATATATTTCCTTGATTTAAAAATCACTAATTAGGGTAATTATTTTATTACCTCTACTTTTTTTTAGTCTACTGACCATAATTCATATATTAGTGTTGATATTTGTCACTATCATTCCTAGTTCAAATCTGTCACCCGTAGTCAGTTTATGTGCATTAGGCGCAACTGTACTAGGATACAGGAATACACTGCTTAAGCTGAATTATTGAAAAAACAATTTGTTGAGAAAGGGTATGAGGCCAAACCTTTGGAAAACACCATAGTGTCAGTGTATGAGGTTGATAGAGATTTACTATTAACAGAGAGACCCACTCAAGTGAATGATAGTCCTGGTTGGGGAGAATTCATGTAGTCTTTGATCACCTCCTTCCTACCCAGCATTATATGGTGAGAAGGATTGTGGTCAAGCATTGGCGTATACTGTAAAAGAAAAAATACACACAAAAGAAAAAAACTAGCAGGTGCGCTGATCAACAGTTTAGTATAGCCCTCCAGCTGGCTCTTGGTGATAATTAGACAAGTCAAAGGGTGCTGCTGTTCTCTATGGATCCTCTGGGTGGTAGGAACACATCTAGACAAAACACAAAAGAAGAGAGTGCAAAGCTGCCCTAGTGTAACTCAGCTTTAATATAGTAAAGATAAAAACTCTACAATAGTCAAACTCACATTGTGTGAAGATGGATACAGCATAAGGATTCCACTGCGGCCACAGTCGAATCCTTATTCTGTATCCATCTTCACACAATGTGAGTTTGACCATTGTAGAGTTTTTAACTTTACCATATTAAAGCCAAGTTACACTAGGCCGGCTTTGCGCTATTTTGTGTTTTATACACAGTAATGCAAAATAACAGGGTTTTAGGATCTTTTTTTTTTTTTTAAATCTTTATACTTTGTTTTCAAAGTACAAGAGATACAAAAATAACAATGTAGACATAAACATTCCCAAGAAAAAGAAACTGCCAAAATAGTCCACTATAGGACTTCAATAGGGTTCTGCAAACATGTTGTGAGTATAACACCATTAAATCTACAGTGGAAGACGATGCAGGGAAACCAACATTATATAGCTAGGGTGGTATGGGGAAAATTAAAAATGGGTAGAGGGGAGTATAAGGGAAAAAACTGAAAAAGAAAATCAGCATAATGTGTGGCCACCAAAAATGTGATAACATGTAGGGGGGGGGGACAGCCCCTCCAACAAAAAAAAAAACAGCCCCTCCAACATAAAGACAACAAAACAACGAACAGTGTATATAGAAAAAAATCCTGGTCAGAAAGCCTCAGATATAAACGTAAACATCAAAACATAGATCTCCATTACTCCATAATTATAGTGTGAGTTGTTCATACCAGTCAGAGCATACATGAGAAATCGAAGTATACGCCGATTTCTTCCTAAGGGCTCTCGCCAGCAGTCTACCACATTTGTTGCCCTGATCATAAAATTTGTGGGCCAGGTATCTAAATTCACATTTCGCGCATGTATCTAAAAGCTGTTTCAGTTGTGTTCTCAGATCGTTCAATTGCGCCCCAACCTGGGGGTCGCCTCCTATTTATGTTTAAAGGAAAGGTCCCCGTTTTGGGACAAACAGTCGATTTGTTTTCAGGCATGTGGCTTAGGCAATGAGAACACCTCTAGAGATAGCTTTGTGTGCTTCCCAGATTACGATCTCGGAAACCTCCCCACCGGTGTTTTCTGCAAAATAACGTTGTATAACCTTTTGAACCTCTCCCACCACTGCTACATCATCTAAAATGTTTTCATTAAGATGCCACGACCAAGGCTGTCGAGATTTAGGCCATAGCGGCAGGGTAAGTTCAACCGGGGCATGGTCCGAGAATGTGATTGGGTAAATCGTAGCGTCACACACACCTCATTGAGATGATCCTGGTCAATCAGGAGTAAATCTATCCGGGAGTACGACTGGTGCACTGAGGAAAAATAGGAAAAATCCTTGTCGTTAGCATGCAGAACTCTCCAACAGTCCATCAACCGCAGATCCCGCAAAGATTTAACAATATGTTTTCTAGCAGGCAAGGGTACAGTGGATTTGCCTAAGAAAGTGTTTAATCGAGGAACCCCCCCCCCCCAAATATCACCTAAAATAAAGAGAAATCATGAAGGACATTGAGAACTTTATCTAAGTATCTAAAAGGTAACCTGGCCAGAGTTTGTTGCATAAATGGAAGCGAATGTAATAGGATTCCCTTATAGGGTACCTTTGACCATATCTATCCTCAGGGTGGGCTAAGGCCCTATGTACACTGCTGCTGGTAAACGGATGTTTAGGAACAGTTGGGAGTTTTTTCAACTGCCCCTAAACTCTCCTCCATGTTATCTTATCTGTCCATGTACACAGGGTCGTTTACAGTAGTTTCTAGGCAGTTGAGTTTAGAGGCATTTTTTGGAATGCATAAAAATGGGTTCAGAAGCTGAGTTTACAGGCATTTCAAGCGCCAAATGCTTTTAAACGCGGTAACTCATGTTTAGCTGCGTTTCGTTTAGCTGCGTTTCGTTTAGCTGCATTCCGCTTACAGGCGTTTTTCATTTTTGGCTATTTTGATCATTTTTTAAAAAACGCCTCCAAAAGCAAACGCGGCATGTAAACACGGCAAAACGTTGGTTACTTTCTGTCAAGTTAAATCGTTCAGGAGAGGTTGTAAAAATGTCCTGTGTACATGAAGCCTAAATGTGCATCTGGGATAAAGGGGCAAGTCTTCTGAAAAGCTATAGCTATAGCTACACTTTTGGCCTGTTTGACGGGGGACGTGCTCTGAAACCAACAGTTGAATAGATGAATGGTAATTTAGGAATTGAACTGGACTGAAAATGGGTTTCTTGTAGCATCAAAACCTCAGGTTTGAGAGCCCAGACCTCACGCCAAACTCTACTCCATTTAAATTGGGAACTGAGACCTCTAACACTGTAGGAGAGCACTGATATCATAAGAAGAACAATCCCTACCAGAGGCACAAAAACAGCTGACTAGGTAAAAACAGCAAAGTAGATGACAGTATTATGAAGGCATGTAGCAAAAACAAAAACTAAGCGTAGACGTCGTGCCTCCGAGCTCCCAAAGACTTGAGCTAGGAAAATCAGACACACGTAGTCCACAACACGTAGGGTGGATACCAGCGATGTAGATAAACTCCAGCAGGGTAAACCTATAGTGGGGAAGCATGTAAGCCATATCCAAGCTGGCAACTCCAACCGGAACCACCCGCCACCAACAGAAAAAAAAATGGCAAAATGAAAATTTTGCCATTTTTTGCCAAAATGGCAAAATGAACATCAGCCAAACGTTAATGACAAATTATACCACATTCAATGCATTAGCCAGTTCAAGAAGAACAATAGACAAGGATATATCACTATGAGCGAAAGCAATGGTATAAAAAAGGCATAGTTTAACCACTTCCCGACCGACACATGTACATATACGTCGACAGGTTGGCAGCCCTGCACAAAACGACGTACAGGTATGTCGGCTCCTTTAAGAGCCTTAGCAGGCATGCGCGCCCGCTGCACAATGCAGGACCCAATTTGTGTGTCTGGCAATCAAATTCTGGTTTTGTCAGGAGAGAAGAGACAGATCATGTGTTCCTATTAGTTAGGAACAGCGATATGTCTCCTCCTCTCGTCACTCCCATCCCCCCATAGTTAGAACACATACTGAGGGAACACATTTAACCTCTTGATCGCCCCCTAGTGTTAACCCCTTCCCTGCCAGTGACATTTATACAGTACATCAGTGGCTATTTTTAGCTCCGATCAAGGTATAAATGTCAATGTCCCAAAAAAGTGTCAAAAGTGTCCGATCGGTCCGCCACAATGTCACAGTCCCGATAAAAATTACTGATTGCCGCCTTCTGAAGTGGTTAAGGTTACCGATAACCTGCAGTTAAAATGGTCCTGGAGGGACCCCGAATTATACAACATCTGGGGATGGAAACAAGTCTCTTAAGATCTTGGGGGTCATTCAGAAAAAGGTTTTCAAGAAGTAGGGCCATGGTTGTCAGTTCGTGAAGAAAACAAGGTGCCCGCATGGCTGCAATTGAAGAGTGCTTCAGGTTTTCCCCTTTGGCACTTGATGGACCCGGGGGATTGCGAAACCTCATCCTCTTTGTAAGGGGTTCTTGCCAGTCATGTTGTGGAGTGGGTTGGGGGGAGGGTCCGCCTCCTCTCCAGGCAAGAAAGTCTAAATCAGATTAAGCATCTCCATGAACTTAGGTAGGTCATATTTATTGCAAAGATTGGCTGAGATGCCTTCCTTCCTTAGTGGCTCTGATTTGGAAGGAGAAGCCCCAGTGGTATGTGGCTCCCGCATTGCGAAGGGCATCCAGTAAAGGACGTAAGGTCTTATGCAGCTCAAAAATATGGCGAGACAGGTCAGGGAAAAAGTATAACTTCGCCCCCTCTAATTCCAAAAAAGGTTTTCTGTGCATTCCCTGCATGACATGATTACAAAAAATAAAAAAATAATTGTCAGGTGTATATTCGCAGGGACAGGAAAACTGAAACCTTTTAGTAAACTGCCACCTCCCGTTGTTTTGCCATCAAACCCTTTATTACATGTTTCACCACTAATGTTGTATATCTACTGCAATGTCTGTGTGACCTTCAGTATGTGGGGAGGACCACGTGGCCACTGCAGGTTCGCCTTTGTGAGCATCTGGATAATATTGGGTGAGGCTTCAAGAGAAACAGTGCCCCTAAACATTGAGTTTGCTTCTAGGAATAGATACATTTATCCCCCACTGGAAAGGGAGTGCTACAAGAAGTGAAATATCAAAATTAGAGACTAAGTGGATTTTTTATGTTAAATCCTATACTCCCTTAGGTCTAAATGCAGAATGGGATGTCAACGCGTTTAATAATAATGTGTGACATGCCTTGTGTTTTGGTGCCCCACCGCTCAATAACCTATTCAATGTATTCTTTATTTTTACCTCCATTATTGCTCAAATTTCCCCCTTTCCCCTTCCCTCTTTTTTGGTAATAACTTTTCATAAAACATTTTATGAAAATGCATATTTCACAGGATTTTATTTTTGTTGCCCTATGTGATAGGAATATATTGGTGTGTCAAATGGGTGGTATGTATTAATATTACACATTTTATAATCAGTTTATTGAGTGATTAGGTATTTGTGGGACGGTTTATTAATTTCTGGAGCATTATTGTGTATGCCAGTGGAATTGGTTTTTTGAGTCCAACAGATGGCGCTCGGCTATGAGCATATTATTTTGCATTCCAGTGGAATTGTTTTTTTGAGCCGACTAGATGGTGCTCGGCTATGAGCACTCTGCTCTGGCTTTCATTAGCCTGGTATTTTTGTTGTTCATATACCTATCTGGTAGGTTACATTTTTGATTAATGTAATCTTTTTTTTTTTAATTTAATCACATTTTTATACAATCTTTTCCTTTTTGTTGTTTGTGGAGTGTTGATTTGGTATGATTTGTTGTAACATGTTTTGCTGTTTGGAATTCAGAATGAGGCTTGCAGGATGTATGAAATGTTATAGTGAGGCTTCATTGCTTGCCAGCTCATCTTGTACATGAGTTTCGGGTGGTGGACCATTACCCTCTATGAGAATCAGACAGATGTGTGATTACTATTGAGAGGGAGGCTTGGGTTTAATTAATAAAATAAAGCATGTTGCACCAGAAATAATAAAAATACTCCTAAAAGTCAAAATAAAAAAATATAAACACATACTTTTAGAGTATTTTTATTATTTCTGGTGCAATGTATTTTATTGTCTAATTTTCTATTGGAAGGATATCTCCTTTTGTATTTGCAGCTTTAAACTTTAAAGAGTTTTTTTTTAGCATGGTTGCGCTGTTACATAGTTACATAGTTATGCCCCGTACACACGGTCGGATTTTCTGACGGAAAATGTGTGATAGGACCTTGTTGTCGGAAATTCCAACCGTGTGTAGGCACCATCACACATTTTTCCATCGGATTTTCTGACACACAAAGTTTGAGAGCAGGATATAAAATTTTCCGACAACAAAATCCGTTGTCGGAAATTCCGATCGTGTGTACACAAATCCGACGCACAAAGTGCCACGCATGCTCAGAATAAATAAAGAGATGAAAGCTATTGGCCACTGCCCGTTTATAGTCCCGACGTACGTGTTTTACGTCACCGCATTCAGAACGATCGGATTTTCCGACAACTTTGTGTGACCGTGTGTATGCAAGACAAGTTTGAGCCAACATCCGTCGGAAAAAATCCTAGGATTTTGTTGTCGGAATGTCCGAACAAAGTCCGATCGTGTGTACGGGGCATTAGAGTTAAGTGTTTTTATCTTACCTGTATGTGTTTGTTGCTTACAGCTAACATTAAATGAAATCATGTTATGGACACTACTACCCAGAGCTTCATTCCTAGTTGGGGCCTCAATAAACTGGACCAAAAAATTGTTTTGTAATAGGTTTATACATTTTGCCCTTTAACTATTCCAGCAGTGCCATTACTCCAGTCAATATCCGGGTAGTTAAAATCCCCCATTATTATCACTGTCCCAGCCCTTGCAGCCCTTTCCATCTGTGCAAGGAGCTGAGTCTCCACCTCCTCACTAACACTGGGAGGTCTATAACAAACTCCAATGACAACCTTTGTTGTACGCATACCCATGTACAGTTCCACCCAAAATGCTTCAGACTCATCAGACTCTCCATGAACTAGGTCCTCTTTCACACTCGCTTGGAGATCACTTCTCACATAGAGACAGACACCACCACCACTTTGTTTTACCCTGTCTTTCCTAAAGAGAGCATAGCCAGGAATATTAATAGCCCAGCCATGAGAAGAATGAAGCCAAGATTCAGCAATACCAAATAGATCATAGTTCTCCTCGTGCACCAGAGCTTCCAACTCCTCTAGTTTGCTTGGCAGACTTCTGGCATTAGTGAACAAACACTTTAATTCATTGTCACATTTTGCAAGCGTATGTTGCATATTTTTTATTTTAGTACAAATAGTACCATTTCCAATGGTTGTTTGTAACATAGGAACCTTCATATCATCTGCCATAGCCCTCCCCCCATCTTTCCCCATTCCACCCACCAATAGGGAATGACCCTGTCTGCCCCATTATGTCAGGACTGGCTTAGCCCTTCCTTCTCTGAGCTGGCCGCTCAGCTGTCGGCTAATTTCCAGCTCTCATCTCTCTCCACAGTTAACCAGCTGTTGTGGATCTGCTCGTCAGTCCTGCCTACTTAAATATCTCCAGCTCACTTCATTCCTGCCTTCGCCTCGGTCACATCACAAGAAACCATCTCCTGCGTTCCTGTTTAAAGACTGGCTTTGCTGACATCCCTTCTGGCTCCTTAACCTGCTTGCTGTTCCTCTATTTGGATCCCTGACTTCTGGCCTGGCTGATTACCCGATCTGGTTACTGAACTCTGGCTTGGCTGATTACCCAATCTGGTTACTGAACTCTGGCTTTGCTGACTACCTGATCCAGTTACTGGACTCTGGCTATGCTTTGACTACGCTTACTCTATTTACCTTTTTATTTTTATTAATAAACAAGTGTGATTTCACTGTACTTCTGTCTCGGTCTGGTTCAATTTTTCTGACACATTATAATCTAATTCACCCTCCCCCCCACAATCCTAGTTTAAATGCTACTCCAGCCTTCCCATAATCCTCTCCCCCAGCACAGTAGACCCCCTTCCATTTAGGTGCAAACCATCTTTAGCGTATAGGTTGCACCCAAATAAAAAGTCAGCCCAGTGCTCTAAAACCCAAATCCCTCCTCCTTACACCAGGTCTTTAGCCATGCATTTAGCTCTCTGATCACCCCCTGCCTTTTTTGTATTGCGCATGGCACAGGCAATATTTCAGAGAATAGTACCTTGGAGGTCCTTCCCTTCAACTTGCAGTCTAGTTCTTTAAATTGGTTCTTAAAGAGCCTCCACCTTCCATATATTCTGTCATTGGTTCCAACGTAGACCAAGACAGCTGGGTCATGCCAAGCCCCTCCCAGTAATTTATCAACCAGGTTCACCACATGCCGAACCCTGGCACCAGGGAGACAGCAAACCATTTGGTTGAGGCCATCCTGGTGACAAATTAGTCCTTCTAATTATAGAATCCCCTATTACCACCAACTGTCTGTTCTTCTTTTATATTTGTTCAAATCAATGACAGAGAGCCAGCTGCTTGGACCTGCATGGATCTCTAGGAATGTGCCTGAAAATCTGTGCAGGTCTATGCAGCTGGCCACCTGTCATTGATTTTAACAGACCTGTCCAGAACACCTGTGCATCCCATAGGTGGGTGAAGACAGCCCCTTCACATGGGGGCATAGATCAGTACACCCAAGTAAATTAGGCCAAGAGGTACAAAGTACCCCTACTCATTCAACAAAAATTTTTTTTGCCCAAATATGTTCATGTTGGGTAGCTCTGAGATGGTGTCACTTCTCACCAATTTCTTGCTTTGTTGTAGAGTTTATGCTTTTCTCCTTGCATCCAAAGCTAACAAAATTTTTGGAAGATGTTCCACTTAAAGTTACATGTGTAGCGATGGCCCTGCGGGGTTGCTACATGTTACAGCATCCACACATTTCACCCTGCTCCCAGACCTCCATTAGACACATTTCTCAGTCAATGAACAGACTCTTGCTTGTTTTTTTCGTTTTTTATTAGGGGATTGAACTTGGTTGGGGAAAAGGGACATGGGATGCCCATAGGATGAATATTGTTTGGCAAAATAAAGTAACTGCGTCACACTTCTCAGCAGAACAAAATGGTTGACTCTAAACTTGACAGTCCTTTACCTCAAAACACTTCCTCCAGCACACTACTTAGGAGCTCTTACTTCACTGTCCAACTTTAGTACTCCTGTCATACCATCAGCACATGACTAGGCCTCACTCTAAATAAGTCCCAGTATCTTTACTTGAAAGCCCTTTCAAGTAAAGGCCAGGGTCTGCAGTACCCCTTTGTGGTAGCAACCGATGCACCCCATGTCACTCCAGCTCTCTGCCTTGCCCCTTTTCCAGAATCTTCTCCCTGAAAACAGAGGAGGCGCCCAAGAGCTGAGGCACGTGTCAATCACCTACTGCTACACTAAACCACTCCCCTGCCCCCAGATCAAAACAAACAGGCCTAGCTCATAGCATAGGCCTGCTTAAATTTACCTGCACTGGCAGCTTACACAAAAACCTACACTAGCACCTACCTACCTAAGGTAGAGGGTGCTACACATGCTCTTGTTAATATTCCTAATATTCCTTCCAGCTCCTGTTCCAGGACACCTCTCTATGACCGTTTAAGGAGAGGCTCCCTCCCAGCTCCCCTCCAGAAAGGGGGTTCCCTCAGACACGACAGTCTAACACTCCATCATCCAGTTCACCCAGCCGATAACTCCCCCCCAGCAGGCTGACCATGGGTTTATATAGGAGGCCTGCTCCTTGCCAATCCTAGTTGGGAATTGGTCAGGGCTTCCACATGCACCCCATGTCACTCCAGCTCTCTGCCTTGCCCCTTTTCCAGAATCTTCTCCCTGAAAACAGAGGAGGCGCCCAAGAGCTGAGGCACGTGTCAATCACCTACTGCTACACTAAACCACTCCCCTGCCCCCAGATCAAAACAAACAGGCCTAGCTCACAGCATAGGCCTGCTTAAATTTACCTGCACTGGCAGCTTACACAAAAACCTACACTAGCACCTACCTACCTAAGGTAGAGGGTGCTACACATGCTCTTGTTAATATTCCTTTATAAGCAAAAGATTGCCGCTCCAATCTCTCAAATCCGTATCAAGACACCCGCCCTAATGGAACTCACAGGTGCTGGCTCTGCACAAGCTTGTGGAAAGAGAAAAATATCCTGGACGGCCGCACACCATAGAAGACATCTTTATTGATATGAAGAAATAAAATCCAAATGCAGTCACCTCATGTACAGGGAGGAACAGGAAAGATAGCTAACATGTTTCACGCCCCATCATGGCGCTTATTCATAGCTAAGCTAGCTATGAATAAGCGCCATGATGGGGCGTGAAACATGTTAGCTATCTTTCCTGTTCCTCCCTGTACATGAGGTGACTGCATTTGGATTTTATTTCTTCATATCAATAAAGATGTCTTCTATGGTGTGCGGCCGTCCAGGATATTTTTCTCTTTCCATAATATTCCTTTATGTTATTTTTACCTGTTAGGTTGATCTGATGTGTGTATTTATAGTATATATATATATATATATACAGTGGGGACGGAAAGTATTCAGATCCCCTTAATTTTTTCACTCTTTGTTATATTGCAGCCATTTGCTAAAATCATTTAAGTTAAATTTTTTTTCTCATTAATGTACACACAGCACCCCATATTGACAGAAAAACACAGAATTGTTGACATTTTTGCAGATTTATTAAAATAGAAAAACTGAAATATCACATGGTCCTAAGTATTCAGATCCTTTGCTGTGACACTCATATATTTAACTCCAGCTGTGTTTGATTATACTAATTGGACTTGTTTAGGAAAGCCACACACCTGTCTATATAAGACCTTACAGCTCACAGTGCATGTCAGAGCAAATGAGAATCATGAGGTCAAAGGAACTGCCTGAAGAGCTCAGAGACAGAATTGTGGTAAGGCACAGATGTGGCCATTTTTGCTGCACTTAAGGTTCCTAAGAGCACAGTGGCCTCCATAATCCTTAAATGGAAGACGTTTAGGATGCCCAGAACCCTTCCTAGAGCTGGCCGTCCGGCCAAATTGAGCTATCGGGGGAGAAGAGCCTTGGTGAGAGAGGTAAAGAAGAACCTAAAGATCACTGTGGCTGAGCTCCAGAGATGCAGTCGGGAGATGGGAGAAAGTTGTAGAAAGTCAACCATCATTGCAGCCCTCCACCAGTCGGAGCTTAATGGCAGACTGGCCCGACGGAAGCCTCTCCTCCGTACAAGACACATGAAAGCCTGCATGGAGTTTGCTAAAAACACCTGAAGGACTCCAAGATGGTGAGAAATAGAATTCTTTGGTCTGATGAGACCAAGATAGAACTTTTTGGCCTCAATTCTAAGCGGTATGTGTGGAGAAAACCAGGCACTGCTCATCACCTGTCCAATACAGTCCCAACAGTGAAGCATGGTGATGGCAGCATCATGCTGTGGGAGTGTTTTTCTGCTGCGGAGACAGGACAACTGATTGCAATCGAGGGAAAGATGAATGCGGCCAAGTACAGGGATATCCTTGACGAAAACCTTCTCCAGAGGGCTAGGACCTCAGACTGGGCCGAAGGTTTACCTTCCAACAAGACAATGACCCTAAGCATACAGCTAAAATAATGAAGGAGTGGCTTCACAACAACTCTGTGACTGTTCTTGAATGGCCCAGCCAGAGCCCTGACTTAAACCCAATTGAGCATCTCTGGAGAGACCTAAAAATGGCTGTCCACCAACATTTACCATCCAACCTGACAGAACTGGAGAGGGTCTGCAAGGAGGAATGGCAGAGGATCCAAATCCAGGTGTGAAAAACTTGTTGCATCTTTCACAAAAAGACTCATGGCTGTATTAGATCAAAAGGGTGCTTCTACTAAATACTGAACAAAGGGTCTGAATACTTAGGACCATGTGATATTTCAGTTTTTCTTTTTTAATAAATCTGCAAAAATGTCAACAATTCTGTGTTTTTCTGTCAATATGGGGTGTACATTAATGAGGAAAAAAATTAACTTAAATGATTTTAGCAAATGGCTGCAATATAACAAAGAGTGAAAAATTTAAGGGGGTCTGAATACTTTCCATCCCCAATGTATATCTATATATATTCAGTATATATATATATTATATATATATATATATATATATATATATATATATATATATATATATATATATATATATATATATATATATATATATAAAAATATATATATATATATATTATACAGTGGGGATGGAAAGTATTCAGACCCCCTTAAATTTTATATATATATATATATATTTATTTTTTTTTAATTAAATGATGCTAAATAATTATAGGAATGTTTAATTCAATGGCAAATACTACCGAATCTGCAACTGTAATACACCAATATATGTGTGTTGCCCTGTTTGAAAGCAATTATTAACTTGTCTGGGCAAGCACAGTAAAAAAGCAAAGATTCCACTAAAATAGAGTTGGCTACTGGAGACAGTTTGTTTACTTTGAAGAAGGAAAAAGCAAAGCAGAATAAACAGGTACTGTTACAGTAAAATATTTGGGAACACTGGTGAATTGGCGAGTTTTAAAGATAATATAGTCATTAACAACTGCAGTATATATATATATATATATATATATATATATATATATATATATATATATATATACACAATAATTAAAAGTTGTGCTTTCAAAAGGGTTTGTGAAGCAGCACCACCTACATATTCAAACCAAATCTGGATGTCAGAAGGAGGCTAAATGGGGCTTTTAACCACTTCAGCCCCGGAAGGATTTACCCCCTTCCTGACCAGAGCACTTTTTACAATTTGGCACTGCGTCGCTTTTACTGCTAATTGCGCGGTCATGCAATGCTGTACCCAAACGAAATTTGCGCCCTTTTCTTCCCACAAATAGAGCTTTCTTTTGATGGTATTTGATCACCTCTGCGGTTTTTATTTTTTGCGCTATAAATGGAAAAAGCTCGAAAATTTTGAAAAAAAATGATATTCTCTACTTTTTGTTATAAAAAAAATCCAATAAACTCAATTTTAGTCATACATTTAGGCCAAAATGTATTCGGCCACATGTCTTTGGTAAAAAAAATGTCAATAAGGGTATATTTATTGGTTTGCGCAAAAGTTATAGCGTCTACAAGCTAGGGTACATTTTCTGGAATTTACACAGCTTTAAGTTTATGCCTGCCTATGTCATATCTTGAGGTGCTAAAATGGCAGGGCAGTACAACCCCCCCCCCCGCCAAATGACCACATTTTGGAAAGTAGACACCCCAAGGAAATTGCTGAGAGGCATGTTGAGCCCATTGAATATTAATTTTTTTGTCCCAAGTGATTGAATAATGACAAAAAAAAAAAAATTACAAAAAGTTGTCACTAAATGATATATTGCTCACACAGGCCATGGGCATATGTGGAATTGCACTCCGAAATACATTCAGCTGCTTCTCCTGAGTACGGGGATACCACATGTGTGGGACTTTTTGGGAGCCTAGCCGCGTACGGGGCCCCGAAAACCAATCACCGCCTTCAGGATTTCTAAGGGCGTAAATTTTTGATTTCACTCCTCACTACCTATCACAGTTTTGAAGGCCATAAAATGCCCAGATGGCACAAACCCCCCCCCCCCCCCAAATGACCCCATTTTGGAAAGTAGACACCCCAAGCTATTTGCTGAGAGGCATGTTGAGTCCATGGAATATTTTATATTTTGACAAAAGTTGCGGGAAAGTGACAATTTTTTTTTTTTTTGCACAAAGTTGTCACTAAATGATATATTGCTCACACAGGCCATGGGCATATGTGGAATTGCACCCCAAAATACATTTAGCTGCTTCTCCTGAGTATGGGGATACCACATGTGTGGGACTTTTTGGGAGCCTAGCCGCGTACAGGGCCCCGAAAACCAATCACCGCCTTCAGGATTTCTAAGGGTGTAAATTTTTGATTTCACGCTTCACTGCCTATCACAGTTTCGGAGGCCATGGAATGCTCAGGTGGCACAACCCCCCCCCCAAATGACCCCATTTTGGAAAGTAGACACCCCAAGCTATTTGCTGAGAGGCATGGTGAGTATTTTGCAGCTCTCATTTATTTTTGAAAATGAAGAAAGACAAGAAAAAACATTTTTTTTTCTTTTTTCAATTTTCAAAACTTTGTGACAAAAAGTGAGGTCTGCAAAATACTCACTATACCTCTCAGCAAATAACTTGGGGTGTCTACTTTCCAAAATAGGGTCATTTGGGGGGGGTTTGTGCCACCTGGGCATTCTATGGCCTCAGAAACTGTGATAGGCAGTGAAGAGTGAAATCAAAAATTTACGCCCTTAGAAAGCCCGAAGGGGGTGCTTGGTTTTCGGGGTCCCGTACGCGGCTAGGCTCCCAAAAAGTCTCACACATGTGGTATCCCCATACTCAGGAGAAGCAACAGAATGTATTTTGGGGTGTAATTTCACATATTCCCATGGCATGTTTGAGCAATATATCATTTGGTGACAACTTTGTGCAAAAAAAAATAAATAAAAATTTGTCTCTTTCCCGCAACTTGTGTCACAATATAAAATATAACATGTACTCAACAAATAGCTTGGGGTGTCTACTTTCCAAAATGGGGTCATTTGGGGAGGTTTTGAACTGTCCTGGCATTTTATGCACAACATTTAGAAGCTTATGTCACACATCAACCACTTGAAGACAAAGCCCTTTCTGACACTTTTTGTTTACATGAAAAAATTTTTTTTTTTTGCAAGAAAATTACTTTGAACCCCCAAACATTATATATTTTTTTAAAGCAAATGCCCTACAGATTAAAATGGTGGGTGTTTCATTTTTTTTTCACACAGTATTTGCGCAGCGAATTTTCAAACGCATTTTTTTGGGAAAAAACACACTAAATTTTAATGCACTAAAACACACTATATTGCCCAAATGTTTGATGAAATAAAAAAGATGATCTTAGGCCGAGTACATGGATACCAAACATGACATGCTTTAAAATTGCACACAAATGTGCAGTGGCAACAAAATAAATACATTTTTAAAAACCTTTAAAAACCTTTACAGGTTACCACTTTAGATTTACAGAGAAGGTCTACTGCTAAAATGACTGCCTTCGATCTGACCTTCGCGGTGATACCTCACATGCATGGTGCAATTGCTGTTTACATTTGACGCCAGACCGATGCTTGCGTTCGCCTTAGCGCGAGAGCATGGGGGGGACAGGGGTGCTTTTTTTTTTGCTTTTTTTTTTTTTTGGCTTTTTTATCATATTTTTAAACTGTTCCTTTCATTTTTTTTTAAATTTTTTTTTTATTGTTATCTCAGGGAATGTAAATATCCCCTATGATAGCAATAGGTAGTGACAGGTACCCTTTTTTGAAAAAATTGGGGTCTATTAGACCCTAGATCTCTCCTCTGCCCTCAAAGCATCTGACCACACCAAGATCGGTGTGATAAAATGCTTTCCCAATTTCCCAATGGCACTATTTACATCCGGCGAAATCTAAGTGATGAAATGCTCGTAGCTTCCGGTTTCTTAGGCCATAGAGATGTTTGGAGCCACTATGGTCTCTGATCAGCTCTATGGTCAGCTGGCTGAATTACCGGCTGCATTCTCAGGTTCCCTGTTGAGACAGGAGCGCCAGAGAAAAACACGGAAGATGGTGGGGGGGGGCATTCCCTCCCACTGCTTGTAAAAGCAGTCTAGAGGCTAATTAGCCGTTAGGATTGCTTTTACATGAAAACCGACCACTGGCTGAAAAGAATGATACCAAGATGATACCTAAACCATTCTGGTATAACCACTCAAAGTCGTGAATGGCGTACCTGAAGACAAAAAAATGGTTAACAATAAAACACAATAAACGGTAAAGTATAAAAAATTGCATACCTGAAAAGCAAACATGATAAAACATAATAACAATAAAACATTGCAGAATAGAATACAGTAAAAAAGAGCAGAACAGATAGAGAGAGAATAGAGAGATAATAGAGAGAGAGAGAACAATAAAACGACAACTTTTTAAAAATTTTATATATATATATATATATTTTTTTTACACTTTTTTTTGTAACTAACTTTTATAACTGTAACTGGTTCCAGGTTCGGGTCTCTCAAAATGCGATGGCATCTTGGGAGACCCTGTGAAAGTGTGCCTAGTCTGTGCAATGCTGACCCTACGCTAATACTCAACTAGTGAATGGTAGCGTTCAAAACATTCACCAATGCAAAGACCAGGATTGTCAGGACAGGAGGGACAATAATAGTGGGTGTCACGCCTATATCTGCGCTTGCTGCAGACACGACATCTTTTTTGGGGGGGTTCGTTGGGTAGAGGTACTCGGGAGGACATAAAGAAAATGCCTCTCATGCAGCCGACTGCATTTGGTTGGGGATGTGAATGGGGGAAGAACGGGTGCTTCAGAAGTGGTGGGTTCCCAATTAGGATTGGCGAATGCAGCAGGAAGGGCACTATGGGCACGACGGGCCTGTGTTTGTCTTTTTGGTGGCAGCGGGACACTACTTGTGCTTGCCACCTCACCAGCTTGAACTGCACTTATGGGACTCGCCACGTCACCAAGTGTTACTGCAGTACTGGTTTGACTATGACCGGGGTGTACTAGGCCGCTGGTGCTTGCCAGTTCACCAAAACGCTACCAAAAAAACTGTTAGCGATCGCAGGGATCAGGCCTGACTCTGCGAACGCTGCAGTTATGCGTTTAGTGTTTTGTAGGTGACAGTGATCGATCGATACTGCACTTGGGTGGGCTGGCTGGGCTGGGCCGGGCGGAGGGGCAAAACGCAGGTGCTAGCAGGTATCTGGGCTGATCCCGCTAACACTGCATTTTTGGGAACCCTAAACTGCTGGGGATGCTAGTATAGATCTGATCAGATCAGATATTGATCCGTTCAGATACTATACCACTAAGGGAGGTGTACGGTGCGTGCGTGGGTGTTAGCGGTACTGGCGCTAACCTGACGCTGCCTGGGGCTGGTGCTTGCCAGTTCACCAAAATGCTACCAAAAAAACTGTTAGCAATCACAGGGATCAAGCCTGACTCTGTGAACGCTGCAGTTATGCGTTTAGTGTTTTGTAAGTAACAGTGATCGATCGATACTGCACTTGGGTGGGCTGGGCTGGGCCGGGCGGAGGGGCAAAATGCAGGTGCTAGCAGGTATCTGGGCTTATCCCACTAACACTGCGTTTTTGGGAACCCTAAACTGCTGGGGACGCTAGTATAGATCTGATCAGATCAGATATTGATCCGTTCAGATACTATACCACTAAGGGAGGCGTATGCTGGGTGCGTGGGTGTTAGCGGTACTGGCGCTAACCTGACGCTGCCTGGGGCGACGATATCACCGCCGGGCAATCAGGGGGCTAAACCTTTATTAGGTAATAAATGGCGGGTGCCCTGACACTATAAAAAATAAACGAACTAACCAGCATCAACCGTATCGGTTATACGGTGATCAGTGGTGAAAGGGTTAACTAGGGGGCAATCAAGGGGTTAAAAAATGAATTAGGTACTATGTGGGGGTCCCTGACGCTATAAAACGCTGACAGCGAACCTATATATTTACCTCCCTAACTAGCGTAACCAGTGACACTAATACAGCGATCAGAAAAATGATCGCTTAGCGACACTGGCGACGGGGGGTGATCAAGGGGTTAAAACTTTATTAGGGGGGGTTAGGGGGGTACCCTAGACCTAAAGGGGGCTACCACTTACTGCCCTACCACACTAACTGTCACAAACTGACACCAATGCAGTAATCAGAAAAAAAAAACTGCTTGGAGTCAGTGTGATGGTGGGGGGGAGGGGTGATTGGGGGGGGGTGATCGGGGGGTAAAGGGGGGTGTATTGTGTGCCTGGCATGTTCTACTGTGTGTGTAGTGTGTAGTGTGTAGTGTTTGTGCACTCACATTGCACTCACATTGCAGCACTCACATTGCAGCATCAACCGTAACGGTTATACGGTGATCAGTGGTGAAAGGGTTAACTAGGGGGCAATCAAGGGGTTAAAAAATGAATTAGGTACTATGTGGGGGTCCCTGACGCTATAAAACGCTGACAGCGAACCTATATATTTACCTCCCTAACTAGCGTAACCAGTGACACTAATACAGCGATCAGAAAAATGATCGCTTAGCGACACTGGCGACGGGGGGTGATCAAGGGGTTAAAACTTTATTAGGGGGGGTTAGGGGGGTACCCTAGACCTAAAGGGGGCTACCACTTACTGCCCTACCACACTAACTGTCACAAACTGACACCAATGCAGTAATCAGAAAAAAAAAACTGCTTGGAGTCAGTGTGATGGTGGGGGGGGGTGATCGGGGGGTAAAGGGGGGTGTATTGTGTGCCTGGCATGTTCTACTGTGTGTGTAGTGTTTGTGCACTCACATTGCAGTCTTCCCTCCTCGGCGCCGGAACGGAAAATACCGAGCCGAGGAGAGATTACATAATTTCCTCTGCCTCTGTGTACTATACAGAGGCAGGGGAATGATCCCATTGGCTGGGAGCGATCGCGAGGGGGGGGCACGAATGGATGGCCACCCCCTCATCTCCGATCGTCGGGGGACAAACGCCGACCGCCTCGGGCACCGGGGGGGTCCGATCGGACCCCACCGCCCGCGGGAGGCAGATCACGTACAGGTACGTGATTCTGCCTGCCCGTGCCATTCTGCCGCAGTATATCTGCGTGAGGCGGTTGGCAAGTGGTTACGGTGTATCCATTTACTCGTGACTCCATGAATTAAAATATTACATTATTTACTTATAAGGATGAGCTCCAGCGTGTTCGCACACCCCAGGTGCAGAGCCCGCCAGGAAGTCGGCACTGCGCTGCGCTAATCACAGGAACTGAGACATTTCCCGATCTCTGCACCCGTGCATCAGGACAATGTCTCACTGCCTGTGATTTGCGCAGTGCCGACTTCTTGCACGTGGGTTGTGCGAACACGCCGGAGCTCATCCTTATTTACTTATTCATTGTGTTAAACACGAATATATCCTTATTTCACTAAAATATTCTGAAAGCATTGTAGCAAGTAATCCCTCTCTTGTGGAAACTGCCATGTAAATGGTGGTCTACACAGGACATACACTGGTTAATTTAAGGGTTCACTTATGTAGCACACCCCCGTAGGGACTGCTAATGAACTTGGATCCCCCACTCTTGCACAGCCAGGCACACTAAATTTTCACAGGCACTCCAGAGTCAGAGAACACTGCGTGACTTTGTTTTTGTTATTTATTAGGGGTTAATAACTTGGATAGGGATAGGAGATTATGGGATGCCCACTTGACTTCAGCAAAACAACTTGTAGCGCCCTGCTCCTGTAGCCCCTTGTTGTGTAGAAAAATACAATGATCAGCTTGCACTCTTCCTCTGTGGCTACTGGTCCCAGCACCACCGCTTTAGGCAATGCCAACCCACCTGGCTACAGCTGCCCCTTTGCCTAGCACTCCAGGCTAACTCTCCACACCAGTCCTCCAGACTGACTCTTCACCAGCCCACCTGGCTGACTCTCAGGAGATCTCCTGGGGAAGGATGAAGACTTAAGCACACCGCTGTCTTCGGGGAGAACTGGCTACATGTGGCAGTCTCCCCCTTTGTAATTCCCCAGCAGTACCAATTAAACTCTCTCTGCCCCACTAGCTCCTGTGCCTTCAGGAAGGGCTGCATTCCATGTGTTTTGGCAGGATCGTTCTAGCACCTGAGCCTGACCCAAGGCAGGACACCTCCCCCCCAGACTAGGGGGCACCCCTGAGGGCCACCTACATCTTCCACATGACTGCCCCTGCTGGCATGGCTCATGCCTATTCATGAGGTAAGCTCTGCCCCCTGCCAGCCCACTACTGGGGATTGGCCAAGGCCTCATAAATATTCCAGGCAGCTCCTCCTAACCCCCTGCCCACTAACCCTAGAACATTCTCCATTGTTCCAGAAACAGGGGGAGGCACCGGAGGAGCTGCCAGAATGAGTCATTCAGCCCTAACTCACTGAACCCTGACCCATATTCAACAGTTCAGGCTTAGCCCTGAGCCAACTAAAATTTACCTACACTAACAAAACTTACACTACTAGCACACACTAGAGGGTGCTACACTTATAATAGGGTCCTTAGATGTTTATTTTTTCAACATTATAAGGTTATTAAACCTTATCAGCAGAACAAGGAGAGAGAGAGAGATGTCTATAATATCATTAAAAATAAAAAATAAAACAAAGAAAGAAAGAAAAAAAAAAAAAAAAAAATATATATATATATATATATATATATATATATATATATATATAAACTACATTAATGCCAACATTTATAGACCTGTGTTTGTAAGTCAGGAGTCACTAAGTAAAGAATCATCTCAAAAATGGTATTAATTGTCTCTGAACAATAGAGACGTTAGTATCCTTTGAGACCAGTTTTATGCACGCATTGGCCTGATTTACTAATGTAAATAAATGGGAAGAGAAGCAGCGCCCTCTAAGTGTAGCATAAAAATACTGTCCTTATTAAACAACACTGTGCTGGTGGTTCACAGAACTTCCTGTTAGGTCTGTGTCCCCTGGGGAGGCGGAAGTGACGTCAGCACCGAAGGAGGAAGCAGTGAGCGTGGCACATGTTCAGAGCATGCGTGCTCCTTGATCAGGTCATAAGAGTGGCCATCTTGGAGATGGTATTTAAGGGCAAGCGCCAGCCGGCAGACTAGAAAGCCCAGCAAACCTAGTGCAGTTTATAAACAACTACTAACACAATTACACTGGCTAAAGAGTAAAAGACAACTGTGTGCACTATTTTGGTAAATTAGAGGACACCATTATAGCAGCTAACCATTAGTGGTGGAACAAAATATTTTAGAACAATATCTTAAATGCAAGATTTCCCCACAGAGGTCTCAAAATTACTGAGATGTGCTCCTTTCTTAACAAGAATGGTCTTGCAAATTCCCCTGCAAAGTGAACAGCCTGCTTGGCTTTAATAAATCAACCCTATGGCATGTCTCTTATGCAACAAAAAGCCTTCCTGCTTGCAATTTTTTATATGACATTTTGCTGCATGAGACAAAGTTTTTTCCAGCTAAGCAGTTAAGATAGACCTGGTACACATTTGCAAATAAGCCATTTTCTAGCCTTTACTTAAAGAGTTTCATGACTACAAAATTAAAACAAATCTTTTAATTTTTTCAGTCCTAATCACAAGAAATAGAAAAAAAAACAAAAAGAAAAATAACAGCATCATAGGGAGAGATAAAGCCCTGTTTACATCTGGGCGTAGTGTTCTGCCCATGTTTCTGGAAACATTTGAAAAACATGCCAAAATGCACAACTTGCTTGCATTGCTATTAAGAAATAATGGCACCCCAAACACAGGTAGCTGTCATGTGTTTTGCCAAGTGTTTTACATGCAAAAATCGCATGAAAAATGTGCAAAAGAACCTGCCGCAAAATACACTAGTTTCAGTGCCAAAATTTGGTGCATGAGCTTCTTTAGTGTGTTTTTGGAGAGGAGGGAAGCCCATTTAAAAAAGTGCTAGGCTATTAAGATGATTAATAAGTAGATACAAACAGTCAGCGCTCAAGTGGAAAAATGTGTCCTAATAGATGAACGTTCTCTTTTATTGTTCTACTGCACAGTATCCAAGTCATTGCTGCTTTCTCCATAGTGGGAATCCTTATAAAACAAACAGAAAGCACATATCACGTATATGGTGGAGACTGGAAGTTTAGGAGGCTTCCCTTGCACCTCCGGCCCAACACTCCTGATGGTGGAGACACAAAGTGTGAGGTCATAGAGTGGCACAAGTGCTGTGGTTGCAGGTTGGCAGAATCCACATTGTAGAAGGTTGCCGCTAGAAGCTGCAGACCTCTGTACAGGGTCAAGATACAGGAACAGCATAGTACCAGAACAGTAGGCAATAAAGGAATATGAAGAACTGGGGAAGGTCAGCAGCAACCAGGCAGCATGGACAGAATCAGCAGACAGAGTAAAGTCCAGAAAGCAACCCGAGGTTGGTAACAGCTAGGCAACGAAGTACAGAATCAGAAGGCAAGACAAGTCCTGTGAGCAACCTGGGGTAAGTAGCAGCTGGATGGGTGCTGAGATAGGGCAGAAGGCAGAGGTGAAGTTCATGGAGGAAGCTGGGTTATAAAATGTTCTGTCCACCAAATGTTTATGCTGATTATTTGTGCCTGTGTTGTTAAAATTACATGTAATGTTTGTAATATACATAATACAATCATACGTGGAGTGCAGGCTCCATCTAGCATTCCTTTTTGGTATTGCTGCAGTTCTGTTTATTTGATTTACTGTATGTGTAGTTAAGGAAGTTGTTAGTAAGCAGGGAATTCTGGGTAGAATCTTCACAGGAAGTGAAACAACCACCATTCTTTGAGAAGATACTCAGCAAGCAACACATGTATTTATCAGTCTATCGCCATTACCCCTTAGAGAACTTAAGTACGTTTTTACTATCACATCTTGTATTGTATATCGTCGTTTCTGCAATTTAAGCTGTATTGTATGCAATATTGTACATATTGAGGTCTATTTCTGTTATTTTGTCATTTCACCTGGCTTGTTCTAATAAAACTGAGATCAAAGAAATATGGTCTCTGAAGTTTAGCTATATGTCCTTGAGATAGAACAGTGACATTTTTAAGCTGACCTCTGAAGGGAAGATAAGCCAACTTCGGAAGTCTGTACAGCCCGGGGCTACGCAGTATTCATACAGTCAGAAGCCTTAAAGATACAGGCCTGTGGCAGGCTAAGCACGTAGCCACGCTACACAGAGACGCACTCTGTCAAGCAGCATTGACACTAGAGCGATCTCTATACAGCAGGACAGCTTCTTCCCACAGCCATGTCTCACAGTGGGACATCTTCCTACAAACACGATCACGAACAAGCTCATCTAGGTCATCTGTCGCAAATGCAGCAGCTATCGCCCGTTCGAAAGCAGAAGCAGCGAAAGCCAGGGCCGCATTCGCAGACCAAGAGTTGCAGATGAAAAAAGAATGGCCCATCTTAAGAAAAGGTGAGACAGGAACAAGAGAGAGAGAGAAGGAAAGAGTACGCTTGGAGCAAGAAAGAGTATGCATGTAACAAGAGAGAGAGAAGGAAAGCGTACGCTTGGAGCAAAAAAGAGTATGCATGGAACAAGAGAGAGAGAAGGAAAGAATATGTCTGGAGGAAGGGCTATCCCAGCAGGAAGCATCTCTGAAATTGCAGCAAGCTATCTTAGAAGCTAACATGGAGGAGCTGGCAGTGGACCAAGACCCTGCCGCCGCCATTGCAGAAGCAGCATGTCTACAATGTCTACAACAAGATGTCTACCAGAACTGTGACCCAAGCAGCATCCCACAACAAGAAATTAAACATGACGTCAGCGAGTCACATCAAATAAAGCAGCAACAAACGACCTTGGACCCCAGTGCTACAAGCAAGAAAAATCTGACAGAGTTCCATGCTTTCCAGTCCCAACCAAACCTTCTACTCCACAAGGTACCCAGCCTTCATACAAACATAAAACACCAGTCTTCACTCCAAAGGTGTATGCAACGAGCCGGTACGAACTGCCAACCTTATGCAAATTTGAACCCAGCGCGCCTAAAGAAGAGACTTCTACCAGGTATGCCTTTACACCGCACCACAGTACACCAGCAGCCTACCCCAGTGCCAATCAGGCTACTGTAGACTTTGCCAAGTTCCTGACCAAAAGAGAGTTAGTTACCCAAGGACTTGTCAAATTCAGTTATCGCCCTCAACACTACAGGGTGTGGTGATCCTCTTTCCAGAGTGCCAATCAAGGTCTAGATCTGCAGGGATCAGATAGACCTCCTCGTAAAGTGGCTTGGCAATGATTCTGTTGAACATGCCGAAAGGATCAGAGACATTAAAATAAACCACCCTGAGCCTTACAAACATCTGGAACAGACTGGATAGATGTTATGGCTCACCAGAGGCTATAGAGAGTACACTGTTTAAAAGGATAGAAGACTTCCCAAAAATACCTAGCAGAGTTTACCAAAGACTCAGAGAATTCGGTGACCTGTGTACAGGCATACCCCGCTTTTTAGTACACAATGGGGTTTATTTACTAAAGCTATAAAGTGCAAAATCAGGCTCACTTCTACATAAAAGCTCACAAAGCTTAATTGAACAAGCTGGGGTTAGAAGCCCATTGATTTCTATGCAGAAATGAGCCTGATTTTGCACTTTCCAGCTTTAGTAAATAAACCCCATTGTGTACTTAAAAGTGGGGTATGCCTGTATGGAGTTACAAGTGGCTAAAGCAGAAGGGGACTTACCTGGCCTTTCTTATCTTGACTCTGCTAGAGGTATTAACTCCTTAGCACAAAAACTTCCTTATGAGTTACATGAAAGATGGATTACTCATGGCTGTAACTACAAGCGAAAACACGATGTGCCTTTTCCACCCTTTAGTGAGTTTGTGGACTTTGTAGACAGACAAGCAGGAATGAAACATGACCCCAGCTTCATTTTTCTTATATTTCTTATTTTCTTATACCACTTCTTCTGGCCCTAAACAACTCAGAGCTGACCATGGTGACAAGGAGCAAGGCAGGGAGACCAAAGACTGTAGTACAGAAACCATAACAATCACTTCACAGTGTACTGAAGTCTGCAAAGGAAGTACAGGTAGCAGATCCTGCTTTAAAATCTGTCTTGTGAGAGTTTACTCAAAAGGACGCAGAGACAAAGCAGTCAAGCTCTACATCACCTTGGATGATCAGCGTAATAAGTCACTAGCTAGATCTGTGTTTTTTGACATTCTAAACCTTAAAGGCCCCAGCCCTTACTCCCTTAGGACTTGTCCAGGTACAGTGAAAATGACGGGGAGAAGAGCTGACGGCCTACAAATTGAATCTATGGATGGTAAGACATGCCTACCCTTACCAACCATAATAGAGTGCAACCAGATGCCAGACAACAGATTAGAGATTCCCACACCAGACGCAGCAGCTCACCAGACTCACTTGAATCACATAGCACATCTCATACCAGAACTAGATGATCAGGCTCAGATAATCTTACTCCTAGGGAGAGATATCTTGCAAGTCCACAAAGTAAGAAAACTGATCAACGGTCCTCAATGCCCCATATGCCCAAAAAACAGATTTCGGGTGGGTCATTATAGGTGATGTTTGCCTGGGAGGTTAATAACCTGCTCACTAGTACCCTCGAGAATGGTCGTCCTTCTCTTTTCCAACCCTGTCAAAATCACATCCTCATAAAGGAGCTACCACACAACAACGCTGTACCTCTTCCCTTCCTAAGTCCCCTCTGTGACAGCAATACCTATGACGATATCCAAAGCGACTTAGGAAGCACAGTGTTCAAGAGCACAAAAAAAGATAACCAGGTAGCAATGTCCATTGAGGCTAGGCTCTTCCTAGAAGTTATGGAAAGGAGTATGGAGAAAGACGGGACTAATAGCTGGGTTACACCTCTTCCCTTTAGACCACAAAGACGAAGTTTGCTTAATAACAGAGAACTAGCATATAAACGTCTCACTTCCCTAAGATACACTCTTCAAAGGAAACCAGAGATGAAAGAACATTTCCTTTCCTTCATGGTGAAAATATTCCATACTGGTCATGCTGAGATAGCCCCAAACCTCAAAGACTCAGAGGAATATTGGTTCTTACCCATATTTGGGGTCTATCACCCTAAGAAGCCAGGGCAGATTAGAGTGGTGTTTGATTCCAGCTCCAAGCATGAGGGTGTCTCTCTACACGATGTCCTTCTCTCTGGCCCTGACCTTAACCACAGACTATTAGGAGTACTTCTCCGCTTTAGCAAGGATTCACTCGCATTCATGGCAGACATACAGCAAATGTTCTATTGCTTTCTTGTTAATGAAGAACACTGAAACTTTCTGAGGTTTCTCTGGTTCAGGGACAACAACCCCTCTGGAGACATCACAGAATACTGCATGAGGGTGGACATATTTGGCAACAGTCCTACTCCTGCAGTTGCTATATATGGCCTCAGACACTCTGCTAGAGTGGGAGAGTTATGCCCCGTACACACGGTCAGATTTTCCGATGGAAAATGTGTGATAGGACCATGTTGTCGGAAATTCCGTCCGTGTGTAGGCTCCATCACACATTTTCCATCGGATTTTCCGACACACAAAGTTTGAGAGCAGGCTATAAAATTTTCCGACAACAAAATCCGTTGTCGGAATTTCCGATCGTGTGTACACAAATCCGACGCACAAAGTGCCACGCATGCTCAGAATAAATAAAGAGATGAAAACTATTGGCTACTGCCCTGTTTATAGTCCCAATGTACGTGCTTTACCTCACCGCGTTCAGAATGATCGGATTTTCCGACAACTTTGTGTGACCGTGTGTATGCAAGACAAGTTTGAGCCAACATCCGTCGGAAAAAATCCTAGGATTTTGTTGTCGGAATGTCCGATCAATGTCCGACCGTGTGTACGGGGCATAAGAGTATGGGTCAGATGTCAGACAGTTTGTGGACAATCACTACCCTCAAATGAAGCCGCAATCAGTCTCCTCAAAAAAACTCAGGCAATGCTTGCTTGTTCCAACTTAAGACTCTACAAGATTGCTTCCAACAGTAGAGAAGTTTTAGAAGCCTTTCCTGTCCAAGATCATTCTAACGAGTAAAAGGACTTAGATCTAAGCACAAACTAACTTCCCATGCAACGCAACCTTGGTTTGCTTTGGGACTTAAGATCTGACACGTTTACTTTCCAAGTAAACACAGAAGAAAAACCCTTTACCCGTAGAGGTGTCCTGTCTACCATAAACAGCCTGTATGATCCCTTAGGCTTTGCAGCACCTGTCACCATCCAGGGTAAGGCACTACTTAGAGACTTAACCTGTGAGTTGCTAGATTGCGACCACCCTCTTCCCACTGACAGGAAGAACTTATGGCTAGAGTGGAAGGACTCACTAACAGCTCTATCCAACCTTAAAATTCCACGCCCATATGCTCCTCTGCCATCTGCAGACGTTCAGATGCAAAGACTTTGTGTGTTTTTGGATGCTTCTGTTAAAGCAATTGCTGCTGTAGCTTACCTGAAAACCAGAGACACTAAAGGACAATGCCACATAGGGTTTGTAATGGGGAAAGCAAAACTTACACCACTTCCTGAACACACCATACCCAGGCTGGAACTTTGTGCTGCAGTATTGGCTGCAGAGCTAGCTGAATTAATTACAACAGAGACAAACCTAGAAATTCAAAAGGCTGAGTTCTACATAGACAGTAAAGTAGTTCTGGGTAACATCCATAATGAAACTAGGTGTTTCTACGTCTATGTCAATAATAGAGTGTTGAGGATAAGGTGATCCACCCGCCCAGAGCAATGGCATTTTGTGCCTACAGACTATAATCCTGCAGACCTAGCGACCAGATCTGTGGCGGCCAACCGCCTCGAAAGTACTATGTGGTTCACAGGTCCTACCTTTCTACGCAGTACCGACTGTAACACTAAAGACCTCACCACATTTGATCTAATAGATGCAGACAAGCATCAGGAAATTCGCCCTCAGGTTTCTACCGCAGTCACAACAACTTCTCTGAACCAGTTTAAAACCCACCGTTTCAGCAGGTTCTCCACCTGGAGGTCACTAGTTAGAGCTATCACTTGCTTAATCCACATAGCTCAGTCCTACAAAAAAGAACCACCAACTCGTGACAATTGCAGAGGTTGGCACCACTGTAGGAAAGTCTACTCAGCAACTGACCTAGAACTAAAGATTGGTTAATATCTGTTGTACAGAGAGAAGTCTTTGCCAAAGAGATTGATTGTATTCTCAACCAGAAACCTGTTGTTAAAGACATTGTTTTAAAGAAACTTGATCCAATCCTTGATGAAAATGGCATGTTGATAGTAGGAGGTCGTTTAAAAGAAGGCAAGTTAGAGTTCTCAGAGAAACATCCTTTAGTGATTCCTGGTCACCATCATATTGCCTACTTACTCATTCAACACTACCATGACCAAACTAAACACCAGGGTTGACTGTTTACTGAAGGAACCTTATGAACTGCTGGACTTTGGATAGTTGGAGCTAAGAGATGTGTGAGTAGGTTCCTCTTCAAGTGCTTTATTTGCCGAAAACTTTGTGGAATGTTACAGACACAAAAGATGGCCAATTTACCATCTGTCAGACTTAGCATGGATCTTTCACTAATGTTGGGCTTGATTTTTTTAGTCCCTGGTCTGTCGCCACCCGGTACACCAAAAGGGGGCACTCAAACAGTAAACGCTGGGCAGTCATATTTGTCTGTATGTCCATCCAAGCTGTCCACATTGAAGTGATCGAGTCAATTGACACTTCAAGTTTCATTAATGCTCTTAGATGTTTCATTGCAATCAGAGGCCCAGTGAAACTCATTCGCTCTGACAGAGGGTCTAATTTTGTAGGAGCAGTAAAAGAACTTCAAATTCCTTCTAACTTGGACGTTCTCAGAGTAGAAAGATACTTGAGTGAACAAAACTGCACGTGGATCTTTAACCCACCTCACTCTTTTCACATGGGAGGTGTTTGGGAGAGGATGATAGGCATTCTTGACTCCATCTTCCTACAAGTAGGAACTGCAAGGCTTACTCACAAATGTTTAGTGCCATTTATAGCAGAGGTTATAGCTATCATTAACGCCAGACCTTTAACATCAATTTCAAGTGACTCTGAAGATCCAGTGGTCCTCACACCTGCCAAGTTACTCACACAAAAGACTAGTCTTGCCGGTGCTCCAGCTGGAGAGTTTTGTGAGAAAGACCTTTACAAACATCAATGGAGACAAGTACAAACCCTTGCCAATACCTTCTGGAACCGGTGGAGGGAACAATATATATCTACTCTAAAAGTAAGGAGAAAATGGCGCACTGAAAAGCCTAATCTTAAACCTGGTGATGTTGTGCTTATGAAAGATTTCCAGACACTAAGGAATATATGGCCTTTAGGTCTGATAACCAAAGCACTCCCAAGCAAGGATAATCGTGTCCATAAGGTTGAGGTCAAGATCTTTCAACAGAGGCTAAAGTATTCTTAGGACCAGTGACCGAACCTATTCTGTTGCTTTCTATTCTACTCTGTTAGTGACATCACTTGATGTCAGGCGGTGAGTGTTCTGTCCACCAAATGTTTATGCTGATTATTTGTACCTGTGTTGTTAAAATTACATGTACTGTTTGTAATTTATATAAGACAATCATATGTGGAGTTGTAGGCTGCATCTAGCGTTCCTTTTTGGTATTGCTGCAGTTCTGTTTATTTGATTTACTGTATGTGTAGTTAAGGAAGTTGTTATTAAGCAGGGAATTCTGGGTAGAATCTTCACAGGAATTGAAACAGCCACCATTCTTTTAGAAGATACTCAGGAAACAACACATGTATTTCTCAATCTATCGCTATCACCCCTTAGAGAACTTAAAAAGTACGTTTTTACTATCACATCTTGTATTGTATATCGTTGTTTCTGCAATGTATGCTGTATTGTATGCAATATTGTACTTATTGGGGTATATTTCTGTTATTTTGTAGTTTCACCTGGCTTGTTTTATTAAAACTGAGATCAAAGAAATATGGTATCTGAAGTTTATGGGACAAGAAGGTTTAGCTATATGTCCTTGAGACAGAACATAAACGAGTAAACAGATACAGTGGGTCAGGTCTCAAGGAGAACAGGAACAAGCTAAAGACAATATAGAATATTCTCTCAGTAAGACACCAGGTGCCAAACCCAGTGGCAAGTGTGCACATTAATTTGCTGCATTCGCACATGCGCATGCCTGCCCATCACACAACATTTGTCATTTTCCTTTTGCTTGGAAGTATGGCAAGCACAATGCACACATGCATATGTTCATACTGGTTTTCTCCTGGAAATCCAGTTTTCCTTACAGTGCCCCAGGATCATGTGACTCTCATAACACCCTTTTAAACTAAAGTAAAGCCCTGTACTCACAAACGTTCTTTGCAAACTAATTTCATCATATAAAAACATCCAAAAGACACCTGATTGACACTCGGTGCATGAAAGAAATCCCCATAATTGATCCTGTTTGAAAACATGCAGCAACTGTCTCTAATATGTGGCACCACTGAAGCTTTTCAAAGGTGGATCTTCTTAATCAGTGCTCAGAGCATCACAGCTTTGATGGAAAGGGTCCATCTCTTAAAACGCGTCAGTGATGATGCACAGTAGAGGCAACGGCTACATACTGTCTAACAGGATCAACTAGGACAAATATCTTTTGTGCATTGAGGTTCAAGTAGGTCTCTACCTGGGTGTTTTTATATGAAAAAACAAGTTTGCAAATAATGTTTTTGAGTACATTTCTACTGTTTGATAAAGGTTTAACCACTTGCCGACTGGCTCACGCTGATATACGCTGGCAAAGTGGCACATTCCCATGAATCACCATATCGGTACGTCGTCCCCTTTAAGAGGCGCACACGTGCCCACAGCACGGCGGGGAACCCCATGCTCGTTGCCGCCGGGCGTGATTGCCGCCGGCCACTCACGATTATGGGAACGAGAGCTAGACACACAACTCCACACAGACACTTTAAACACACAAATCTCTGTTCTGTCAGGAGAGAGGAGACATATTGTTTGTTCCTACTAAGCTTGTTCTTGCCAGTGACATTTACACAGTAATCAGTGCATTTTTATAGCACTGATACCCAAAAATGTGTCAAAAGTGTCCGATCTGTCCGCCGCAATGTCACAGTACTCCTAAAAATTGTAGATCACCACCATTACTAGTAAAAAAAAAAAAAAAAACACAATAATAAAAATGCCATGAAAATACCATAAATCTTTCCCATAGTTTGTAGACGCTATAACTTTTGCGCAAACCAATCAATATATGCTTATTGTGAATTTTTTTTACCAAAAATATTTAGAAGAATATATATTGGCCTAAACTGATGAAGAAATTAATTTTTTAAAAACATTTATGGGGATATTTATTATAGCAAAAAGTAAAAAATATTATTTTTTTTCAAAATTGTTTTCTCTTTTTTTGTTTATAGCGCAAAAAAAAACAAAACTGCAGAAGTGATCAAATACCACCAAAAGAACGTTAATTTTGTTTGGGTACAACATCGCAGAACCGCGCAATTGTCAGTTAAAGTGACACAGTACCGTATGGCAAAAAATGGCCCGCCCATTAAGGGGGCAAATCTTCCGGGCTTTAAGTGGTTAATAAAGGTGTCATTTAATACTAGTGCACTTACTATTTGTTCTATAGTGTTTTAAATGTCTTTTGACAGCTGAACCTATAGCCATGTCTTTTTTTCTTGACAAGTTTTTAATTAGTAACTGTAGAGTCCAAAAGAACCCCTGCATTTAATGTAATCTGGTAACATAAAAACATAGCAAGGGGGCGTGGCCTGGCACCAGAGCATGATGGCAGCATAGAGGGAGGGCTCCGCCGCCCAGAACTCCAGATTACCCTATAATCAGCGGGAAAGCCTCAGCAAAAAGCAAGGAAGATGGCTGGAATAAGCCAATCTGCCACCTGGTCTCAGCTGGAACCATTCACCCAGCTAAGTAAAAACATTCCGGCGATGTTCCAGCACACAACACGCTGACTCACAGGCCGCATCTCAAGCCGCGGGCCATAGTGTGAGTCACGCTGGACACCTCTCCTCCAGGTACGGGCGCTCCATATCCCTCTCCTGTGTCTGGCCGACCTCCAGCAGGTGGCCTTGGATAATAAATGTTACCTGTTTGCAGCAATCTCGGACTTAAAAAGCGACATAAGGGCAGTGGCATCTAGCTTAGAGCACATGGAAACAGTGGCCATGACACACGGGGCGGCCATTCAGCAGGTGCAATGTGCCTCCACAGTACAAGCCCAACATCTCATAGATATGCATAGGCACATGGAGGAACTAGATAACAGGGGCCGCAGACGCAACCTACATATCAGAAGGATACCAGAGACAGCAGAGGGCCCCCAGTTGCAAGCTGCGGTCCGGGCAATCTTTAACACACTCCTGGGCAGGCCACCCGATGCCCCAGTTGAGATGGAGAGGTGTCACAGGGCACTTAGACCTAGAGGCAGAGACACTGACCCACCAAGAGATGCTGTATGTTGCTTAGTCAATTTTATCCAGAAGGAGGAAATACTACGATTAGCCCGCAATCATGCTAATATGGAACATGAAGGAGTGCGCATCCAGATATTCCAAGATCTTAACCCTGTCACCCTCAACCAGGAGGGATCTGTGTCCTCTCCTTCAATTCCTGCGTGAACGTTGCATCCCTTACCGCTGGAAGTTTCCCTTTTGCCTCCAAGCTACCACTGGAAATCGCACAGCATCGCTGAGAACACCAGCAGATCTCCAGCAATTTTGTGACACCCTCAACATCCCAGCGATTAGTGTTCCTGACTGGTATGGTGCATTTCTACAGCCTGATCCCTGGATTCCTACCCAGCATGATGACACCCCAAGAGCGCAAAGAAGCAGACAAAGGCGCCACAGAACTTCGGCTGCCACCCCGCCAAGAATGCGCAGAGACATGGATACAGATGAGAGCCCACGAGTCTCACCATCTTCGCAGGACTGAACAACTCTAACACAGTATTTGGTGTGGTAAGCTGGTCCCTTGACTTTAATGCATTGGCCACCACTTCTTTATAAATACTACCTGTTACATTTGTCCATTTGAGTTCCCTTAAGCACTGGTATGCAAACAGACCCTTACTCTGAATTTACTGATACCTGGTGGCTATACCTGAGGCTATCTTTACCCTGCTCTGTGATTCCAGGAGCCTTGTTGCCAAAGCTGAGGTGAAACATCACAGGCTTTGGGGAGCATGCTAGCAGGTTCGATACCCTGGTTGTCTGGTTATGTATCAGGGGCCTACACCCCATCACCCTGTAACAATAAGGAAAAGAGGTAAGCTTATACTTCCCAGGCTCTCATGTTCTTCATGCTATATGCCTGACATTCTTTCAGCGTTTTTTGGAGCCTGATCCATGCAGGGCCACAAATGCACAAACAACGGGGGGAGATGTACTCTCCCCACCATGCTTTTAAAGACTATCCCCATAATACCAGATAGAGATGGGTTAAATATGTGTCTACAGTTATGCTCCTCTCCTTACTTACCCCGCATGATACCTACACCACTGAACACTCATGGAAGACCATGAGCACCTATGGTATGGTAATAGAAATCTTGCACCTATGGGATTTTCCATTTTTTTTTCTTTGTTGTTGTACCGGAACTTAATGGAGCCCTTGGCGAATCTCAAATGGTCGAGGCTTACTTTCATGGGCATATGGACAATTCATCACAGCAAAGGTGGCTCATACTTGTATCTACATAAGTTGTAGTGAAAAGGGGATTAGCATGCTGACAACCTTTACTGTTATAAATCTCTCAGTAATGCTAATGACCTCCTGGGCCCCACGTGGCTGCTCCTTGGCTAAAGCTCTTTTGGAAATAGAACTTAGGTTGATTATGTGTGTCAGTTGGTGGGAGAACCTAACTCATGCAGTTGCTTCCATATTAGATGAGAAGCAGGCTGATGGGGCGGGAGACCAATGAGTTAGGATATGCTCCTGCTATATCTAATTCAGGTTATAAAAGTTATGTATGTTTCCCTGTTTCTAACTTTTGCAGTTTATTTTTTGCAGCTTCCTTTATTTTAGGTGCAGCTCGGGGACCCAAACCCACTGGTGAGAAAAGATGTGCTGAGGCCCCCCGTCTCCCAGACCCAGACTGAAGACTGGGGCTCCGGGACACAGGGATCCAGGCAGACCAGTGCAATGTACACTCAGGGGGTCGTGCCCACTGTTCGGGCCAGCCCTGCACTCGGATGTATGGTTTCTTCTGATTCCACTGAAAGCTACGGATGTGATGGTGAGCGAGGTGCTGATGGAGTCCGTACTCCCAGATTATGGATGGATCTGATTGGTACACCCCTCCCCCCTTTCCCATGCTGGTGTTTTTCCCTTAAATGTCTTTATCTAATGTCTGGAGATTCTGGATGGTAGAGTGTGTATGATAGTTTTGGTGCTAGACTTCACCCCCCCCCTCAAAGAGGCAGGTTTCCTCTTTGAAAAAGTCCGGCATAGACTTCCCAATATCTCATTATCACAAATCAATCCCTACTAGGTAGTATAGCAGGACTAGGACTACCTCCGGTACACTTTTCACAAACCCCATATTGGGGGTATTCACATTTCAAGAGGAATAGACCAGACTTGAATCAATAACCACTTGAAGTGCCCCCTCAGATTGGGACAACTCTTTTGCCCCTGTCCCAACCCTCCTCCCTCTCTTTCTTACTCCCTCCCTCCCCTTCTCACTCCCCCCCACTCTTTTCTCTTCTCTTCCACTCTCTCCTCCTTCTAGCTCTCTCCCTCCCCCCCTCCTTCCCCCGTGGACCCTCTCCATCTACAACTGTAGATGCAACAAGACACGCCACCCCAGCCACTAAATATGCCTCCCAGGGTACAGACCTCAGCTTCTCTATCCCTTAAGATATACTCCTTGAATGCAAAGGGACTTAATATAATAAAAGCGTAGTAGTATGCTAGCTGAAGCACACAGGCAAAAAGCCCAAATTATATTTGTACAAGAAACTCACTTTAAAGCATGCTCCATACCCCGTTTATCCAATTATCGCTTCCAGGTGGTATATCATGCAACCTGTGCTGAATCTACGACGAAGGGGGTAGCAATACTGATCACAAAGCTGTTCGTGTTCTGCTTAACTGACCAGCTGGTCGACCCAGAGGGTAGGTTCATTTTTTTGAAGGGTTACTGGAGAGATAAGCCGGTAACCATGGCGAATATATACTGCCCTAACTTGAAACAAGTTACTTTCTTGAAAGATACTCTCCTGAAATTAAGCTCTTTTAAGACTGGCCTCGTTATTTTGGGAGGCGACTTCAACATGGTCTTTAACCCGCTCCTGGATACATTCACAGGCACCTAATCACTTCCGTTTTCTTCTTTGTGACAAGCAAAGCTCCAATTAGCTTCTCTCACAGTCCATAATACCTGGCGCACCTTGAACCTGCGAGGGAAGAACTTTACATTTTATTTGTCCCCACACAGCCGCTAATCGAGGCTAGATTATCTTTTCATACCCCAAAAGGATTTGGCCTACCTTCATGATGCGACAATAGAAAACATGGTGCTCTCTGGCCACCACCCGATCACCATGACCCTACGATTCCCCCAGAAGGAGACGTTCAGCAAGATCTGGAGACTGGACCCATCTCTTCTTACGGATCTTGGTGACTTGGCCACCATTAAACAGACTTGGTGACTACTTCCGCCGCGATGATACGCGAGACGTTTCCCCCATGATTCAGTGGGAGGCTCAAAAATGTGTGGTGAGAGGACACTTGATGGCCATAGCGGCTAGGAAAAAAAAACCACAACAGACCTTGATCCGGGAACTGACAGCTAAAATTTCTAAACTGAAAGCGCAACATAAATGTTCCCTAGCTGTTAAAGTAGCAACCAAACTTGCTGATGCATGGGCACTCCTGCTAGAAGAACTGTTTAAAAGGGCACGGAACAGATTATTCTATGAACACGGTAATAAGCCAGGGAGACTTCTGGCTGGATTTACGTAAAATCGCACCCTCGTCCACACTGTCCATGACATAGTAGACAACTCGGGGGTGACGCACTCCAAGAATGAAGATATAGCCTGCCAGTTCTACGCTTTTTACAGCCGTTTGTATGATATCCAATCGAATGAATATAACACAGCCTCAGCTAATACAAGACCAAACCTGATAAGAGACTTTCTTCATATGTATAGCCCTACCGACCGATCTCACTTCTGAACGTGGATGTAAACTTTTTTCCAAGATTCTAGCGACTCAGCTGTCCTATCATGTGCCTGCCTGGGTGGGTCTCGACCAGGTTGGCTTTGTCCCTGGCAGAGAAGCCAGGGACAATACCATCAAAGCTCTAAACCTACACCATTGGCTCACCTCTACCCACAGCAAAAGGTTTTTTCTATCCATGGATGCTGAGAAGGCCTTTGACCAAGTGGCGGGGGACTATATGGACACAGTCCTTGAGGCACTAGGTCTGGGGAGCTGTATGCAAGTTTTTATTAAGGCGCTATATGCTAGTCCAAGTGCTAGAGTTCAGGTCAATGGCCACTTGTCGGACGCCTTCTCCATCCATAATGGAACCAGATAGGGCTGCCCCCTCTCTCCCTTACTATACATTCTTACACTGGAACTTCTCTTGCGTTGCATCCATGCAAATCCGAATATAAAAGGCATTGAAGTTCTTCGTCGAGAGTATAAGATTGCAGCCTTCGCAGATGATGTCCTGCTCTTTCTCTCATCCCCGCTGACGTCCTTACCCAACCTGATGCAGGTCTTAGAACAGTTACGACTTATCTCAAATTTGAAAATTAATTTTTCAAAATCATTTGCGCTGAACATCTCTCTACCCCCTAAATTTGTGCATCAATGCCAGATGAACTTCCCCTTTTGTTGAAAGAAAGACGCCATCAGTTACTTGGGCATCCAATTACCTAGCAGGTTAATGGACTTATACGACAAAAACTTTATGTCTGAACTGAAAAATTTACAACAAGACCTTCTTAGGTGGAATGTGCCCACCACCTCCTGGTTTGAACGAGCCTCCATCCTAAAAATGACGGTACCCCCCACATCCTGTATAAAATGCAGACTATCCCAATCTGTCTGCCACCTTCCTTCTTTGCGGCATATAAAAAAAATGTGTAGGGCTTTCCTGTGGGGGTCCAAGGGGGCGCGAATTGCAGAGATACTACTGGGCTACCTAGTTAGCCCAGGTAGTGGATTGGAAGATTCACACCCGATGTAAGTGATGGGTACTCCTAGAGCAATTAATGGCAGGAGTCGAACTCCGTTCAGTTCCCTGGTTCTCCAAAAAACATATAACACCCAACATCCATTCTCACCCTCTCATTGGAGAAACCCTGCATGCCTTTGATAGGGCCTGTAAAGTCCACGCAATATCTGCCAAAGAATGTACAATTACCCCTATTAAGGGGAACCCGGATTTGATTCCAGGGTTGGCCAAGACCTACTTGTCCACTGAATGGCCTTATGCAGAGATGCAAGCCAAACATTTCTTTTCCAGGGGCAGGTTCCTCCATCAAAGAGAGCTTGCAGCCCTATCACTGACCAAATCCTTCCCCTTTTGGGCATACCTACAACTTAAATACTAGACAACCCAGCGACTAGAGAAAGCTTCACAAAAACCCCCACCGTTTTCGAGTCACTGTGCTCTGGCCCGTCCCCTCAGCGGCACGTGATCTCAGTACTGTATGCCTCCATGTTCCAGGAACCGTGCAATGCCCTGCAAACAGAACGTGATTTCTGGGAGACCCAACTAAACAATGTAATACCGGAGACTAGCTGGGACCGCATTCATTTATACATTCATAAAGGATCACTGAATGTGCACACCCAGTAGAATGGGTATAAGATTAAAACGCGTTGGTATAAGATAACAGAATTGCTTCACAAGTTTATTCCCACTGTCTATGACCGCTGTTGGAGATGTGGCCAAGACTTGGGTACCTTCCTTCACATATAGTGGGAATGCCCACTGATTCAGCCTTACTGGCCGAAGGTGCACAACATGACAACTGCACTCTCTTTGCTCCCCGTGGAGTTCGCGCCAGCACAATATCTCCTTCATCTTTCCAAAATACCCAAGAAAAGATACCATAAATCTGTGGCTATGCATATGATAAACGCTGCTAGGCTATGCCTACCGGTGAATTGGCGGTCCACATCGACCCCTTCAATGAAAGAATGGGTGTCACGCATCAACCACATTGCAGAGATAGAGGAGCTGATCTATACCACCCAAGATAGGATCTCCAGCTTCTCGACCGTAGGGGAAACCTGGTTTAAATACCGTAATTATCATGGATACCAAGACCTGATGCGAGATAATGATTAGCAGGCTAGCCGCAGTTACTCTCTGCTATAGATATAATCTGACGGCACAGGAGGCATTTACATTCTAAACATGGTGCTTAGAGGAGTAGATGGGTAGGGTAGCTGGTGGCCATCCCACCCCTCTCCTAACCTTTCCTCTCCTTACACTTCTTCCCCCCTTTCCCCTTCTCCCCCCCTTTGCCCTCCCTCTCTTTTTCCCCCATCTTTTCTCCCTTCCTTATCCCCCTCCTAAACGAGCCCCAATGGGCAGAGAGTTTAGAGTGAGGGGCCGACTTAATAGTTGGCCCCCCGGTCCACTCATCTCAGGAAAACAGACATGCGGAGAACGGGTCATGAATCAGACTAGAGGCCCCAACTTTCATGAGATCTAGACAGGCCAACAGGCACAAGCATTACCCGACACAAACTTCACAATTTAAGAAAGTCTTAATCTGATCTCTATGTCTTGTCTTGCCGAGAGTGTTGACTATACCTTATGCATGGAGTACCTTGTTAGCTATGTTGATGTTGTGTATCTTTTGTTGGCCCTCCAGTTGGAGCCCTATTCTTTTGTACTGTTCCATCTGTAATGTCTTTCATGATCTTTAATAAAAATCTTTATGGAAAAAAAAACATAGCAAAATAGGGTGGAGCCTTTAAAAACTAAGGAAGCATACCTTTTAAATAGAGCCCTCTAAGTTAAGTTTGCATAGGCAATTTATTCCATGTAACACACATTACTGTTATGCCGCGTACACACGAGTGGACTTTTCGTCCGGACTGGTCCGACGGACCGAGTCCGGCGGACAATTCGACCGTGTGTGGGCTTCATCGGACCTGCAGCCGACTTTTTCGGTCGAATATCTGCCGAACTTTAGATTTGGAACATGTTTCAAATCTTTCCGACGGACTCGAGTCCGGTTGAAAAGTCCGCTCGTCTGTATGCTAGTCCGACGGACGAAAACCGACACTAGGGCATTGGCTACTGGCTATCAACTTCCTTATTTTAGTCCGGTCGTACGTGATCACGTACGAATCCGTCGGACTTTGGTGTGATCGTGTGTAGGCAAGTCCGTTTGTTCGGAAAGTCTGTTGGAAGTCTGCCGAAAGTCCTCGGATAGGAGTCCGCTCGTGTGTACGCGGCATTAGGATTAAACTGGCAAAAGCCAATGCCAAGCTACCAAAGTGGGCTCTTTTACCTAAAAAGGTTTCCTCTGCCAAAACAGTACTGATATATACAGTGGCTTGCGAAAGTATTCGGCCCCCTTGAACTTTTCAACCTTTTGCCACATTTCAGGCTTCAAACATAAAGATATAAAATTTAAATTTTTTGTGAAGAATCACCAACAAGTGGGACACAATTGTGAAGTGGAACGAAATATATTGGATATTTTAAACTTTTTTAGCCATTAAAAAACTGAAAAGTGGTGCGTGCAAAATTATTCGGCCCCTTTACTTTCAGTGCAGAAAACTCACTCCAGAAGTTCAGCGAGGATCTCTGAATGATCCAATGTTGTCCTAAATGACTGATGGTGATAAATAGAACCCCCCTGTGTGTAATCAAGTCTCTGTATAAATGCACCTGCTCTGTGATAGTCTCAGGGTTCTGTTGAAAGCGCAGAGAGCATTATGAAGACCAAGGAACACACCAGGCAGGTCCGTAATACTGTTGTGGAGAAGTTTAAAGCCGGATTTGGATACAAAAAGATTTCCCAAGCTTTAAACATCCCAAGGAGCACTGTGCAAGCGATCATTTTGAAATGGAAGGAGTATCAGACCACTGCAAATCTACCAAGACCTGGCTGTCCCTCTAAACTTTCAGCTCAGACAAGGAGAAGACTGATCAGAAATGCAGCCAAGAGGCCCATGATCACTCTGGATGAACTGCAGAGAACTACAACTGAGGTGGGGAGAGTTTGTCCATAGGACAACAATCAGTCGTACACTGCACAAATCTGGCCTTTATGGAAGAGTGGCAAGAAGAAAGCCATTTCTCAAAGATATCCATAAAAAGTCTCGTCTAAAGTTTGCCACAAGCCACCTGGGAGACACACCAAACATGTGGAAGAAGGTGCTTTGGTCCGATGAAACCAAAATCGAACTTTTTGGCCACAATGCAAAACGATATGTTTGGCGTAAAAGCAACACAGCTCATCACACTCAACACACCATCCCCACCGTGAAACATGGTGGTGGCAGCATCATGGTTTGGGCCTGCTTTTCTTTGGCAGGGACAGGGAAGATGGTTAAAATTGAGGGGAAGATGGATGCAGCCAAATACAGGACCATTCTGGATGAAAACCTGTCGGAGTCTGCAAAAGACCTGAAACTGGGACGGAGATTTATCTTCCAACAAGACAATGATCCCAAACATACAGCAAAATCTACAAAGGAATGGTTCACAAATAAACATATCCAGGTGTTAGAATGGCCAAGTCAAAGTCCAGACCTGAATCCAATCGAGAATCTGTGGAAAGAGCTGAAAACTGCTGTTCACAAACGCTCTCCATCCAACCTCACTGAGCTCGAGCTGTTTTGCAAGGAAGAATGGGCAAGAATTTCAGTCTCTCAATGTGCAAAACTGATAGAGACATACCCCAAGCGACTTGCAGCTGTAATCGCAGCAAAAGGTGGCTCTACAAAGTATTAACGCAAGGGGGCCGAATAATTTTGCACGCCCCACTTTTCAATATTTTATTAGTTAAAAAAGTTTCAAAAATCCAATAGGTTTCGTTCCACTTCACAATTGTGTCCCACTTGTTGGTGATTCTTCACAAAAAATTAAAATTTTATATCTTTATGTTTGAAGCCTGAAATGTGGCAAAAGGTTGAAAAGTTCAAGGGGGCCGAATACTTTCACAAGGCACTGTATATATATATATATATATATATATATATATATATATATATATATATGTATATTTGTTTATATAATATACAGTGGGACAAAAAAGTATTTAGTCAGCCACCAATTGTGCAAGTTCTCCCACTTAAAAAAATGAGAGAGGCCTGTAATTGTCATCATAGGTATACCTCAACTATGAGAGACAATGTGGAAACAAATCCAGACAATCACATTGTCTGATTTGGAAAGAATTTATTTGCAAATTATGGTGGAAAATAAGTATTCTTTCAATGTCAAAAGTTCATCTCAATACTTTGTTTTATATCCTTTGTTGGCAATAACAGAGGTCAAACGTTTTCTGCAAGTCTTCACAAGGTTGTCACACACTGTTGCTGGTATGTTGGCCCATTCCTCCATGCAAATCTCTTCTAGAGCAGTGATGTTTTGGGGCTGTCGCTGGGCAACACGGACTTTCAACTCCCTCCAAAGGTTTTCTATGGGGTTGAGATCTGGAGACTGGCTAGGCCACTCCAAGAGCTTGAAATGGTTCTTACGAAGCCACTCCTTCATTGCCCGGGATCATCGTTGTGTTTTTCGGATCATTGTCATGCTGAAAGACACAGCCACGTTTCATCTTCAATGCCCTTGCTGATGGGAGGAGGTTTGCACTCAAAATGTCACGATACATGGCCCCATTCATGCTTTCATGTACATGGATCAGTCATCCTGTTCCCTTTGCAGAGAAACAGCCCCAAAGCATGATGTTGCCACCCTCATGATTCACAGTAGGTATGGTGTTCTTTGGTTGCAACTCAGCATTCTCTCTCCTCCAAACATGACGAGTTGTGTTTCTACCAAACAGTTCTACTTTGGTTTCATCTGACCATATGACATTCTCCCAATCCTCTTCTGGATCATCCAAATGCTCTCTAGCAAACCTCAGACAGGCCCGGACATGTACTGGCTTAAGCAGGGGGACACGTCTGGCACTGCAGGATCTGAGTCCCTGGCTGCGTAGTGTGTTACTGATGGTAGCCTTTGTTACGTTGGTCCCAGCTTTCTGCAGGTCATTCACTAGGTCCCCCCGTGTGGTTCTGGGATTTTTGCTCACCATTCTTGTGATCATTTTGACCCCACGGGGTGAGATCTTGCGTGGAGCCCCAGATCGAGGGAGATTATCAGTGGTCTTGTATGTCCTCCATTTTCTAATTATTGCTCCCACAGTTTCTTCACACCAAGCTGCTTGCCTATTGCAGATTCAGTCTTTCCAGCCTGGTGCAGGTCTACAATTTTGTTTCTGGTGTCCTTCGACAGCTCTTTGCTCTTCACCATAGTGGAGTTTGGAGTGTGACTGTTTGAGGTTGTGGACAGGTGTCTTTTATACCGATAACAACTTCAAACAGGTGCCTTTAATACAGGTAATGAGTGGAGGACAGAGGAGCCTCTTAAAGAAGAACATACTGTGAGAGCCAGAAATCTTGCTTGTTTGTAGGTGACCAAATACTTTTTTTCCACCATAATATGCAAATAAATTATTTCAAAAATCAGACAATGTGATTGTCTGGATTTGTTTCCACATTTTGTCTCTCATAGTTGAGGTATAGCTATGATGACAATTACAGGCCTCTCTCATCTTTTTAAGTGGGAGAACTTTCACAATTGATTGCTGACTAAATACTTTTTTTGCCCCACTGTATATATATATATATATATATATATATATATATATATATATAACAACTGCATAACTGTCAGTGGCACTGAATTTACTCCAGATTGGTAATTGGTATTGATTTATCTCTAAACCTGAACATTTCCTGATAGCCTTAGTCAGGTGTAATTTGATAGTATGTAGTCTGTACAGTACTCACTTCCATTTTGTAAAATTGTTTGTGAATTAAACATGAAGCCATTGATGAATTTCCCTGGAATCGACACAGTAGACATTCATTTCACTACAAGCCAGTAGCATAATAATCATTTCCACATAATAACATGTATCTCTGACTGGGAAAGCTGTTTCATGAGAAATTATGTAACATTACACAGGAAAAGAGTTTCGCCATTTACTGCCAGTACGGCAAGAGGGAATTCCAGAAGTCATGTATAGAGATTTGTAACAGTCATTTTCACAATAAAAAGAAAAAAGAAAGTGAATTGGAAAGTAGATTGGCAAATGGCAGATTAATTCTAACCAAGAAGTTTTAAAATTGCATGAAGGAACAAGTGGTTCAAACAGAGGTCACAACGTGTATCAGTGGATGTGTATGTACACTAATGCATTATTTAAATCTTTTTGCTCCTACAGTAAGGTTAACACAATAAAAGCTGGATGGAATTTGCTGTAAAGCCTATAAAGACTATAATCACTGCTGGGTTGCTGGAAATAACAGTTTTTCTATTGAATTCTAAGAAGCATCCACAGCTGGAAGTCATTCCTTTTGCAATATGATTTATGTATTATGGCCAAATATATGTTTTCCCTGAATGCTTTGTAAATAGAATCACCCTGTGACCATATCCATTAAGGGGCACTATATAATTCCTTTAAGGCTATGGTTGGTCAGATGCAGAAGATAATCCTGCATATGGCCATGTCCTTCTCATGTTTAGGTATGAGTACCTGTTTAAAAGCACTTATTCACACATAATGACAGATTCCTTGGTTACTGTGATTGGGGCAACCAATGACAAAGCTTCCAATTGTACCAGTTATCTGACTATTATCAATATACTATGGCAAAGGAAACTCACTTACTTGAGTTCCTTCTTATACCTGATTCAAGAAGGAGAGCTAGCAATCAGTGACAATGGTGGAGGGGCTGGGTAAAATCTGCATCTATGTCATTTAGGAACCCTAATGTGGATTTGGGCTATAAACCATAATGTCTGCTTTGTACCTAACAGGGAAGAAATTCTTATAGATACTGTAGCATGAATACTGTCCCTCTATCTGAGATAAGAAAGAGGGACACAGTTAAAGCTGATCTTCACCCTCAATCGAATGTTGCCTCCCCTCTATCACTCCTCCTCCCAGAAGATTCCTTAAAATGTATGTATTTTAAAAGTGGTTCTAAAAATTACGTGGAAGGTTCTGAGGAGGACTGGGGTGCAAGGGGGCTGCTGACTGGAGTTGTATATGTACATAATATCATCATACTTGTAATATATTTAAATGAAATTTGAGGTTTTCTTTATGCGAAACAGAAATAAAATCTGGTTGTGTACTTTTTATACATTTCCCGAAAATAGTAAGTGTTAGTGGTAATGGGTTGTGGTTGTCTTGAGAATTAGCAAAGAATATGATGATTAATACCTTAAGGAATGTAATATTTATTGGGATTTCAGCCAAGCCTACTTTCCCAGGGTGTTCTCTTGCTGTATTTTACAGATTGCATCATTACACACACCTGCTGGAGATTGCAGATGTTACATCCAGTTTCATATGAGAGCATAATCCACATAAGAATCAAACTTGGCTGAATCAAGACTTAAATCTGCAATTAAAATTGATGAATACTATTTAAAATTAAAAAAAAAACAGAATCTAGTATGAATAATGATCTCTTATTGAACATATCAAAACACCATGTTAATTTTTTTAACAAGCTGAATGTATGTAGAAAAATAGTTGTGGCTTGATGGGTATTTAAAATCAAATTAGTGAAAAAAAGAGCTTCAATAAGCATAATAAATATCTAAATTGGTCACATACCAGAAACTTAATTTGTGAAAATGTTATGTGATCTTATACCTGTAACTGCTTTGGAGGGAGAGAATATTGCCCTTGTAAAGTTCACTATACAATGAGAGTGTTCAGTTGGCTTAGTAAATTCATGAAGCTTTATTCATTTTGAATATCCAAAGCAAGGGAAATTAGGGAAACAAGTCTCATGCTAGAATCTGATTGGATCATTAAAGCGAAAAACCGCTTCCATTTATTCAATGTGTCAAGTGAACATTCATGGTGCTAAGCAAATAGCCTCTACTCTTTTAGTAGATCAAATCCATTATTTAAGACTGAAATGGTTCTAAATCAGAACTCTTTTAATGTAGGTAAAGCTTTCCCATTCTTTAGCTAATGCCAGTCAATGTAATGTATTTACAGCAGGAGCACAAAAACATATTTTTGAGGGTATCATGTAATAAATTTAATATTGCAAAGAATAAATCAACTAAACACTGGTTAACATATATGCCTTATTTACACCGATCTGCTTGTTATAAGTGCCATTAGGGGTTTAAACAGGTTACTCTGGTCCTTGTCTTTCTTTGCCCCCATGTCAGAGTGAATCCCAATGCATGAGCTCTGTATTGACAGTACTTTCATCTTAGCAGTCTGACAAATATTTAAAGTGTTTCTCGTGGGGAACCATTATTTCATATTAAGCAACAATAAGGAGGGGAGTCCCAAAAGTTTACGACCTGATGTGGAAGGAGTGACCACACAGAAACGTTATCACCGCACTGAGCCTCTCTTCCAAATGTTCAGCACTGAAAATGGTGCATAAGCACTTTGCGTTTTTTGTACGCTCCATGCAAACAGTCCCTGTACTAAAGTTTAAAATGGAGAAAGTGAAGACATGATTGCTCATCGATTCCTGTGGCTTTTCTCTGGATACCCATCTACCATACTCAACAGTATGGTAGATGGTATATATATATATATATATATATATATATATATATATATATAAATATATATATTAACAGCACCTTGGTTGTTGAGCCCACCTTGGCCTGTGTAAAAGCCATATTGGAGGTGCAGAGAGCTTTACTATGCACTCATTCCTGGTATCTTTCAGACACCGTGCGAATGGGCCAAAGAGAAGCGCATGGGCAGAAGAGAACCCTGGTGGGAAACTGGTGGAGAAGCTTCGATCAGTCAGCATTGGAGAAGGGCACTCTTGAGGGTAAGTAGGTCATAAAGTGTGCCATAATATACAAGTATGCTGTGCCTACCTACCCTCACCCTGTGGACACCAGTGGGTGATCATCTTACTGCTGAATATTTATGAGGTTTTTACGATGGCATCATTCTGCTCATCCAGTTACTCATCTATGTTCTCAGAGGTCCAACAGTAGTTCTTCTAATTTTCCTTCTTGTTCATCACTTAGGATAAACAAATAGAATAATAGTGTAGCAGATGGCAAAACCTGTTGCTAGCATTGTAGTTCCAGTTTAGAGATTCTGTAAAATTAAATTAGTTTCCGAATGTATAAACATCTTTAGCTTGAAGGGTTGTTGCTGCTCAAAATCTATTGAAAAAATCTATCTTTTGAATCGAATCTATTGAAAAAATACAAAAATACAGCACTGATCGTGTCCCTATTGTTTTAGGTATAATTTTATCAGTTACTTGCCTGTTATTCATACTTACAATCTATTTAGATACATCTACATGACCATAACAATAGGGGATATTTTGCATGTAAAAACACCCCAGATTTTTATTACTTTAGGAATATACAGTATTAAAAAGAGGAAGGAAACAGCTTTCAGCTTTCACGTTAACAATTTGGGATTTCCTACTCTGAAATCACCTAACAATATCATTTTGGACAACTAGAAAGAGGAACTAATATAATAATAGAAACATAATAACAGCAATCTGTAACATCAGGAACAAATACAGCACTTCCCGATATGGTAGATTCAGTTTTACAATGTATTCATTGATCAATCACAAAGTGTAAGCTCATAGCATAAGTATCCACTGCATTCTATGACATCACGAATGCTACTGTAAGTTAGACATTTTTAATTATTTTTTTATGTAAAAAATATAGAACGTGACAACTAACTGGTGACACAATCTACTTTATGCAGCCACACAGTTTGGCACAGCTACGTTATACAGTGAGGTGGACTACCGTACTATTCATATAAAGCATAGGTCCAGTCAAAACACTTTTCCTTAGTTTTTTATTAGAACCCCCTGTCGGGTTTTTTACTTCTATTCAGGGCTCTGTAAGAGCGATTTCCCCTCAATCTATAAGGAAGCCCAGAATAGCAGTAAAAACCGAGCAGAAATTCTAATCTTACCCTACTCTATCTAAAGCTACCAAAAAGTTTTTGGATTGACATGCACTTTAACCACTTCCCATCCAGCATCCTGGTTATACCAGGATCATGGACGCAGCTCACGCACACATATGTAAATTGTGATTTCACCACACATGTATGGTGTTGTGTCAGAGTGAGAACAAAAATTGTAGTACCAGAGCTTATGTTTAACTCTAAACTGGTAACCTATAAATGCTTTTAAAGCATTGCCTATGGAGATTTTTAGGTACCGTAGTTTGTCGCCATTTCACAAGCATACAAAATGTTATTTCTTGACAAGTTTGGTATCTATTTACTCAGCGCAACATCATCTTCTATATTTTAGAAAAAAAAATTGTATTATATTGTGTTTGTGTGCATTAAAATGCATTTAAGTGTATTTTTTCCTGACAAATTGCATTTGATAAACGGTTGTGCAAAATATTGTGTAATATAAAAAATTGCAACAACATTATTTTAGTCTCTCTGGCCTCTGCTTTCAGAAGATATATAATGTTTGGGAGTTCAAAGTCATTTTCTACTAAACAAAATGCTGGTTTTAACATGCATTTGAGAGATATCAAATTTGGCTTGGACGGAAAGTGGTTAAAGGTGTTGTAAACCCTCGTTCTTTTTTTAATAAAAATAACAAACATGCCTATACTTACCTGCTCTGTGCAATCCTTTTACACAGAGCATCCCCAATCCTCTTCTTCTGGGGTGCCGCATTGTCGCTCCAGGCCCCTCCTCCTCATCGGGCGCCCCCACGCAAAGCCGCTTTCCCTGGGGGCACCCGTGCGGGCTCGCTCTGGAGTCCCGTTGCTGCGTCAATTGATATAGACAGCCAGACTTGGCCCCACCTCCTGCCCTTGTGTCACTGGATTTGATTGACAGCAGTAGGAGCCAATGGCTGGAGCCGCTGAGCTTGTGCACATCGCTGGATCAGATCGGGCTCAGATAAGAAAAAGATGAGGTCTGGGGGGAGCTGCAGCACAAAAGGCTTATCACCTTAATACATAGAATGCATTAAGGTGAAAAACCTTGAGGCTTTACAACCACTTTAAATTGTATGTATTGGAGAAATCAAAAATGACATATATGATGCAGTCTGTCACAATCATAACAAAGTTAATTTTATTTCTCTGCATTCCCTCTGTAACACAGTTTTATTACCTGTTGAACATGTTATAAAAAGTCTGAAGTTAAGTTGCACAGCAGCACTGTCACCCTGTGGACAGGTTTGTCTCACCATACATATTACAATGTGATTGTGCATTTTCTTTTAGGTCTACCAACAAACTATTTAGCACAGGAGCCTGTTGATTGAAAACAAATTGATTAGATGGTTCAAGCATGTGCTGAAATTACATAGTTTTGGTATTGGTTAATCTAAAATTGAATTTACAGAGATGGTTTGGTCAGGTTGTAACGTGTATGGTGAACCTTATGCCCTGTACACACCATCTGACTTTCCGACGGAAAATGAGTGATCAGAGCTTGTTGTCGGAAATTCCGACCGTGTGTAGGCTCCATCTGACTTTTTCCTTTGGAATTTCTGACACACAAAGTTTGAGAGCTGGATCTAAAATTTTCCGACAACAAAATCCGTTTGCGTAAATTCCGATTGCGTGTACACAATTCCGACGCACAAAGTGCCACGCATGCTCAGAATCAAGCAGAAGAGCCGCACTGGGTATTGAACTTCATTTTTCTTGATTCATAGTACGTGTTGTACGTCACCTCGTTCAACTTTGTGTGACCCTGTGTATGCAAGACAAGTTTGAGCCAACATCTGTCTGAAAAAATCTGATGGATTTTGTTGTCGGAATGTCTGATCGTGTGTACAGGGCATTAGATGGGCATGTACTGTAGCTATAAATACATTTTAAAGCCTGACTGGGTTACTAAAAAATTATCCCTTGCAGTGGAGCTGTGTCTGCACTACAAGGGTTAATTGCTCATTTTGGTCTAGGGGAATAAAGAAAAATAAAGATTTTCTTACCTGATTCGCTGCTCCTACTCGCAGCTAAAACCAATCCCTGCAGCTTCTTATCCCCATGCTCCAGTGGTCTAGGATCCTGATGTCTTTAAGACCAAAGCAGGGTTTATAGGCCTGCATTGCTAATGCTGACGCTGAGGGACAGTCCACTGCTGGAGCGTGGGGGAGCACCACCTGCTGGGAGAGTGGAGGATCAGGTAAGTAAAACTGTTTATCCTCTCTCCTAGACAAAATGAGCTATTAACCTGTGCAATGCAGGCACAGCTTTACTGCAAAAGATTTTTTTTTTTTTTTTTTTTTTTTTAGTGCCTGGAGTTTGGCTTAAGTAGAATACAAACCAATTATGTGTCCTTTCACACCATACAGCACATAAAAGTCAGTGCATTGCATTTAATATACATTAGTTTTAATGGGATTTGTAAGGCACTATTCCCAACACACACATTCCTGTAGAAATGGCTGTGCATATAGGGTGCTGAAGTGACCACTAAGGATGAGCAGAACACCCTCTGGTTCGGTTAGCACGAGAACATGCGAACAGGCAAAAAATTTGGAAGAACACACGAACACCGTTAAAGTCTATGGGACATGAACATGAAAAATCAAAAGTACTCATTTTAAAGACTTATATGCAAGTTATTGCCATAAAAAGTGTTTGGGGACCCGAGTCCTACCCCAGGGGACATGTATCAATGCAAAAAAAGTTTTAAAAATGAATGTTTTTTTCTTGAGCAGTGATTTAATAAAGCTTAAAGTGAAACAATAAAAATGAAATATTCCTTTAAATATCATGCCTGGGGAGTGTCTATAGTATGCCTGTAATTTGGTGCATTTTCCCGTGTTTAGAACAGTACCACAGCAAAATGACATTTCTAAAGGAAAAATTGTCATTTAAAACTAATCGCGGCTGCAATGTATTGTCGGGTCTCGGCAATATAGATTAAAAAGCATTAAATAAAAGAAAAAACCGCGCTGAGAAATAGTGTAAACACTTATAGCTGCACGGATAAAACACCAATACCTGTGTACAATAAAATTAAGAAAAAAACAAACGTGCGCTCATATTAAACAAATCATAATCTGTGTAAAAAATAAATAATCAAAATTCCTATAAAAAATTGAAAATATACATCAAAAATAATATTGATAATTATTGAGTAGTGGAGAACTGTGAAAAACGTGCTTAAAACATAAATCATAACACTTCAAAGAAATTTTCACAACCCAAATGGATAAATAACAGTCCTTAGATGGAAAAAAAAAAAAAAAAATATCCGGGAAAAGATGGTTCATATAATGAACAGTAGGAGAAGAAGTCCCATAAACAAAACAGATACTTCACAGAAGCAGGAGGAAACATCCACGTTCCGACCGGTCAGACACCGCACATGTATATGGGGAGGGAAAGATGTGAAGATAAGAGCTCTCATATAATCCCACAGTGTTAAAAGGTGGACCCTTACCCTCAATGATGGACCTCCTCTCTGGCGAGGTCTCACACGCGAGCAGACTTTGCCCTCTGCAGGGACTGTGGATGGATGATGTCCGGATCCAACTCGTGTAGTGTGCGTCTCAAACTTGGCTTGTACCAACTCGTCCACCTGGGGGGGGGTGACAAGCCCATTCTTCCTGTCGGGTACTGCCCCGAGATATGGGGCCCCAAAGTCACATAAGAAAATGTCATTCTCTGCTGCAGAAGTGCTTGACATTTTGTGACCCAACTTTGGGGCCCCGTATCTCAGGGCCACGTAGTGCTAGGACCCCCAAATTTGGATATGGAGTAGTGCTAGCTCCACTATGTTAGCACAACAAAAATTTGGGGTTCCTATCACCAAGTGGCCCCGAGTTGGGTCACAAAATGTCATTCTCTGCTCTGCAGACGCTTCTAGACGCAAACGCGGTAAAACGCGGCTTAACGCGGCATGCAAGCACGGCAAGACAGGCGTTTCTAAACGCCGGTTTCAGCTTTTAAAAACATGTGTTCAGCAGAATTTGCACTTTTGTCTCGTGAAGCCTTACATACTGAGTTTATTCAAGTTTAGCAACAGTTAGGAGCATTTGAATGTTAGAAGTTTTTTAAAGATAACCTCAGGAGACCCTCCCAAATGCCCACAATGCATGAAAAACAAGTTGATTGTTAACTATTTCAGCCATTCTGAGAGAGCAGTGTGCTTGTAGATAGCTGTCTTATTTTTTTTTTTTTGTGTGTTTTCACTATGGATCCTATCATCACCATGTGTGAGGAAATGCTCCTGATGTTGCTGTTGCTAAGGCTCCAAAGACGTAGAAAACTGCGTGAAAGGACAAGAGTTTGTCACCACTAGACTCATTTATTGATGCAGGCAACAACATGTGGAGAAATTTGTGTTTTTTCAACATTTTGTTCAACATATGTTGAAAAATTTGCAGAAATTTTTCCCCTTTAAAAACGGGCACAAATGCGCATAAACGTGGTTTAAAAGCGGTTACAAGCATTTGACGTTTGAAATGCCAGTGAACTACAGTCCTGAACATGATTTTTCTGCTTTCAGGAAATACCTGTAACCTCAACTGAAAGAAGAACAAAGAAAACTCATGCTATTCACAGACATGAATGAAGTGTCATTTTGTGACAGTGACGGTGCCTCTGTGATATGTGGGATGAAGACTATCAGCCTAGGTAAGCCAGACTGATTGATGTGATTGGTGGGAATATATGCACATCAGTTGGCGTTGGTCTAGTCAGGTAACCTTCCAGAAAAATTACAATACAACCAATACATAGGAAGGATTACATTGAAACTGGTTCAGGTCAGGAATGAGTGCTGGCCTAGTGAAGGTGGGTCTGCCTGCTTGTTGCTTGTAGAAATGTTTAATGGGCCTTGGGTATTTTGAGGATTAGATCTGGAACCACTGGAGACAGAGTGGCCTCTCAACAATGTGTGATTCCCAACATGGCCCTAAGGCCACATAGCATATGGAGCCTAAAAATTTTGTGAACCAGAGGGATGGCTGCAAGGAATTCAGTATGATGTCTCCCGTCTCCTCAGTCACACCAGTACGACTTCAGGCACGACATACGATTTACAAATTGTACCTGAAGTAGCATCTAATGTATTTCTATGGCCCCTTTCACACTTGTGCTACTCCAAAGTCACGCGATTTTGCCGCGATTTCACGGCTGCGATTTTGACAAGACAGTCATACAGTCTTCTTCCGACTTTGGGGGTCTCTTCTGACTTCTCCACTCTCCGGTGTCTTCTCCCACTCTCCGGAGCCTTCTGCTGGGTGTCTTCTCAGAGTCCCATCATGCCCCGTCTTAAAGGGGCGGGGTCACCGGTGACCACGCCCCATGCCCATATAAATCGTTGCGCACACAACATTACAGCGGGAGAGAGCGTCATGTCAACATCGGAAGAAGAGACGAGGATGGAAGACGATGAAGAAGACCGGGCTAACGCTAGTAAAAGAGCTAGAAGAAGATAGCGGAGGAGCCCAGCAGAAGGCACTGGAGAGCAGGAGAAGACACTGGAGAGCGGAGAAGTCGGAAGTCTCTCTCAACTGCCTTCTTCAAGAAATTTCCTCCACCCATCTCCTTCCTCCCAGACTATCCTTCAGAACATTTCTCCCTCAGATGTCAACTAAACAACAGCATAGCATATGTCTCTGAGGTGGCTATGTTTATACAGATACACATTCTTGAATATTTAATCATTTTACCAATCTGAGGTATAATAACTTAAATAATTTTATAAACACACTGGGGTTTGGAACCAAGGAACCAAGAATAAAAAAATGTATTTGTTGTTCTACAAGAAAAATCATATGAAATATAGTTGTAGTCCCTTCCAATGCCACTCACAGAAAGCCAACACGTATATCAAATCTAATACATATAAACCTAGAAAAACCACACTAAGGCCCCTTTCACACTACCGCGACTTCAAAGTCGCGCAATTTTGCTGCAATTTTTGCCACAATTTCAGGGTTATGCCTGTTTAGCTCTCATCAAAGTCAGACCAAAGTAGTGCAGGGACTACTTTGAGGCCAGCATAACTTGAAGTCATACTTATATGAATGATTGTCATTGGAAATCATGGGGAACGACTTTGCATGCGACTTTGCATTCCCAAATCGTAGGAAAAGTCGTACAGGTGTGAAAGGGGCCTAAAGCATATAAAAATTAAAAAAAAAAAAACAATTCTCATCTACCCTCTTAAAAACTTTTTTATAATATTTCATGCAAACATTTATACTATGCTCCACTTCCTTCCTCATTTTATGCTATAATCAACAGACCAATGTGCTTATCTCTCACTTATCCCATCCACGGAATTCTTTGGCAAAGCTATAATAATTTGCTAATTTAGACTAGTTGTTTTTAATACTTTGTTGCCAGTCCATTGATTTTCATTTTGATGAAATGTCAGCCACATGGCAGGTGGGGTGGACTCACATTTGATTGTTACCATTTTTTTGGCATGAAATGGAATATCCATCACACTTCTGTCTTCAAGTGAACCAATAGCATGAAATATTTATATACAACTGCAGAATTTAATGGCTGCCTTTTGGTTACCACAACTCTCACAGAAGGCAATAATATAGTCCTGTGTATGGTGAGTTGCCTTTATTATCCCTTGATTTTCATAATGCAGTAATTAAATTAGAACACGTTTTACTGCTAATGTGTTACCTAATTAACTGTAAACAATAAATGGTAAGTGTACTAATGAAATGATTTTACTGAGGTGTATGGACTATGAAAGTAAATGCTTTGTTGTCTTTACCTTCTGTTGTAAGCTCTGCAATTTAGTGCTCAGCTAGAGGATGAGTCAAATAAACAATACTAAATATATGATACAATTAAATTAAATTATGGCAACTAATCTACATTGACCATATGACTAGAATGGGTTTATTTCTGTGTGAAATGCTATTGCAAACAATCAAATACAGTCAGAATGCAAAAGTGATGGTACAAAGTAGTGACTGATACCTTACTAAAACTAGAGTGCATTAGCTGGATGCTGGCAAATTAGTGATTATTACCACCAATTTTAATATTCATAACATGCTCTACATCTGATTGTAAAAAACAAAAAATGGAGCAGAGTCAGGAATGTCTAAGCATTTGCTTTAGTTCTTGTGAATATATAGTATTGAGACCCCCTTAAATTTTTCACTCTTTGTTATATTGCAGCCATTTGCTAAAATCATTTAAGTTAATTTTTTTTTTTTCATTAATGTACACACAGCACCCCATATTGACAGAAAAATGCAGAATTGTTGACATTTTTGCAGATTTATTAAAAAAGAAAAACTGAAATATCACAAGGTCCTAAGTATTCAGACCCTTTGCTGTGACTATCATATATTTAACTCAGGTGCTGTCCATTTCTTCTGATCATCCTTGAGATGGTTCTACACCTTCATTTGAGACCAGCTGTGTTTGATTATACTGATTGGACTTGATTAGGAAAGCCACACACCTGTCTATATAAGACCTTACAGCTCACAGTGCATGTCAGAGCAAATGAAAATCATGAGGTCAAAGGAACTGCCTGAAGAGCTCAGAGACAGAATTGTGGCAAGGCACAGATCTGGCCAAGGTTACAAAAAAAATTCTGCTGCACTTAAGGTTCCTAAGAGCACAATGGCCTCCATAATCCTTGAATGGAAGACGTTTGGGATGACCAGAACCCTTCCTAGAGCTGGCCGTCTGGCCAAACTGAGCTATCGGGGGAGAAGAGCCTTGGTGAGAGAGGTAAAGAAGAACCCAAAGATCACTGTGGCTGAGCTCCAGAGATGCAGTCAAGAGATGGGAGAAAGTTGTAGAAAGTCAACCATCACTGCAGCCCTCCACCAGTTGGGGCTTTATGGCAGAGTGGCACGACGAAAGCCTCACCTCAGTGCAAGACACATGAAAGCCCGCATGCAGGGCCGATCCTAGGGTCACAGACGCCTGGGTGCAGAAATATTTCTGGCGCCCCCACGTGGGTGTGGTCATCTTACCAACTCCTCCCCTTTACAAATGTTTCTATGGCAACGACTCAAACACAGAGATGTTCCCCTAAGAACTCTTCGTTACCCTGGTATTCTCCCATGATCTTTTAACAATAAAGAAAATACAGGAAGAGCGTACACTAATGAGACCTGGAGCTGAGTCTCTCTGATGCACACAGAGAGGGCTTCTGTTAGAGAATCTGTTAGAAAGAGCCCCCAGACATAGTACAGAAGATGGTCAGAGACTGCAATCATAGTACAGGAGAGGGTCAGACTGCAGACATAATACAGAAGCTGGTCAGAGACTGCAGACATGGTACAAGAGATGGCCAGAGACTGCAGACATACTACAGGAGATGGTCAGAGACTGCAGACATACTACAAGAGATGGTCAGAGACTGCAAACATAATACAAGAGATGGTCAGAGACTGCAGACATAATACAAGAGATGATCAGAGACTGCAGACATGTTACAAGAGATGGTCAGAGACTGCAGACATGTTACAAGAGATGGTCAGAGACTGCAGACATAGTACGGGAGATGGTCAGAAACTGAAGACATACTACAGGAGATGGTCAGAGATTGCAGACATGATATAAGAGATGGTCAGAGACTGCAGACATACTACAGGAGATGATCAGAGAATGCAGACATAATACAGGAGATGATCAGAGACTGCAGACATATTACAGGAGATGGTCAGAGAATGCGGACATAGTACAGGAGATGGTCAGAGACTGGAGATATAATATAAGAGATGGTCAGAGACTGCAGACATACTACAGAAGATGGTCAGAGACTGCAGACATACTACAGGAGATAGTCAGAGACTGCAGATATGATACAAGAGATGGTCAGAGACTACAGACATGAAACAAGAGGTGGTCAGAGACTGCAGACATGATACAAGAGATGGTCAGAGACTGCAGACATGTAACAAGAGATGGTCAGAGACTGCAGACATGTTACAACAGATGGTCAGAGACTGCAGTTCCTATGGACGTTAGTAAATAATAGCCGATCGGCCCTCTCACCTGACCCAGCGATACAGCAACAAAGGTTCCTCTGATCAGGAGTCTGCTCACTCTGAATTGCCCGTGGTTACTCCGCTGGGTAGAGCCCAGATCTGTATTCTGGCAATGTCTCCATTCCTTTCTCCACCAGGGATGGCGCCATGCTGTGTGTCTTTCCCTCTGGTGGCGCAGTTCAGCGGGGTTCTCTTTCTGATGGTGTTCCCTCAGCACTGTCCTCTCCCTCTGGAGTCCTGAGTGCACTTCCCTGAAAGCTTTCCCGGGCTCCTGACTTGTTCTCTCCCATTCAGCTGAGCAGGCTGTGTGGGCTGCAGTTTCTGTGTTACAGTGGGGCTGCCAGTCCTTGGGACTACATGTCCCACAATCCTCTTCTTTGCTCCTTTTTTTTTCTTTGCTGGCCGTTATGAAGGCGGGGGAAGAAACATAGTGCACTGCTCACTAGTACAGCAGCGCGCACGAGGAGGAGAGGGGAAATAAGAGCCCGCAGCTGCAGTGGCGTCACTAGGGTTGGTGTCACTCGGTGCGGTAAAACATGGTATCACCCCCTCCACCAACTATAGTCGCCCCTCAGTACAGACCCCCCTCCGTCAGTGCAGACCCCCCACTAAGTATTAACCCCTCCCTCAGTATAGACCCCCCAGGACAAAACACCCCCCTTTATCAGAATAGACCCCCCTCAGGACAAACCACTCCCCCCTCCATTAGTACAGACCCCCCGCAGGACAAACCACCCCCCCATTAGTACAGAACCACCCCCTCCATTAGTACAGAACCCCCCAGAACAAACCACCCCCCCTCCATTAGTACAGACCCCCCAGAACAAACCACCCCCCCTGCATTAGTACAGACCCCCCCAGGACAAACCACTCCCCTTCATTAGTACAGATCCCCGCGAAAAACCACCTGCCCCCTTCCATTAGTACAGACCGCCCCAGGAAAACCACCCCAACTACATTAGTACAGATCCCCCCAGGACAAACCACCCCCCTCTATTACTACAGACCCCCCAGGACAAACCACCCCCCTCCCTTAGTACAGAACCCCCCAGGACAAACCAACCTCCTCCATTAGTACAGACCCCCAGGACAAATCACCCCCCTCCATTAGTACAGACCCCCCCAGGACAAACCACCCCCTCCATTAGTACAGACCCCCCCAGAACAAATCACCCCCCTACATTAGTATAGACCCCCCCCAGGACAAACCACCCCCCTACATTAGTACAGACCCCCCCAGGAAAAATCACCCCCCCTACATTAGTACAGACCCCCCAGGAAAAATCAACCCCCTACATTAGTTTAGACCCCCCCAGGACAAATCACCCCCCTACATTAGTATAGACCCCCCCAGGACAAACCACCCCCCTACATTAGTATAGACCCCCCAGGACAAACCACCCCCTACATTAGTATAGACCCCCCCAGGACAAACCACCCCTCCACATTAGTACAGACCCCCCAGGACAAATCACCTCCCCCCTACATTAGTTTAGACCCCCCAGGACAAATCACCTCCCCCCTACATTAGTATAGACGCCCCAGGACAAACCACCCCCCTGCATTAGCACAGACCCCCCCTCCATTAGGCTAATTAAAAACACCCGGGCAGCAGTTGGAGAGAAGAGGACGGTGTGCAGCCACGCCGCCCGGGTGGAGAACAGAGAGTGTCAGGCTTGGGCAGCAGGCGGGAGTTACACACAGGAGAAGTGGAACACGTCGGGGTCGGGCTCGGACCGCGCCCCCCCCCCCGTGACGTCACTGCGCAGCCACGGCTGGTCTCTCTCTGCACACAGGGACAGTCGCTCCAGTCTCCAGGCTGTTTCGCTCTCCTCCTCTGACAGGAGGAGGGAGGGGGATGGGCACAGCGGCGGCGGAGACCGGCGGAGAGAGCCGCCTACGGACAAGAAGAGGAGGAGGAGGAGGGAGGGGAGCACTCTGGCACTTCAGCGCCCCCACCTCTGTGGCGCCCGTGTGCACTGCACCCCGTGCACCCCAGCCAGGATCAGCCCTGCCCGCATGGAGTTTGCTAAAAAAACACCTGAAGGACTCCAAGATGGTGAGAACTAAGATTCTCTGGCCTGATGAGACCAAAATAGAACTTTTTGCCCTTAATTCTAAGCAGTATGTGTGGAGAAAACCAGGCACTGCTGATCACCTGTCCAATACAGTCCCAACAGTGAAGCATGGTGTTGGCAGCATCATGCTGTGGAGGTGTTTTTCAGCTGCAGGGATAGGACGACTGGTTGCAATCGAGGGAAAGATGAATGCGGCCAAGTAGAGGGATATCCTGGATGAAAACCTTCTCCAGAGTGGTCAGGATCTCAGACTGGGCCGAAGGTTTACCTTCTAACAAGACAATGAGCCTAAGCACACAGGTAAAATAATGAAGGAGTGGCTTCACAACAACTCCGTGACTGTTCTTGAATGGCCCAGCCAGAGCCCTGACATAAACCCAATTGAGCATCTCTGGAGAGACCTAAAAATGGCTGTCCACCAACGTTTACCATCCAACCTGACAGAACTGGAGAGGTTCTGCAAGGAGGAATGGCAGAGGATCCCCAAATCCAGGTGTGAAAAACTTGTTGCATCTTTCCCAAAAAGACTCATGGCTGTATTAGATCAAAAGGGTGCTTCTACTAAATACTGAGCAAAAGGTCTGAATACTTAGGACCATGAGATATTTGAGTTTTTCTTTTTTAACAAATCTGCAAAAATGTCAACAATTCTGTGTTTTTCTGTCAATATGGGGTGCTGTGTGCATATTAACTACTTGACCACTGGGCACTTAAACCCCCTTAATAACCAGACCAATTTTCAGCTTTCGGGTGCTCTCACATTTTGAATGACAATTACTCAGTCATGCAACACTGTACCTATATGAAATTTTTGTCCTTTTTTTCACACAAATAGAGCTTTCTTTTGGTGGTATTTAATCGCCGCTGGGTTTTTTTTATTTTTTGTGCTATAAAAGAAAAGAGACTGAAAATTCTGTAAAAAAATGAATTTTTCTTTGCTTCGGTTATAAAATTTAGCAAATGAGTAATTTTTCTTCATAAATTTTGGCCAAAATTTATACTGCTACATATCTTTGGTAAAAATAAGTACAAATTGGTGTATATTATTTGGTATTTGTGAAAGTTATAGAGTCCAAAAGCTATGGTGCCAATATCTGAAAATTGATCACACCTGAATTACTGACGGCCTATCTAATTTCTTGAGACCCTAACATGCCAGAAAAGTACAAATACCCCCCAAATGACCCCTTTTTGGAAAGAAGACATTCCAAGGTATTTATAAAGCTGCATGATAAGTTTTTTGAAGTTGTAATTTTTTCCCACAATTCTTTGCAAAATCAAGATTTTTTATTTTATTTTTTTTTTCTACAAAATTGTCATATTAGCAGGTTATTATTCACACACCGCATATGCATACCACAAATTACACCCCAAAACACATTCTGCTATTTCTCCAGAGTACGGCGATACCACATGTGTGAGACTTTTACACAGTGTGGCCGCATACAGAGACCCAACATGCAAGGAGCACCTTCAGGAGTTCTGGAGCACCCAGGCCAATTCTGACATTTCTCTCCTACATGTAAAAATCATGATTGCTAGAAAATTATATAGAACCCTAAAACATTATATATGTTTTTTAAGCAAAGACCCTAGAGAATACAATGGCGGTCGTTGCAACAGAAATAGAGGGGTAATTTTCCAATAGGGACATCTTTTATCATTTTATAGGGTTTTCCTCTTACTTCCACTGTTGACTAAGAGACAGGAAGTGAAGAGAAATCTCCCCAAAATGGGACACAGGCGTAAAACAATAACTGACAGGTGTGACGAAATCGGATATCAGATCCCTGCCCTTTGCACCAACTCCTAATAAAGGCTTGGTCAATCTCACACTGCGATGTCACATACGTAACAATGCCACTCTTATGCCGCGTACACACGATCGGACTTTCTGGCATACTTGGTCCGGCACACTTTCTGACGGACTTTGTCCGCCAGCTGCGCCGGACTTTAAAACGGACGGACTTGCCCACACACGACCGGACTTTCTGGCGGGCTAAGTCCGCCCGCCTTTCCGACGGACTTTTGCCGGAGTTACGGCGGACTTTCAGAATGAACGGACTTGCCCACACATGGACTAGAAAAAGAAGTCAATCTTGCTGCTTTTATCGGCGAGATTGACACCTTGCGAGCCCCGTCGCCGGGCATACCAGGCCCTTAGGTCTGGTATGGATTTTAAAGGGAAGTCCCTAAAATCCATACCAGACCCCGATCCGAGCACGCAGCCCGGTCGGTCAGGAAAGGGGGTGGGGACGAGCGAGCACCCCCCCTCCTGAACCGTACCAGGCCGCATGCCCTCAACATGGGGGGTGGGTGCTTTGGGGGAGGGGGCGCCCTGCGGGCCCCCCCACCCCAAAGCACCTTGTCCCCATGTTGATGAGGACAAGGGCCTCTTCCCGACAACCCTGGCCGTTGGTTGTGGGGGTCTGCGGGCGGGGGGCTTATCGGAATCCGGGAGCCCCCTATAATAAGAGGGCCCCCAGATCCCGGCCCCCCACCCTTTGTGAATGAGTATGGGGTACATGGTACCCCTACCCATCCACCTAGGGAAAAAGTGTCAATAATAAAACACACTACACAGGTTTTTAAAATAATTTATTAAACAGCTCCGGGGGGGTCTTGCTTCGGGGGTCTTCTTCCAGCTTCGGAGGTCCATCCGGTTCCTCTTCTCCCGGCGTCCGGTTGGTTCTTCTCCGCTCTCTCCGGCCTCTTCTCCCGGTGTTCCAGTTCTTCGGCCGGCTCCTCCGCTGTCTTCAGGCCGCTCTCTTGCCAGCGGAGGTCTGGACTTCTGGGCTTATATAGGCGGAGACCCCGCCCCCTTATGATGTCACAGTCCCTGGGCATGCTGGCTCTGTGACGTTTTAGGGGGCGTGGTCACCGGGTGATGTTGACCACGCCCCCTAAAACGTCACAGTCCCAGCATGCCCAGGGACTGTGACATCATAAGGGGGCGGGGTCTCTGCCTATATAAGTCACAACGGAGCCCTCAGAGAGCAGTCCAGCCGGAGAGAGCGTCGTGTCAACATCTGGAGAAGAGAAGAGGGAAGAAGACAAGAGGCCCAGAAGTCCGGACCTCCGCTGGCAAGAGAGCGGCCTGAAGACAGCGGAGGAGCCAGCCGAAGAACTGGAACACCGGGAGAAGAGGCCGGAGAGAGCGGAGAAGAACCAACCGGACGCCAGGGGAAGAGGGACCCCCGAAGCTGGAAGAAGACCCCCCGGAGCTGTTTAATAAATTATTTTAAAAACCTGTGTAGTGTGTTTTATTATTGACACTTTTTCTATAGGTGAATGGGTAGGGGTACCATGTACCCCATACTCATACACATAGGGTGGGGGGGGGCGGGATCTGGGGGCCCTCTTATTATAGGGGGCTCCTGGATTCCGATAAGCCCCCCCGCCCGCAGACCCCGACAACCAATGGCCAGGGTTGTCGGGAAGAGGCCCTTGTCCTCATCAACATGGGGACAAGGTGCTTTGGGGTGGGGGGCCCCGCAGGGCGCCCCCTCCCCCAAAGCACCCACCCCCCATGTTGAGGGCATGCGGCCTGGTACGGTTCAGGAGGGGGGGAGCTCGCTCGTCCCCACCCCCTTTCCTGACCGGCTGGGCTGCGTGCTCGGATCGGGGCCTGGTATGGATTTTAGGGGGGATCCCACGCCGCTTTTTCGGCGTAGGGGCTTCCCTTTAAAATCCATACCAGACCTAAGGGCCTGGTATGCCCCACGCTCGCCGCAATAGGAAAATTTGTTTTTCCTATTGCAGCGAGCGCGAAATGCAATACTCTGCCCTTGCGTCGTATCTGGTCCGTTGGACCAGCATACAGACGAGCAGGCTTTCCGTCGGACCAGCACACAGACGAGCAGACTTTCCATCAGAAACTGAGTCCGATGGAAAGATTTCAAACATGTTTCAAATCTAGGTCCGGCGGGCTTTTGGGAAAAAGTCCGCCGGAGCCTACACATGGTCGGATTGTCCGGCAGACTCTGGTCCGCTGGACCAAGTATGCCGGAAAGTCCGCTCGTGTGTACGCGGCATTAGCTGCACCCTTCATACAGATTTTCCAGCTTGCAGGACCTAATCTAGGTGCCAGCAGCCTGAGAGTGATTGACACTGGGCTACGTTATGCCATGGCTGCGATACATAAAAATGTTCATAATTCATGAAACACTCAGCCAAGAAGTTGTCATACCAGGGGAGTGTCCCCCCCCCCCACCAGAGGAAAGGTTGAGTGGATTATCCCCTCCAATGGGTGATTAAGGTCAATATACAAGCCTTATATTGAAGCATAATAACCTGAACAATGGTGCCACTTTACACAAAACCAACTGACAATGGTCAAACTGGTATTTTGAGAGACCAGGATAGCAAGACCTTTGATCAAAGAAAGTCCATGTCAAACAAGCCCCATTGTTTCAAGAAAAAAGTTGCCTCTTCAATAGTGTTGATTTAATGGGCCCCAGACAATGACAGAGACGCCCGGTTAATTATACACCAGAAGGACACCATTCACAAGTTGAAACAGAACCGAGTGTATCTATATGTCAAAAAAAGAAACATATAAAAACAATCTAATCGATAAACAGTCCAATGTTAAAACAGCGCTAATGCTGGATAAGTTTTCAACTCCACAAGTGGGTATATTTATTCACTATGATGATGTAGCAAAGTGAGTCTATATTAATAGGTGATCCTAGGTAGTGGATTGTACGCGCACCCTACCCCGACTTCCAGTCTTCACCACGTGAGGCACTTTCTCCCCCAATGGGGTTTGAACGCACCAAAAAGATGAAAAAAGCAAGCCTTAATCAAACAATTCCTTCAGTCAGACACCCATCATCATCTTAAAAGGCAGGCAAATGTTGTACTCCAAAAGGATTCATAAAAAACAGAAATGCTGACATAGCGTAATCCTGCTTTTATTAAAGATACCCATAAAATACAGCCAACCCTACTTCCAATCTACGTACATTTATAAGCTTTTTAGATGAACATTTCAAAAAACAGAGTCTGTAGTCACCAAATCCCCTGGTCCCAGACCCGCTCGTGTTGCATACGTGGCGTTTGCTATCACTTCCTGGTTAGGAACAGCTGACAGAGAAGCGCATTCGTCACTTCCGGTTACGCCGTAATAGCCACGCTTTGACCCATTTCATCACTTCCTGACTTCAACAGAGGGCGCGGCTAGACGGCATTTCGGCAGAGAATATATTGCTCCGCCTCCCAAATGATTGGACGACACAGCGTGCCCTACCTACTCTGATTGGTGCACCTCAGAGCAGTAGCACTACACGCTGATTATCTTCCAACACACAAGAACGGGACAATCTATGCTGATACTGCACATCACATTCAACTTGGTCATATAATATAATACCGATCATAAGTATTCACATAAGCTTACAATTACATAATATATATATATATATATATTAATTTACTATGTTCCATTTTGTAAGAATCAATGTATAATGGAGTCATCCACATATTGGACAAAGACTTAATGCCGGTCGTATATGGTTAAAAGATGGTGTTGTTTGATTCCATAATTCTCTGTCAATCTCAATATATTTGGTTAGGTATAAATTTCTTATAGCCAGCAAGGTACACGTGATGGGGACAGCAAATGACAGGGCACAAGGCAAGCAATTGCCATATAATATTAACATGAAACATATTAAAATACATTTCATAATAACACTAGACATCATATTCTGATTACACCTTTACCATGATCACAGATGGGCGGGTGAGAATTAGGACAGTTACCTCCCATATTTGGAACCAACCAATCACAAGATGGTAAACATGAGGAGAGGGAGGTAACCATCCAAAAATGACATTGCACCCTACAAAAGGGACACACACACATGATTCAAGGGACTGAGGACCACAGATCCACACGCTGGCATACACTCTCTGGACGAACACAAGCATGGTAAAAAAGTGACCACTCCCCATCTCGTTGGACGTTGCTGTTAGGATGAATCGAATATACATCCTTTCCTTTTAACCACTTGATTACTAGGCACTTAAACCCCCTTCCTGCCCAGGCCAATTTTCAGCTTTCAGCGCTGTCACTCTTTGAATGACAATTGGGCAGTCATGCTACAGTGTACCCAGATAAAGCTTTCTTTTGGTGGTATTTATTTGCAGGTGTTTTTTTAACCAAACATTTTGAAAAAAACAAAACAAAACTGTTTCATAGTTTGTTATACAATTTTGAAAACAGGTAATTTTTCTCTTTTACTGATGTGCGCTGATGAGGCTGCACTGATGGGCACTGCTGGGCTGCACTGATGGGCACTGATAGGCGGCACTGATAGGCACTGATAAGGCGAAACTAATGGGCACTGATGATCACTGATGAGTGGCACTGATGGGCACTGGTAGGCACTGGTAGGTGACACTGATAGGCAGCACTGATCTGTGGCAACTGATTATGAGACACATGGGCATTGATTGGCAGCACTGGTGGGCATTGATGGGTGGCACTGTGGGCACTGGTAGGTGGCACTAACAGGTACTGATAGGTGGCAATGGTAGGTGGCACAGTGGGTACTGGCAGCTGACACTGGTGGGCACAGAAAATGCAGCCGCGGCTTTCTGTGTGAGGGACCGATGTCCCTCTGACAGAAGCCAGTGATCGGCTTTTCTTTCCCCTTATGCTGACAATACCAATTACCGAGCTTTCATTTACATCACGTGATCAGCCGTCATTGGCTGACAGCTTATCACATGGTAAGGGGCGGGGATCGACCCCTTACTTGGATCTGTGATCAGCCGAGTCTCATAGACTTGGTGATCACAGAGGGCGCCGCGCGACCCGCAGGGATGTGCAGACAGCACTTGCTCGGGAGGACGTCCATGGGCGCCCTCCCGGCAATTAAGGCCCACTCTGTAGCCATCTTTTGGCTATAGCGTGGGTGGCAAGTTGTTAAACAGTGGTGCGATACTGACCATATAAATATTGATCAACTTTTTCTTCCCAACATTATAAGAATCATATTTTACTGTTTATTTTTTAATCTTATCAAGTACTGTGTAAAGGGTAGTTTAGTATTTAATAATTGTCCCACATTATTTGTCTGCCGTGTGTTGAAGCCGTGTGTGGGTGAAATTAAGATCAACCTGTATTGCAACTAATTTGGCTATTTTGGTCCCAGGGAAATTATTCATTGCCCAAACCAATCTGGTAGCCCTGTTAAATTAAGACTTCTTTCAAATTGATAGTATCTATCTGTTGACCCCTCAAGACATATTTTGACTTTCTTCCGGCCAGAGAAAGGCAGAAAATTGTCTTCCGAGCGGCAAGAGATATTGTGTTTTTGAATTTAAGGCGCGGTTAACCACACCCTTTTTAACATAGTCGATTGGGACTACCCTAGGGTTATTTGTCAAATATTAAGGGAAATAGTTTTATTGTTGTGTTGATATCTTTGGTAATGTGTATGAAATATTAATCACCAGAAATTCCGGTTTTGTATGAAGTTGTATAATTATACTTGTAAATTAATAAAATGTATTTACTTATTAATTTGATTGGGAGATATTTATACATTGGTAAGAATTCCCCATAGATTAACGAACTCCAGAAATAATTGTGGTATGTTACTGATTGTCTGAACAAAGTTCACATTTTTTTAAAATTAATTGCCGTAACTGGCTGGAGGCACTGTAAATCCGCTGTACTTATATTCAGACACTACCCTTTTATTTATAATTTACCATTCGCCAAAAAACACTAAATTCTAGTTATTTAGAATCCCCAATATTTATTATCATTAAGATTCCAGACCACACTCACAACAGTTAATTAATCAATTAACTCTTTAACCGCTTGTCGACCGCCCGCTGTCCACCGTTTGATGGCGGCAGATTGGCTCCCCTGCGTGAATCGCCATAGCTGTACGGCGGCCGCTTAAAGGGGAATAGGGAGCGTGTGCACGCCTCCAGAGGTGCGCGTGCCTTCCGCGGTCGTGATGTCCACCAAGCCCCCGTGATTGCTCATGACAGAGCCAGAACTAGGATCTGTGTGTGTAAACACACAAATCCACGTTCTGGCAGGGGAGGAGAGACACATTGTGTATTCCTAGTATATAGGAACATCGCTCGGTCTTCTCCCCCAGGCAGTCTCATCCTCCCCACATTTAGAACACGCTGAGGGAACACGTTTAACCCCTTGATCGCCCCTAGTGTTAACTTCTTCCCTGCCAGTGACATTTATACAGTAATCAGTGGCTATTTTTAGCTCTGATCGCTGTATAAATGTCAGTGGTCCCAAAAAAGTGTCAAAGGGTCCCAGTACCGATAAAAATCACAGATCGCCGCCATTACTAGTAAAAAATAAATAAATAATTAAAATGCCATAAATCTATCCCCTATTTTGTAGACGCTATGACTTTTGTGCAAAGCAATCAATATACAGTTATTGCGATTTTTTTTACCAAAAATATGTAGAAGAATGTATATCGGCCTAAAATGAGAATTTTTTTTTTCTTTTTAATTTGGAGATATTTATTATAGCAAAAAGTAAAAAAAATTGTGTTTTTTTCAAAGTTGTCGCATTGTTTGTTCATAGTGCAAAAAATAAAAACCGCAGAGGTGATCAAATACCACCAAAAGAAAGCTCTATTTGTGGGGAAAAAAAAAGACGTCAATTATGTTTGGGTACAGCACGACCGCATGACTGCGCAATTGTCAGTTAAAGCGATGCAGTGCCGTATCGCAAAAAATGGTCGTTCATTAGGGGGCAAATCCTTCCGGTCCTTAAGCGGTTAATATCTTCCAATATGTGCAGGTTGCATTCTAGAAACCGGTAGATTATTGTTCAGCATTCAATTTTATGTTCAAATGTACTGGTAGTGAATCAACCGCTGCCATTTAAAACACATGCACCTAAAAAAGTCTCCTGCAGTGAATGTTTGGTAAATAGTAGATTCACTGCTTTAAACATACCCCTTGTCCTATCAGGGGTCAGTAACCTAAGGCATGTGTGCCACATTTGGCACATTAAAGTGGTTGTAAAGACACTTGTTTAGGAACATACATTCCCCTCTAATTATTACCAACATGCGCCCCCGTGCATGTGTTTTATAAAACATATGACAATTTCTACCTTATTTCACAGTGCCTCCCGGCGCTCACGTTACTGCTTGCCTCTCTTCTCTACCGTGCTGACAACTACAGTGGGAGGGGCTGAGAACTCCCGCTGACATCAGCCGGGGAGGAGAGAAGCGAGCAGTCACACGAGTGCCGGGAGGTGCTGTGAAAAAAGGTAGAAATCATCATATTTTTTATAAAACACATACACTGGGGCACATGTCGCTATTAAACAGAGGGGATTGCATGAATATATAACAATTATGATAGCAACAGGAAGGGAAAGGGCAGGGAGCAGAGTGGCACTGTTACGAGGGGGGGAAGAGGAGGACAGAGGAGAGCTGCGGATGACGGAGGCACGTAAACTGACCACGGTGTCAGGGCTCAGAAGCCATGATAAACCATGATCAGTTTACAGAGTGGAGGGCAGAACTGGGTAGGATCAACCAGGTATTTCAGGTGATACAGGGGACCAAATTACACAGCACAAGCACTGTGCTGCAAAACATACTTTAACTACTTGCTGCCCGCCCGCCGTCATATGACGGTGCAGCTGTTATCCTGGGCCGCCGTCATATGACGGCGCAGCCTTCCAGCTAGCCCAGGGGGCGCGCGCGCACGCGCCGCATCGCTCGGGGCCCAGGTGCGCGTGCCCGGCGGCCGCGATGTCCGCCGGGCACCCGCGATTGCCCCATAACCGAGCAGGACCGTGGATCTGTGTGTGTAAACACACAGATCTACGTCCTGTCAGATGGGAGGAGACCGATGGTGTGTTCCTTGTACAGAGGAACACCGATCGGTCTCCTCCCCTTGTGAATCCCCTCCCCACACAGTTAGAATCACTCCCTAGCAACACATTAACCCCTTCAGCGCCCCCTGCTGGTTAACTCCTTCATTGCCAGTCACATTTATACAGTAATCAATGCATTTTTAAAGCACGGATCGCTGTATAAATGTGAATGGTCCCAAAAATGTGTCAAAATTGTCCGATGTGTCCGCCGCAATATCGCAGTCACAATAAAAATCGCAGATCGCCACCATTACTAGTAAAAAAAAAATAATAATAAAAATGCTATAAATCTATCCCCTTATTTTGTAGACGCTATAACTTTTGCGCAAACCAATAAATATACGCTTATTGCGATATTTTTTACCAAAAATATGTAGAAGAATACGTATCGGCCTAAAATGAGAAAAAATTTGTTTAAGAAAAAAAAAAAATTTGGATACTTAATTATAGCAAAAAGTAAAAAATATTGTGTTTTTTCAAACTTGTCACTCTTGTTTTGTTTATAGCACAAGAAATAAAAACCGCAGGGGTGATCAAATACCACCAAAAGAAAGCTCTATTAGTGGGGAAAAAATGATAAAAATTTCATTTGGGTACAGTGTTGTATGACCGCGCAATTGTTATTCAAAGTGCGACAGCGCTGAAAGCTGAAAATTGGCTTGGGCAGGAAGGGGGTGAAAATGCCCTGTATGGAAGTAGTTAAGGTAACAGAATCTTTTTGTAAGCCATATTAATGGCACCCAGAAGATTAATAGTCACATGTCTACAAATTGTTTTATTTCTCATTAAACATATCTAGTAAAGTTTGTTAAATATTATTCAGCCTGTAGTGTTTTGAATTTCCCAGACAAATTGTTATATTTGAAAGGGCCTTTGCGTTAATGTCATACATTTGGACCTACACATATGTTGGAACAGAAGACACTTGACAGAAATAAATGAGTTTCATGGCCACACTATACACTTTTATTTGATAACATCTGCATTGGAATAGCAATACAAAAGTTATTGTTGGCAATCCAATACAAACATAATTGTTTCTTTGCATGCTTTGCATCTTCTCCTCTGCTGTTTATATTTCAATGGACTACATGTCCCATGGTACCTTGATGCAAAATTAAGGTATTTGTTCACAGGGGCTCATGCACAGTGTTTTAAAGATTGCATCAAAGCCTCCTGGGATGCATGGGGTGAGTATCCAAGGAGGCTGCTTGCAGCTGACAATAAGCAATTTGCGCCTAAGTAAGAAAAGTGGAAGAGCAGGCCGCACCCCAAAATTAAAGTATTTCTCCACCTAACAGAAAATATATATTTATGTCTGCTGTTGTGGAAGAGGAGGAGTAATATTATTGAAAGCAGCCAAATTGGGATAACACCTACTTTGTATTTGTTACGTGTTCCCATTAATGTAGCATAACTTAAAAAATATTTTTTAAATTGTTGGTTACCTTTTTAAGTGCTTTTTACATGTTTAGAAACCCTTTCAGTACATGCTCTCCCTGATTTCTGATGTAGGCTGTGGAATAGTGTTTAACAGAATTAACTCTGTATGTACTGTGTTTGCAGTTATTCATTATACAATTCAACTAGATTTAAACACTGTCTGTCCTAACAAAGGGTTATACATTTTGAAACTGCCCTCCTTCACTGTATATTAAAATGGTTGTAAAGGCAGAAAGTTTTTTCATCTTAATGCATTTTATGCATTAAGATAAAAATCCTTCTGTGTGCAGCAGCCCCCCTTAGCCCCCCTAATACTTACCTGAGCCCATCTCGATCCAGCGATGTTGCACGAGAGACTCAGCTGCCCCGGACAATCCCTCCTCAATGGCTGAGACACCAGCAAAGCGCCATTGACTCCCGCTGCTGTCAATCAAAGTTAGTTAGCCAATGACGAGAGAGAGGGGGCAGCCTGGGCCGCAGCTCCTTATCGGAATGGACACAGGGAGCTGCAGCTCAGCTCGGGTGCCCCCATAGCAAACTGCTTGCTGTGGGGGTACTCAACAGGAGCAGGGGCCAGGAGCACAGAAGAGGGACCCGAAAAGAGGAGGATCTGGGCTGCTCTGTGCAAAACTACTGCATGTTTGTTATTTTTAACTAAAAAAAATGAGACTTTACAATTACTTTAATGATGGATAGCTAGTGTCTATTTGGGGACAGAGCCCCGGTGAGGCTCTCCAGAAATTCTTAGAATCAGCCATGGCAATTTTTTTAGATGCTGTCAGTTTACAAGGGTTTTTTTTTTTTTTTTTTAGGGTTACAAACACTTTAACTGTGCATGGACAGCTTTAGATACTATATTAAAAGTTGAACCTTTCAGTGATATCATTGCCTCTCTTCCTTCCCCTCTACCCAACAATAAATATTTACTGCATAGTCAATATGTCTCAGTGTCATGCCTACTGAGAGTTTTTCGGACCATACTGTATCTAATCCCAATGTCGTGTGACAATAGGTAGAACCTAGGCTGAATCATTTGAAATGGGAAACCATTAAGTATGGTCAATGCACTTGCTAAGGTTTTAATTACTAAACTATAGTTTTGTTTTGGGCTTGGGTTTCTGTTCCACTTTTTATACAGTAGCTGGCACATTATTTTTTCCTTGACCATCATTTCTGAGCTTACAAATTTAGTCCCCAAAATATGTTTGGATCTTTGCAATTGCAATACACATTTCTTATTGAATGTAATAGACTTTTGGAACATTGGCAAAATAATTAAAATTTGGATTAGCTCCCACTGTCTCAGCCAGCTGTTTATGGGAATTTGCGAGCAAAGTGCTTTTTCATTTCCAAAACAAATAAAACCTCTTAGTCTTACATGATGAATACAAACCAAAGGAAGCATTCATGACTGCTGAGAGTTTGTACGTTCCTTACATTTAAGCTTTTCATGTTACACCCGTACATTGCAAATTGCTCAGGTTGACAGAATCTGCATTACTTATTCTTTTCTTCTTTCAGAAATTAATGTATCTGAATATAAATGTTATTTAATATATGAATTTGACCCAGACCTTATAATCTGCTTTCCAGTATTTCACATGAAGACGTTAATCTTTAGACAGGGGGTTACTTGTCCTGCTAGAACAGCAAAAGCTGAAATATAAGCTTGTCTTGATACACTTACCTCTGATTCTTAACTAGAAAATAGTTCAGGCTAAAATGAGCAGTCAAGTTAGGCCAGTCATACATGGTTTGAATCTTGGCCGATGCAGCAGGAATCGATTATCACAAGCGGCTGCTATTGCCTGCTAGCAATGATCACTGTCTTCTCCCAGTGGGGATGGCTTCTCCTGCCCTCCCTTGCCGGGAGTAGACAATGGCCCGGCAGGAGGGATTACCGCATCAACACTCTGTGTTGATGGGGGAATCAAGCAAATTTTCTTTTTAATGCAACCCGTGGTTGCAGAAAATAAACTTGCTCTGTGTATGGCTGGCCTTAGTAGTCAGTTGTTGTTTTGGGTATGTAGCACTGTCCCCATAGGGCTGGCTGAATGTTGAATTCATAGGTCTTGCCCTGGTTACCTGCAGCTGGTTGCCAATGGTTCCCACTTAGGTGCAGAGGGTTCCTACTTAGGTGAAGAGGGTTTCCCCCTTACGTGCAGTCGGCTCCCCCTACGTTGCTGAGGGTCCTCGCTTGGTTGCTAGAATTCGCCACTATGTTGCTATGGGTTCTCGCTTGGTTACTAAGGATTACCCACTATGTTGTTAGGGGTTCTTGCTTGGTTGCTGAGAGCTGCTTCCTTGCTAGGAGCTCCCACTTGCTTTACCCTTACTCCCGCTTGCTCGTTACTCAAAGACCAGTCCAGGGTATTTGGGTTTTTATATTTTATTTGGAACTTGGATGGGAGAAGGGATGAGGGGAATACTCCAACTTGAACTATTCACAATAGATGAGGACAACTCTCAGTCACCAGATTATCTGTGGAAGCAGACACACTGCTTGAACCATACAGCCACATGTATGGAAGGGTTACGTCTTCTTGCTCTCACTAGCAGCAGACTTGATGCACTAAATTATCTTCTTATCTTCAGGGCACACTTTAGCATCCCTTTTACTGACACCCGTCCACTGACTCTTCTAGCTGAAGGGGGCGGCCTTCACTTGACAGGCCCCAAAGACACAGATCTGTACTCACAGTAGGCAGAATCAGATCCTACCTGGTGTCTACCTTCCAGTCAGTTCTGCAGGACCTCTGGGTTCATCTTCTCTGTCTCTCTCTAGCCTTGGGTCAACCACCCAGGGCTGTACGGCCTCTTCTGTGGAGGAGAGGGCAGCCGTCCCTCTCCCTCCTAGGCTCTGTTCCCCGGCTCAACTCCCCTGAGCACATGTACTCTGAGCTTTTATACAGTATCCCACAATGCAATGCAGCACTTTCATTCTGCCAATTGCCAGGGCTGTAACAAAGCCAGTGCACTCACTTGCCAGGTCCCCTCCCACTGTCCAATATGCCTCCCTATTGGACCAGTGGGGGACAGTCAGAACAAGATGAGTTGCACCTGAGTACAATGAGCAGACCCAACCAATAGATCCTGCTCCCTGGTAGGCAGAGAGCACGCTAAGTTTTACCTGACCATGTTCCTGGTAAG